>JARHVA010003583.1:1522500-1915000 GCA_037957365.1 Torreya grandis
ATATTTATGAAGACACAATGTTGAAGCTACTCATCTGCCTCCTCCTGCACAACACATGCCCAAGTGGGCACAATCTACCTTGCAAGCAACTAGTGATTTGGTTGGTGATCCTTCTGATCCACGTCGTACTTAATCTTGAACTTCTGGCATTGCTCTTTTACATAATGCAAATTCTAATGGTCCACTTTTAGTTTTTGAGGCGGTTGGTCAACCTAAGTGGGAAGCTACCATGCAAGAAGAAAATTATTTGCTCATGAAGAATAACACGTGGGAGTTAGTGCCTCTTTCTAAGGGAACAAAACTTGTGCAATGTAAATGGGTTTATAAGACTAAGTATGCAGCAGATGGTACTATAGATAAGTACAAGGTTTGTCTTATAGCTAAGGGTTTCTCACAAGTCGAAGGGGTTGATTACTCTGGGACTTTTCCCTATATTGCAAAGATGGATTTTGTGCACCTTGTTCTCTCTCTCTCTCTCTCTCTCTCTCTCTCTCTCTCTCTCTATATGTATATATATATATATATATCACACTAGTGGCCACTATACGAGGTGGACATGAAGAGTGTTTTCCTGCATGGTGACCTCCAAAAAGAGATCTATATGGAGCAGCTTCTAGGCTTCGAGCATGATCTTTCACTTGTCTGCAGACTCCATTCTCTTTATGGACTTAAACAAGCTCCTTGAGCTTCGTACGAATAGACAAATTTCTACCAGATTTTGGCTTCTATCGTTGTGAGTCTGATCACAATGTTTACATCCTGAAACAAGGTGAGCATATTCTAGTTCTAGTATTATATGTTGATGACATATCCTCACAAGCAGACCAAATACCTTGATTCAAGACATTAAACACAAGTTGGAGGCAAGGTTTAATATGACAGACCTAGGATTTATGCACTACTTTCTTGGCCTACAAGTTCATCAATCTTCCGAGGGGATTTCTATTGGCCAAGAAAAGTATACTACAGATCTACTTCATTGCTTCTTCAAGGCTAATTGTGACCCTGCTCCCACACCATATCAGTCACGTATTGAGTGGACTACTTATTGCAAATCTAAGTTGATTGATCCTACATTGTATAGACAAATAGTAAGTAGTCTTTTATATTTGACACATACACGTCCCGATATCACATTTGTTTTTAACCTTGTCTCACGGTTCTCCATGAGTCTCGTGAGAGTCATTGGAAAGCAGTCAAATGTATTTTGCATTATATACGAGGCACTTTGAACTTTGGGATTTAGTATACACCAAATGGTTCTTCAGAGATTGAGGGATTCACAGACTTAGATTGGGGCGGATGTGTTGATACCCACCGATCTACTTCTAGATTCATCTTTCACCTTAGCTCCAGTCCTATTGCATGGGCATGCAAGAAGCAATCAGTTGTTGCATTGTCATCCACTAACGCAGCATGTAGAGGTTTTGTTAAAGCTAGACAAGAGGCTCTCTGGCTACGACAGGTACTTGGTCAGTTCGGATTTCCTCAGCTTAATCCCACTTTGATTTGTTGTTAACCAAAGTGCTATTCAAATTGCACGCAACCCTATAAAGCATCAATGCACTTAGCATATTGAGATACATGTGCACTTTATTCGGCAACTTGTTCACAATTGAGTTGTTCGATTGGAGTTTGTTCCTACAGCTAAGCATGTTGCTGACATCTTCACTAAGCCCTTGGCTTCTCGTTATCTGCAATTGCGAGCATTGCTTGGGATAAAGTAAGTTGAACTTGGGGGGATTCATCTTGAAGTCCTTCCTTCTTTTCTTCTTTGTGCGTAAATGGATACCTTATTAGGCCTAGTAGCCGGAACACAGGTGTTTTTTCTCTCTAACTTTCGCTTAAGGGAGGGCGTTAGAGTAATGTTCACACTAGATAGTTGTGTTTCTAGTTATTTATGGCACTAGTCTAACTTTTATGTTCACAATTAAACTAGTTGAGCTTATTTAGGGGGTGATATAGAATAAGTCCAAGTTGTTATTTGTTTTAACAAACTCAGTTCACGTATATGTTTTATTTAGCATTTAGCTATTTTTATGAGATTTGACTTATCCCCTATATTAGGCTTTCCAAGCTATTATTTAGCTACGGATAACTTTATTGTAAGCCTGTATATTTGTGCAATCTTGAATACTTCATATGAGGATGAGAGAGTGTGAAGAATAAAATACTATTTTGGTTTGTATTGCATTGTTTGAAGCAATAATCTTTTCAATTTGTATTTCCTCATTGCTAAGTGTTTATTATTTGTTGACAAGAGCTTTTGTTGTTTTGTTTCCCTGAATTGATCTTGAGAATCACTTCTAACTCTTTCCAACTTCGATACGAGGCAACCACCAAAGCATTTAAGAAGCTTAAGGAGGCCACGTGCACCACTCTAGTTCTGGCCACTCCATATTTTACCAAAAATTTCATTGTGGAGTGTGATGCTTCGGGGCATGGTATGTGTGCACATCTCATACAAGAAAGCAGCCACATTGCTTTTGAAAGTCACCAACTCAAAGGTAAGAATTTACTCAAGCCCATCTGAGAAGGAAACGTTGGTTGTTCTTCATGCAGTCATGCAATGGAGACATTATCTGATGGGAAGACATTTTAAAGTGAAAACGAATCACGACAATCTAAAATACTTTTTGAAGCAAAAGCAATTATCAAAAGAGCAACAAAAACGGGTCACTAGGATGTTGGGGTATGACTTCACGATTTTATACAAAGGAGAATGTAGTGGCAGACATGCTTTCTACAAGGGATGAAAACATGAGGCATTGTTGTGCACCATGTCCATATTGTAGGCAAATTGGGTGGATGAGGCTAGATGGGAATGGAAGAAATACACGTGCATGGCACCTCATTCTACAACTTCAAAACAATTTGTGGAAGGGTGACTCTCTGGCATAAGGATAGACTATACCTTTGTAGAAACTTGAACCTCAAGAATAAGGTTCTAGAAGAACTCCATGCTTCACCGATTGGTGGACACATGAGATTCCTGAAGACTTATCATACAGTCAAGCAAGGTTTTTTCAGGAAAGGGCCCAAAGGTGATGTACCAAATTTGTGGTAGAATGTTTGGTGTGTCAGCAACACAAAGGTAAGACAATTTTGACTTTGTCTTTTGTAGCCTTTATCTATTCCTAGCCAGCAATGGGAGAAGGTCTCCATGGATTTCAACACAAGATTGCCAAAATCAAAAGGTTAAAATGTCATCATGGTAGTGTTAGAGAGACCCACAAAATATACCCATTTCTATGCCTTGTTGCATCCTTTTGTAGCAAGTATGGTGGCAGCAACATTTATGGAGACAATTTAAAAGCTACATGGCCCCCCAAATATTTCATTAAGTGGTTGTGATCCCATATTTACTAGTAATTTTTGAACTAATTTATTCTTTTATTTTAGCACTTAGCTAGCTCATAGCTCTTCATATCACCCCCAACTGATGAGCAACTACGGTGGTCAACAAGTTTTTGGAAGGTTATCTACGTTGTTTACTTTTGATAAGCAGTCCCAATAGGTTAATTGACTACCACTAGCAAAATGATTGCATACTTCTTTCCATACTTATTCCAAAATGTCCTTATTTATGACATTGTATGGTTTCCACCCACAATAAATGGCATCATCCTTGAAAGTGCAACCAAGAGTTCGTGTCATAGAAGTGCACATTCAACACCAACAAGAAGTGCTTTTTAGGCTCAAAGAGAACCTAGCCATGGCACAAAACCAAATAAAACAACAAGCTGACCATCACAAGAGTGAAAGACATTTTGAAGTAAGAGATCAAGTTTTTCTAAGGCTTCAGTGATATAAGCAAAAGTCCTTGATGCTGCAAAAGAAGGAAAACAAACTTTCACCTAAGAATTATGGCCCTCATCAGATCTTGCAAAAGATTGATTGTGGCAGACAAATTGGAGCTACCTCAATCAGAAAAAATACATCCGATCTTTCATATTTCTTGTTTGAAGAAAGTCATAGGTCAGAAGATTCCAATCAAGACAAAGTTACTAGAGCTTGATAAAGAGGGAAGAATCATCTTGGAAACTAAATCTAATCTTCAAACACACACAAAGACATTCTCTACTAGGGTGATCAAGGAATATTTTAGCAAGTGAGAAACATACCCAAAAAAGATGCAACATGGGAAGATGAAACTTTTATGCAAAAGCATCCATAGATGGTCAATGCTGAGGACAACATTTGTTTGAAGGGGGCCATGCTACGCCCTTAGCCTATTGGATGTCTTGGGATGTGTGGCCAACCTATGGCACACTCAACCTTTGACTTAGTAGGAGTAGTTGGCCTAATTGGATTATGGAATCCTCAACCTAATTATGGTATATATTGGAGGAAGTGTTGAGCAGTGAATCATCATATTGTGAATTTTTTTCTCATTGATAGGATTGTGTTGGTTGTCCCCTCGAAGTGGCTCAATCATATATTTTGGTATTCTACTCTTTATTTCAATTATATTGCATGGATCTGTTCTATTTTGACCTTATTTACGAGTGAACGTTGTTAATTTGTTCATGTCATTTGTTGAATTGCGATCTATTGTTATGAATATGTTTTTGTAATATGGTAAGTTCATTATAGGTAGCGTGACTGAACTCTATAGTTATATACCAAGTACCTTGTTGCTTCATGTTTGCAAGGTCGAAGAAGTAATGTATGTGGGTATATTCCTCAAAATTATGATAATGTAACTATAAACTGGTCCCAAAATCTGCAACTAGGGTATGAAATAATCTGATTCATGTGCCACAAGGCATATGACACATTAAAAGGAATAACTGACTTAATTGAATGATGATGAAAAACAAGAAGAGATAGCCTTAAGAGAAGATAAAGAACACGCACTCAAGAGCCAAGCAACAATTGAAATTAGAATGCTAGATAGAGGCTAAGTCACAAGGTTCACCGAATTTTTGCCTAAAAATTTGGAATTCATCGAATTTATTGTTGAGACCAAAAAATCGTTCAAATTTGTCCAATACGGAATGGCAAAATAACCTGAGCGTAAAGAATTTCAAAGGGTTTTTGGTGTTCGTTTCAATCAGTCTGCGCACTTAAGTGGTGGCATCTGCAAGTTCAAATTGGAGTAGTGGCGTCGACTCGTGTAAAGGCAACTGCGAGCTGATTGGCGGGGTGGAAATTGCGAGCTAACGGACATGATGGCGATTGCAAGCTAACGGACATAATGGCGACTACGAGCTAACTGGATTAACGGTGGGATGAATCGATCTATTACACTACCGTGGAAGAGCCAAGCCCTGACTTCGTCTTCTATGGAGGCATTTGCTGCCGCTCGACTTGTTCAATGTTAGGTCATGGTTGCCGCTGCATGAGGACTCCGGAGAAGTGCGCAACAACCAACAGGTAGGTTTCCTCTTTTCTTTTTCTTTTTCTTTTTCTTTTTTATTTTTTTGACTTTTTTTTAAAACATTAAACTCTATTAGGTTTTGTTTTTTATTTATTTTTTATTGGATTTATCTTTTTATTTATTTCATTTTTATTTTGTTTTTGTTTTTGTTTATTTTAACTTATATGTTATTATTTTGATTTTAATTATGTTTTTCATTATTTTTTATTTTTATTTCTATTTATAGTTAATTTGTTTCTATTATATTTTTATTTAGTTTTTATTTTTTTAATTTATTTTCAATAATTTTAATTTTGTTTTTCATTTATTTTTATTTATATATATAATATTTATTTTACTTTAAATAAAAAATTATATTAAAACAAACTCAAAGAGTACATATTCTAATATGCCAAGCTTAAAAACTAATAGTCCAAGCTCTGGAATTGAATATAAAGAATAACCAATAAACACTCATTAATGCAAAACCAGATCCAGAATCTTTCTCAAATCTTCTTGCAGTTTGCTCGACCACCAGATTGCAAGCACACCATAGCAAAGAATGTTGTGATTATCCAACACCCAGTTTGCCAAACTGTCAACCACTTATTACTTTCTCTAGGAACATGACAAAAATAAACCTCCTAAAACTTATCTTGCAAAGTACTAATATTCTTCATTTCTCTAGCTATTTCCCAATTCTTACTAGGATCTCCCTCAGGGTCCGATAACAACCCCACAATAACCTTAGAATTTGATTCAATTTGCAATTTTTTCCAACCTATTTTTAAAGCTTCTTGCATCCCTTTATAGATAGCTTTGATCTCTACCATATTATTGGTAGTACATCCTAGCTTTTCTGCAAAAATAAAGGCAACAGATCCATCCAATGTTCTGCCAATACCTCCAATACTAGCCTGTCCCGAATTTCCTCGTGAGGCACCATCCATATTTAGCTTCCCATACCCGAAAGGGGGCGCTGTCCAATGCCTTTCCTGCTGAACTTTCTTCTTATGATTAAAAGTTGTCCTTGTAGATAGAGAAGGTTGCAGTGGGAGTTGGCTACATAATTAATCCCATTCCAGTGTTAGGGGTTGAGGCAAACTAATCTTATGCTTTATAGATTCAACAATGTTGATTTTGACATTTTCCCAAACCATATTGATATCTTTACTTTTATGTCGAAAAATTATGTGATTGCATACTTCCAAATGTTCCATAGCAAAAGGGAGATTCCAGACCACAAAGCTGGGAGAAGATTTTGGTCTTTGGGCAATTATCTGTTCTAATGACTAAATAGATATCCAGATAAGATTCATCATTTTGGCTATGAGCTTCCACAAGTAGATCCCCATAGGACACTGGAAGAAGAGATGAGATATAGTTTCTTCATTGACTAGACACAAAACACATCAAAAGGGACCATATAAACCTCATCTCATGAGAATTTCTCCTGTTAGGACTCTTTTCTTCAAAAGCAGCCATAAAAAGAAACTTACCTTGAGCCATAAAGTAGGCTGCCACATTTGAGTGAAGATACCCTTAAGAGGATGAGGTTCTTGACTATTAAGACAATCATAGCCTGAGGAAACCATATAAATACACGTAAAATTCTTCCCCCAGGCTAAAGCATCAACCTTTGATAGTATTGAAAGGGGACGAACTAAGAGCATCTTACTAATCCATGACCTTTGGTCTTCTGCTATTTGAATTGGCCACTCACTAGGAGGAATCCAACATTTTCCAATCTCCCAAGGCTGATTAGTATCCCTAGCATAATGAGCAATCTTAATCCATCCCTTCTCATGCAATTGCTCCAACATTGTCTTAAGTTCTGGATATTGAGAAATAATTGGTGGATAAGCATCCCATGAATCAGTGCAGAAGTTTGCTTGTTGGCCATCGTTCACAATCCAAAACAAATTGTTTTTGATAAGGTCCTCTCCAGCTTTAAGGGAGAGCAAGAATAGTTGATCCTTTAAGAGGAAGAGATGGTCTAATAATTCTCTTCAAAGGATTGTTTTCTACATATTTAGCTTTAATATTACTAGCCCACAAATCCTCTGGATGCATTAGCAATCTCCAGTAGAGTTTGGCCGCCAAAGCCCTATGATGTTTAGAAGAGGAATGAAATCCCAAACTTCCTTCCTTTTTGGGTAAGCACATACTTTCCCACTTTACAAGAGACCATTTTCTTTTCTATTGCAAACCACTCCAAAGAAATTTTTGACAAAGGGAATCCAATTGTTTCAGAATTTTACCCAGAATGTTCAAAATAGAGGAAGCATAAATAACCAAGGCTTGAAGGACAGCCTTGACTAAAACCATTCTCCCTCCTATTGACAGCCATTTATTAGTCCACTTCTGAAATTTCATTTCCACTTTAGTCATAAGCCACTGCCAATCTTTGATCTATTTCGCTGCAAGAGGGACCCCCAAATATCGAAGAGGAAGAGATCCTCGCTGAAATTGGAATATGCTCAAAATTTGTTCGTCCTGTCTTCTAGAACAGTGAAATAATATAATGCTGGATTTATCTTTGTTAATCAGCTGACTTGTAGTTCTCGAGAACGTTCTAAGAATTTTTTGCAACTATTGAGCTTCCGAACAAGTGTTATTACCCCAAACATAGAATCATCCACAAATTGTAAATGGGTGAGAGGGCAAGCTCATGTAGCTAATTTAATACCATTGAACTTGTGTTCCTAACAAGCAGTAGTGACCACACTACCAAGGCATTCTACCAAGATAATAAAATAAGAAGGGGGATAAAGGATCTCCTTGACGAATCCCCCTCCAAACCAAAAATATCTGAGTGCCATTAACCAAAACAAAAAAGGAAAACAATGATAGACATGCTCTAACCCAAGCAATCCAATCGCCAAACTGAGTTAAACTCGACATAAAAATTCCTAGTCCACTCGATCATAAGCCTTGGATAAGTCAAGCCTAATAAACATAGAGGGAGATTTATGACTATCCATAGAATGTAGGGCTTCTTGTGCTAAAACTATATCATCAAGAATTTGACATCCTAGAACAAAACCTTCTTGTTTCAGTGAAATCATCTTATGGAGCAAAGGTTTCAACCTCTCTGCGATAACTTTAGTGATTATCTTGTATAGAACATTGCACAAAGGTTTAATTATTTCCTTTAGCATTGTTTTAGCTTCCCTCACTTCTTCCACTACCTTGAGAAGATCTCGTTTGATAATATCCCAAAACTTTTGATAAAATTCAATAGGAAAACCATCAAGCCCTGGAGTTTTCCCTTTTTTCATTTCAAACACCACTCGCTGCAATTCCTTTTCCGTGACTGGGATTGATAATTTTTCATTATCCCGATGAGAAATAAGTTTGGGCAGTGTTTTTAGCACTGCTTGTTGAGCACTTTCATCCAAAGGTTGAGCACTGAAGAGCTGCTGGAAAAAACTGCATTGCTATTTGCTGCATACCTTCCAATGAATTTTTTTGCCTCCCATCTTCCTTATTCAAAGATATTATGTGATTCTGAGGCCTTCTAGCAAGCAAAGATTTATGAAAGAAAACAAAAATCTTATCCCCCTCTTTTAACCATTGAATTCTGGATGTTTGCTGCCACATAATCTCCTCTTATTTCCCATTCATGGAGCATGGATTTCAAGAGAAGTTCTTGTTTAAGAAGGTCCTTGTTACTTCCCGAAGATCTAATATATGCATTAAGCTCTTCCAATTGTTGAATAATCTGCTTCTTTTTTTCTTTGACATCACCAAACTCATTCCAATTCCATTTCTTTAATTTGACCTTTATATAATTTAGTTGGTTTGTAAAAGAAAACATCTAAGTCCCATACCTTGGCTTTCCTTCCAACCACCATTGTTGGAGAAGGTGTTCATGTCTACGCCACATCAATTGAAAACAAAAAGCAGCATGACATGGAACTGATTTACCCATCTCAAGACACACTGGCCAATAATCAGAACCAATGTTATCTAAAATGTTAGCCTTAGGAATACATTCTTTTAACCACCAATTTCAAATAAAAGAAAATGATCCAATCTTTCTAGAATACGATCGTGACCCTGCCTTCTATTACACTGTCATTAACCCATTTCCAGTTTGAACATCGACCAACTTTAATAATTGTACACACCTAGCCATATTTGAGGAACTAGTATCCAGGTGTGAGTTCCTCCTTGTTTTTCTTATATATTAAGAATTGTATTGAAATCTCCCCCCAGAACAACCGGAACATCCAGATAAGAATTCATCATAGCTTCAATACACTGTCATTGCACCAACTTGTCCTCTAGAGTCCTGGGAGCATAAACACTTATGAGCAGAAATCGTAGGGCATCCACCTTAGAACACACATGCACCATCAGCACTCCTCGATTGCCACAAGAACCTAACACTGTGATTAGTTTCAGATCCCAAATACTCAAAACTCCACCAAATGCCCCTTGAGAACCAAGAGCTAACATCTGAACCTTAGGCCACATTCTTTCCGCCAACACAAAAATAAGCTCAATGGAAGCTTTAGTCTCTTGCAAGAACACCATATGTGGGTGATTGGTATGAATCATTTGTTTAATTTCCATTATTTTAGGACTGTCTTTCAGCCCTCGCACATTCCATGTGATTATCTTCATTGTGAGGAGTGATTAAACATTCCTAACAAATCTCTAACTTTTCTTGAATGACTTAATTTCTGCCCTTCCAACTAGAGATGATTCTGGTTTGTTTTACAGCCAGCCTTAGTGTTAGTATTTGCTTTCAATTTTTTACTTTTTTCCTGTACAATTCTCAAGGGTAAGTCTTGTTGTGGTTCTTTCACTGGATTAGCCATTAATAGTAGTGGTTGATCTCGCTTTCAACTTCTTCTATCTGCTGATTTGGGTTCTCAAATTGTTTATGAAACTTTCTTTTTCACTGATAGCTTTTCATTGTTGTATGGGTCTCATCCTGCTTCTTTGGGCCCTTATAGAGTGTGATCTGATTAGGTTCTTCCCCCTCTGGTTGAACCACTGCCATAACCTGTACCTCCATAGGTGTTGCTGAAATTTGAGATTTCATAGGGTCTTCATTATCTTTATCTTCATGATCCTGTTGCAAGCTAGAAAATCTATTACTCTTCTGAATGTCTAATTTGTCCTAATCATTCTTCTTAGTTGTTTTCTTTTTTTTCAGTACAATGAAATCCTCTTGAGATTTGACTTCTATAGAAGGTTATGGAACCTTAAGCAGACAATCCTTGAAGAGATGACCATATTCATGACAAATATGACACCGAAACGGAACAATTTCATAATCTACCACCCATTCCCATTGATCATCTTCCACAACTAGGGAGATCTTAGTGGGCAGAGGTTTATTAAGGTCCATCAACACAAATGCGAGCATAAATCATTTGTTCCAACTGTAATGATGATTCAGCTATCATCATATAAGTTCCCAGTGCATTACCAATTGCCATAAAGACATTATTGGTCCAATATTCAACAGATACCCCAAATAGACGAACCCAGACTAGAGCCACCGAAAGAAGTTCTTCATTTGCTTTGAACATGGGATTCCAGGGTTTCATAAAAAGGCCCTCTTGACGAAAACACCACGGTCCACCCTGGAATATAAATTCTCAATCTTCTACTAATGCAAAAAAATGAGGAAATAGCCATTAGGATAAACTGAGATTGAGAACTCACCTTTAGTGTGCCAGAATATTTAAGTCCATTCTTTTATAATGCTGCCAGTATAGGATGAAAGCCCAGAAATCAAATAATCAAACCTCTGTTCTCGAGGACATGAATTTCATTTTGCACATCAACGTTTTGAAGGCGTATCACTAGCGTATCATCAATTGCCTTCATACATCCATTTTCATTTTTCCTAGGGTCAATTTTTGGCACTCGAAGAGGTATCTTTTGAAGATTTCGACCATGCATCTGTAATTTAGAATCCCCAAAAAGTATTCTAAAGTCCCCTCAAACTGCAACAAAGGACATTTTGGAAGATTCCCCTTTACCAATCATAAATTTCGGACGAAAGTCATTTAGTTCACGGGTGACTTGAGCATCTTTGAAAGAGAACTTAGAAGGTTCCCCTTGCTTTGCCATGGCTAAAAATCATCACCCACAAAAAAATACGTTCCCAGCAACTCCCTCGTTTGCCCCGAAGGGCACACTCAGTACCCTCCAAAAGGGACAAAACAGTAGAAACGATCAAAAAGGGCAAAAAAGAAAAAATGCAATAGAAAGAAATAAAGGAATGCACGGAAATATAAGTCGCGATCAAGATGCACAGGATGAAAACGGGAAAAGACAAACAGAATCACGACACCCTGCATCACGATTCCATCCCATCCATTTGCACAATCATCAATTCCGTCGTGATTTGCACAGTCATCATCATATTCGATACCTATCAACTATTTCTCATATATATATAATATTGTTAATTCTATTTTTTTAATTTTATTTTTATTTTTATTTTTATTTTAATTTTTTTTATTTATATTTATTTTAATATTTTTTATGTTTTTCTATGGGTCAAACTTAATGGTGATTTATTTTTCGAACTTTATCCATTGGCGAACTTTAACCGAATTTTATCCTCGTTGAACTCGATCTCAAACTCTCAAACATTGTGACTTAGGATAGAGGTATGGAAAATGATTTGGTGTTACATTTACTAGATCTATAGAATAATTTGTTGTTATTAGGCCAAATTGTGAAGTGGCACTTCAAAATTGAATCTGATGAAGATATGTTGTCTCATTAAACATAAGAAGAAACACTTTGAATTAGTGGCAAAGGTTGTTTGAAGAATGTGGTATTTACAGATTTACACCAGCCACAGTAAGACAACAAGCACCAGTAAATGACGATAATTCAATAGCTTAACTTTGGAATAAAATGTATGGGTATTTCAGCTACCAAAATCACACTTTAAAAAGGCTTAATATCGGTCTGCCTCAAATTTAGCAGCATGGAGGTGTACACCAAATATACAAGAAGCATAGAAAAGTTTGAAAAAGGTCCTTGGAGAGCATATCAACAATTGCTAGGTGGAGACTACAACAACTCCCTTATGTTCCGTGCAAAGTATATTGTGACTTCCACAGATAATTTCTCAATGAAGACTTTGTACCTTCTCAAGAACACATCAAATGTGATTGAAGCATTCAAGAAGTTCAGAGTCATGGTTGAAAGATGGAGTAGAAAGAAGATCAAAGTATTTCAAAAAGAACGTGGAAGAGAATTTAGACCCAGATATTTCTACTACTACAAGGCATGTGGTATTAGTCGCCAACTTACCTCCTTGTATACCCTGCAACAGTATGGTGTTCAAATATAAAGAGGCTAACCATAGAGAAAATGGCTAGGAGTGTGCTCAAAGGTACAAATCTTACCAACAACATTTGGCAGAGAATAGTCAATACAACAAAATACATCTCGACAGAAGTCCTACAAAAGTGGCGAGGAACACCACATATGAAGAAACATGGAGTAGTCGAAATTACACAAGTATTTCCGAGTATTTTGGATTTAGGATGCATATTTATAGTGTAGAGTAAAGAGTCCAAGGCAGATTGACTTTTTGATGTAGAAAAGAGACATGCTCATTAGCATAGACACTCTTCGATGAAGATTATAAGCAAAAAAATAATTAGCTAAGGATTTTTCTTCTATTGGGTTAGGTCCTCCCAACCTCTTGTACTTGTCTGGGGTTATCTATACGAACAGCTCCTAGTTTAAAATTTTCTCAAACTCATCATCATGATGGGTCATGAAAGTGAACCAAAAGGTTGATTCTCTCTCTCTCTCACCAATTTTCCAGAAGCTCTTTTTCTAAACATTATGGACAATGGAAGTTTAATGTTGTGAATAATAAGAACAAGATCAACTTGTTGCACTGCACTATATACCATGTGTAACAATAGACAATAGCTACAAAACACATAAGAAAATGGGTCAAGGGCATCTACACTGCCAAAGATGGATTGTACTTACATCTGCAAGCCCTAGGTGAGAAAGTATACACTTATCTAATAAATGTGTTGAAACACATGGATTTGTATTATGGGCAGAATGGTGATGATATAAGAGAGGAAAAAATTGTATTATAGAAAAAAAAAGGTTGAAACAATGAAAGGGTAACTACTTTTTTATAACAAAAAGTAAGGTTTATCGCACAAGCCTCCTAAACCCTAACCTTGAACCTAGTTGTCTAGTTTAAATGAACATCATAAAAGCATACATGACGCTACTCGACATATGAACTACCTTAGACCTATCATTATGACTAAACATATAAGCATCTACACAAAGTAGCTCGTAACATTATATAATAGAGAGACTATGCCTAGGTACACCACATTCCCTCCTGATTTGGATAGAGTTGTTACCAAAGCTTTAGGACCATATAGAAGCCCTCCCATTTTCTTTTTCTTCTTTCACTTCTTGGCTTGCAACGAGGTCGTGTATGCCAAAATTGCAAGTGTTCATGCAAGTCACCCATGAACTAAGTAGTGGGTGTGGAATGCACAAGGTATCTCACAAGGGGTCTTGGTAATTTATGACGATTTCACCTAAACACTAGTGAGCTCTATTTGTTATTTCACCAATCATTCCATTTAAAATGTTTGGTGATTTAAGAACCCCCATACGGGCAGGATTTTTTATCCTACCTGCACAGATACATGATTGATGTTGGATTAACATTGATACCTAATCAAGGAGAGAGAATCATCCCATAGGGAAAATGTGTTCTTAGTATTGCATGCCTCTAGTGGGGCTCCCCATAGCTGCTCAATCTGAATAGCTTCACTTGTATTGGATCTCTCTGAGTTTCAAAAAACCCAAACAAGACTCAAATGGAGACATGCTTGTTGAATTTTGAACTGCTTTAATATAGCAATTTTGATTACATGGCAGACTCTCTTCCCTAGTTTTGAGATTCTTCTTATTATATACCCTAAACAAATAATAGTCTAATTGGCTGTTTTGGTCTAATAATCTATTTGTGAGTGGAAAATTGTTGATCTCTGCAACTTAATATTCATCTTGTTCCACAATGTGACCCAAAAACTGCTCAAGAATCAAGCATTTCAATCTAACACTATGGATTTAGGCATGCCAAAGTGAACCCACAAATGGGTGAAAATTTTATTTACTGCTTCTTGTCTAGAAATGGTCTTCTTGTAGGGAATTACGATGCACGTCTTATTGAAACAATACACTATGACAAACAAGTAATTCTTACATTACTTGGTAATTGGTAAACCACCTAAAAATTCTATGGACGTGCTCTCCCAAGGTTGGTTATGTACTGATAATGGAGTGTATACTCCTACCTTTCAGATACTTGGCTCACCCTTATTGCAAAGCACACATCAAATTTGGCTACAAACTACAACTTTGGCCAACAAACATATCCCTACAAGTTAGTGAGTAATAGTGAACCTTACCAACTCCGAAATAACAAGCTACCTTAGAGGTGTTATCTTTTCTCATGACTTGAATTCTACTATCTCCATGTGGCATACACAAATCATCCATTTTGTACAACAAGCAATCTTTTAGAGAATATTGTGCTTTTTTTAGGGTTCCTGCAGGCTGCCATGGCCTAGCATTTTGTATAATTTTGATTACGCTTCCTAAGACTAATATCTTTTGCATAATTGCCCTTGAACTCTACATGGTTTAATGGTTCCAATTACATAATGGTACTTATTGCAGCTACTTTAGTTAGTGGTGGTCTCGACAACATATTTGTAATTTTGTTAGTTATTTGCTTCGTGTATTTAATCAGCAGAAAAAAAGTTGTAGGAAACCAGTCCATTTAAAATGTCAGGACTGTTGTAACTTGATTTGTTTCCGCAAGTAATTCAAGGGATGGATATCTGTATGGATCATGGTGTCTCTGCCAAGTAAAAAATGCTTCCATTAATTCACATCATTCACCAATGCATATAACTCTAGTGGGGCAGTTCAATAGTCCTCTTGAGAACAAGTCTGAGTGATAGCATACTGGTCTTCCTCCTTGCATTAATACCACTCCCATTGCATATCCTGATACATTTGTTTCTATAATGGAAGGGAGTTGCAAATTGGGTAATGCAAGCACTGAAGCATTGCAGATCTCTCTCCAATTCATCACATGCATTCCCATGAGTTTTACCAAGCACAACAGACTTACTTCTTTATTTCAAAACATGTAAAGGTGTTGCAATTGTAAAGAATATCAAATATGTTACCAATTTTTGAAGGGTATTGAATGGTGCCCATAAAGTTCCTTACATCAAAAACATTATTGTGTCTTGGCCCTTAAATATGGCTTCTATCTTTGCTGGATCAATTTCCAGTTTGCCTCCACTGACCACAAATCGAAGATAGTCATGGAAACTCACAATTCTTTAGATTTGATAGTATTTGTTCTTCTTCAAGATGTCAAACACTTGTTGCATATGTTCCTCTCATATACAGTTGAAGATGAGAATATCATTTAAGTAGACAATTGCAAAGAGGAAAAAAAGGAAATTTTTTCATTCGTCAACCCCATGAAGGTGGCTGGTGTATTGCCCAACCAAAAGATTACTAACTATTCATGTAGACTTGCTTGGTCTTGAAGGCAGATTTCCAGATGTCTTCTTCTTACATCCAAACTTCTTGATATCCATATTTTAAATCCAACTTGGTGAAACAGTTCGCAGGTTACAATTGATCGAGTAGATCATCAATCCTTGGGAAGGGTTATATATTCTTGATGGTGATTTTATTGAGTGCCCTATAATTAATCCGTAAATCTCAAAGGGATGAACTTGGCCTTCACCCTTGGTCCCATAAAGCATGCACTTGCGTTTTGACTTCTTTGAATTCCAAGAGTGACCGCCTATACAATTCTATGTTGGGCATAGAAGAGTAAACCATAGATTAAAAACTCGTCATAAATCACCCATAAATCGCAAGAAATCGCGATCAGACCCTGTAACGAGATATCTTCTGACAAATCACCAAAAGTGTTGCGGCAATAAATTCGTGATTTTCGCCAAGTAATTACAGTGATTACTCGACAAAAATTGCAACTTTATCGTTGCGACTCGTCCAGTGAGGAATAAAAACCCAAGTCGGAAAAAAACTGATTTTATCATTATTTCTATGTTTTTCTCTGCATTTTCTCCTTGTGATTCACAAGTACAAGGCATAATGCAGCTAGGGGTTTACAACGAATTTGTAATCTATTGAGTCATTGACAATTACGGAAAGTATTTACAACGAGTTGTTAATCTATGGTCCTCATTATCCAGCTTTACATAGATTTAATCTATCAATGGTGAAACCATAGAATCAAATCTCGTCGATTTCTCGTCGTTTCTCAGCAAATCTCACGATATACTAGCCTACCGAGATACCAAGCTCTATCTCGCGAGAAGAGAACCCTTGATTTTCTCAACGAAAATTGCCGAGAAAATCCCATTTCTCGAATACCGAAAAAAAAACCGATGCATTAAAAATTAAAGGTAAACTGCAAAATGTTTTATCGCGATTCATCATTCTTCTTTTGCACTAGCCACAAACAGTATTGCTAAGTGAAAAGTAAAAAGCATGCCCTCATATTAGTATTTTACAGTCATCTCATACATATTATAGTGCCCACTACCCTCATTCAAGTTGCAAGTTCGCCACCCAACGCCAAACCCTACACTGTGCACAGCGTCCGTGATTTGAACTTTGGGGCCCATTAAAAGTTTGAAGTTTGAAATTGAACTTTGTAGTTTGTAATATTATTTTGCAGCTTAACACTTCATAGTGAGAATCAATTGAGAATCGATTGGCCTATTATACTATAGTTTGTTGGACTGTAAATAGTGATAAGGTTGTTGGTTGCAGGTTTACTGCTTGTGTAGCCTGTATATACTTTATAGTATAACTATATACTATATAGGATATACAGTATACAATATAATAAAATGTATTCTCTGCTTTGAATGAGGGTGAACCGAGACTGCAATTTTATAGCATTACTATTTGGCAAGCTACAATATACAACTGAAGCTTGAAAGTTGAGATTGAAAAATTATGTGTCATTTAACAATGTTTTACATTAAATGTAAGTTTATTTTATGAATTTATATGTTTTTTAAAGTAGTGATAAAGTTGTCGAGAAATTCCCGAGATCCGGTTCAAATTTTGCCCTTCCGAGAAATAGCTGAGAACGAGATTTTGAACTATGGGTAAAACATTAACCAATAGATCTAAATATTACTAATACACTCATTGATAGTCACTTCAAAGCTACTTCAACTTCTACGAATACTGATACATATTACATACTATCAACTGATACATATCACAATGATTAACATTGAAGTACACCAATGAGTAGTGACTATACACTATATAGTTACACAATCACACAGCGGCGACCTACAGTTGTAAGCATATTTTTAATACATACTCCATTTTCAAGTCTCAAGGAAAACACAATCACACAGTGTCACAGCGTACAACATACAACCACAAGTATTTATTTTATTTTTCATTATCTTTATAATATGAATCACATTGATAACTACTTCATTGATTATCAACTGGGGTTAGATTCTTATACTTTTTTTTAATAGGGTTTAAGCTTGTTGTTTAAGAATGGTATCGGCATCCAGTTCAGCTACCTGTCATAAGCCTAAGTTCAATGACACTTCTTGGAAGCATTTTGAAATGGCGGCAAAGGGCAATTGTGTTATATGAAATTATTGCGGGATGAAAATGAGCGGAGGTGTTCATCGCCTGGAATACCACATCGCACAACTACTAGGGAATGATGTGGCGTTGTGCACACAAGCACCAATTGAGGCTCAAAGAGAGATAGTTGCTTGCCCTGCGGCTTATGCAAAGAAAAAAGAGGAAAGTTGATGCACTTGCAGCCCTGATGAATAGCAAGGCAGCGAGGAATGATTATGACATTGAGGCCCTCTTCTATTGTCCCAACTCCAAGGGGTCAGGGTTGAGGACGGGGCTCATCCACTAAGGATAGTTTGGCTACTTTTTTGTTCTTCGAAGTAATCATGGCCTTCACTCAAAGGTATCGCTTGAAACTGGGAACTACATTAACCATTGTCCCAAAGGGATTCTAGGCTCCTACTCATGATTTGAGTGGCTCGTTGTTAATGGATTTCATCAAACATACGAAAACTATTGTAGAAAACCAAAAAAATAATGGCAAAAAAAGAGGTGCACCGTTTTGTCTAATGGGTGGACACTGCACATCAATTAACTTTCTAGTGGCTTCAAGTGGGCAGCTAGTCTTTTTGAATTCAATTGATGCCTCTCACCAAATAAAAAATGCAAACACTTTGTATGATATGTTGGATGAGGTGGTGATGGAAGTGGATGTGTAGAATGTCGTCCAAGTTGTGACAAACAACGCAACATCATATGTAGCAATAGGAAGACTTCTTGAAAAGAGGAACCCTACACTTTTTTGGACCCCTTGTGCAGCCTACTGCATTGATCTCCTACTCGAGGACATAAGAAAGATCTCATGGGTGAAAAATGTAGTTGAAGAGGCAATAAATATCACCAAATCCATTTAAAATCACAATTGGGTACTAAACTTGATAAGAGAGCACACCAATAGAAAAAAGCTAGTGCGATCGAGACTCACACAATTCACCACAAACTTCCTCACATTGCAGAGCATTGCGACTTCACTAACATCCCTTAAGTAAATGTTTGTGAGTCACCAGTGGTTGAAGTCTTCCTATGCTGGGAAGGTCAAAGGGGAAAAGGTCGTGAAGACCATTTTTGATGATGTGTTTATGAAGCACATGGAGGAAACCATTAAGGTAACATTAAACTTAACTATTTTTTTATTTATCATTTATTTGTAATTTTTTTCTTAATTTTGATTTTAAATTTGTGTATTGTTTTGTTTTAGATGTCAAAGCCTATGGTTCGAGGTCTATTGTTGGTGTATGCGGAAAGAAACCCAATGGATTATTTGTATGAGGCCATGGATGTGGCCAAGGAGGCCATAGCCAAATATTATGGGCAAAATCAAAGAAAATATGAACCCATTTAGTACATAATTGATCGAAGATGGAACAAAACACTCCATCGCCATATTCATGTAGCGGCCTACTACTGGAATTCTAAGTTTTCCTATTCTGATTTAATTAAGGCCGAGGAGGAAGTTATGGATGGCCTCAATACATGCATAGAGGGAAAGATCCCTGATGATGACATTACAATGCAGTTATTGAGGAACTGCAGATTTACAAGAATGCAACTTAGAGACTCTTTTTTCAGCTCTATGTGTTGAAAGAATAAAGACTTCTTAGCTAGGTAAAATCAAATTGAGTCATTTGTTTTTACTTTATAGTCTCGTTACTCATAGTCTATAAATACCAGTAGTACACTTATTTCATTTATTCAACCTAGTTGAAATCAAAAATTATAAATCTCCTATTTGCATGTGTGGTGGGAAGATTAAGGTGTGAAAACACCAAATATTCAAAGGCTAGCCATTTGCATTTTGTATCAGTCGTGTAGCTCTTTTGGGTGTGAACGTAATTAGAGCATGTTTGAAGATGTTCACACAAAAAAGCGCAACAGATCGACAACACAACGCCTCAATGACCTTGTCTTTGTGCGAAACACTCTTCATCTTTGCATAAAACAAGTGGAGGTGCTAAAGAATTATGATGCAATGGACTTGTATGAGATCGATCCATATGTCGAATGGATTGTTGATGATGCAGAGCCCATGTTTACGGTGGGGGAGATCACAAATTTGAAGAGGGAAGCAGAAAAAGCAATGGCGTCAGGGGCAGTAGAGGCATCATGAGGGAGGGGTAAATAAGGATCCCAATGATGTCTTTGTCAATGATGTTGTTGGTATTGCAAAGGAGTCATCTTTACCCTCCTCTTTCATGAGGTAGCCATAGCAGACTTATTTTAGGCACTAGAGATGAAATGTAATATGTATATTTCATATTTCATATGACTCTGAGCATTGTAGTTTGTAGTTTCTACTTTGTAGTTTGTACTCTTTTTTAGTCAAAAATTAATAGAAAATATACTTAAGGCATTCTCTACAATCATTTCTCATGCCATTTAATAATGTTTTAAATGTTATTTAAGTTTATTTTGTGAAATTATGTTTTTAAAAGTAGTGTTAAAATTGTCGAGTAATGCCGAGGAATTGCCGACTACAAGATTTTTAACTATGGAGTAAATCATCAACTACAACTCATGCTCAATTTCTCGCTTTTGAGGCAAACCTTTTCATTTTTGGAACGCCTCAATAAATTGAATTATTATTAGTTCCAATATTCATTTGCTCCTTGGTGCAGCTAAGACGACTTCACTTTTATAGTCACTCCAGCTTTGGGCTTGACGATGAGTGTTGCAAACATCTTGCTTGCATTGATTTAACCTTTTTGGCAGATGCAAAGGAATTTTTTTTGCTTTCCTTTATAGGCTTTGATCTAGATTTTCCTTCCTTGATCAGCCTATATTTATGCTCCCTTCACATAAATATAGCATTCTAACTCATAGCTAGGGACTGCCAATAGCTACTACACATATATCGAGTGGCACAACATCACATTCTACTTCATCAATGTAGTTTGCTGCTTTGGAAAATTTGATCCTACACTACCCTGTCGCTTGCAACTTGGTATTTTTATAAAGCCCGCCCAATGGATATACTTTAGGATGTATTTGGATCTTTAGCTCACATTGCTGCACTAAAGCCTCAAAGATCAAGTTATTCTAAAAGCCTGAATCTAATAAGGCTTCAACCTTGGTCATTTTGACTTGAAATTTTATGAGGGAGAGTTTCTCTCGCTCCTCTTCAAGTTTATTATGATTAATTGTTGGTACTTAACTTTTCAGCATTGAAGTGCAGTTCGTTTGGATTTGACTTACATTCTAATTCTTGCCCTTCAACTTTAGCATTCATATTCTTTTGTGCTCCTCACTATTCTTCTGCTTCTGCTGACAAGGTTCCCCTAATGTTTTAGAGAAAACATTATTACTTTTTAAAAGCTTCTCTCCTTTCCTTTCAATAAATGCTTTCTTGCATGAAGCATCAATATTCTTCTTATCAATGAGAGCTGACTCTTTCTGAATATGACTGTGCAAACCTCTACAGTACATATCAAGTCTTCTTCGTTCATTCTAGGAGATATTCAACATAATGGCTTACTTATGAAATTCAGAGTTATATTTGGATGCCTTGCCCTTGCCTCTACCTGAAGTATTGTCAATATTCTTCTTATCAATGAGAGCTGACTCTTTCTGAATATGACTCTGCAAACCTCTACAGTACATATCAATTTTTTTTTCGTTCATTCTAGGAGATATTCAACATAATGGCTTACTTATGAAATTCAGAGTTATATTTGGATGCCTTGCCCTTGCCTCTACCTGAAGTATTGTCACTTTAAGTTGTTGCTCATCATGCCCAACTGGTTAAAATTGAGTTTTGATCAACTCGTTATATGTCTCCTATTTCTTGATAGGTGCAATTTTGTTTTCATTCAAGGATAGCATGTAACTTTCACATCATACCAGACCACACCCTGTCATCTTCAAACAATCAAACGAAAGCTTCTACTTGCCTGAAAATACATCCATGCATACCAAAATAGTCCTCAAACTGTCTCAATGAGTTGTTAATCTTTTCTGCATCTACTTGCCCTTTGTACAATTTGATTTCCAACTTTGCTTCCACCTTGAATGGTGGATATATGGCTAAAATATCTCCTTCAGCATACTCCATAGATGCACCATGCTCATCATCTTCTTCTTCTTGTGGATCCTCTTCCTCCATCATTTCTGGCTTCCATCTTGGAAAATCTTGCTTCGTGCTCGGCTCTTTGTCTTCTTCAAGGCCTTTGCTTCTCTCCTAATTCTGGGTTGTATGGGGACAATAGTCCTTCACCCATGCTTTTCTCTCCTCTAGTCAGAGGCATGGAAGCAAACCCTCCAAAACATGGAAAAAGCTATTGTAATACCATAATTGATACATAATCAGTAGTTCTAGAAACTTGTGTAATTCATAATGCATATGCTTAACTTTAATCCATTTTCTTTTGAGACAAATTTCATACATGCAAAATGGAGGAAATATGCTTGTGTCTCGATTGTACAACTATAGAAAAGGAAATAAAGCAATAATGCTAAAATCTACCACCACGCATCACCCGCTATTGCTCTTACTACTCACTTTCCAGCACCGGCAGCCCTTGAGGTCTTATGCCCAGGATTCCCAACCCCCTTGATCCCATTGCAACATTCAAATATCCATAGCTACCAAATAAATCCCTTTCACCCCACCCTCTTTGCCCCAAAGAAAGCTTGTAAGCACCTTCACCAACGTCTTATAAGCCTTTCGAGAGGGGAAAGACAAGGAATAATAAATGTGACCTGGTACAAAACTTATATCAACAATTTAACCTTTACAGCAAGCAGTAGATCAAGTGTACTCAAACCTAGCCATTATCCACCTCCGTTGATCAGCAATAGACAACTGAGCAACAAAGGGGATGCCCAAGTAACAAATGATTTCCCCTGGTCTTAAAAGCTTCCATTAAGGACGTAGCCAATAGGGTGGTTCATCTTCACCAATAAGAAAAGCCTCCATTTTTACTTCACTAACTATTGCCCCAGCAGCTTTTGCAAGCACATCTAGGCAACATTAGCTCCCTCCACAGATTGCTAAGTCAGTACAGGAGTTAGAGTTACATAAACAGCAGAATGGACATCAAGCAATTAGTAACCTCCTGCCAAAGAGCCCCCTCTAATTTGACCTTGCATTCTGGCTGCCTCCAACAAGTAAACCAAGAGAGTCTCCTGCAAACACATAAGAAAGAGGGCACATAATGGATTTGAAGAAAGGCAAACTTAAAATGATTGCAAAAGGATTTAAAGAAGTTCACTTTCAACTAGTATGTTTTTTATAGTTCACAGAATTTTATAAGGGCCAGTTTTACTTTTTTGTTAGTTAACAAAGTTTTGCGTGAAAAGCATCTTTCTTCATACACAGAGGCAATAAGTCATAAAGGAGAAGTAACTATAAATATGCCCTTAGGTCTTTTTTATCTTTTGATGTAAGTGGTTGAGCACAAATCTTCAAGGAAAGCATCCATATTGCTCTTCAAAACCTATGGACTGAGTTGGTGTCTCATACCCTCCTAGAAAAGTTCTTTGTAGCGTACCAAAAACAAAAGAGGCACGACTGAGTTGGTGTCTCATACCCTCCTAGAAAAGTTCATTGTAGCATGCCAAAAACAGAGGAAGCACGACTCCACCAAAGATAAGATTGATGGGGGCACCTACACACCCAAATAAGTGGATTGCACTTGCACACCCAAATAAGTGGATTGCACCTGCAAATCCTAGAAGAGTAAAACCTTTATTTATAACAAAACGAGTAACTTCTAATACCCTAAACCATACTGGTATTCCACTCATAGTTTCACAAAAAAAGTGATTTCCACCTAGTACCACTAACAAAAACATTCTAAGAGGTAGCTTGTGGAACAAGCTACTTGATAGAACCTAACATGTCTAGATACATTTTACATAGATAGCTTGTGGAGCCAGCTGCTTATTCAAACCCAACACTACATAAAATATGATCTTTATAACAAAATAGCTCATTTACATTACAAAACATAATGACAATATGGGTTGTATTTTGGCACACAACATGCCCTCCCCCTTGGGAAGCTCTGCCCCCAACACTGGAGGACCAAATCGAAGCTCACCCATGCATCTTCTCCTCCTCCTACTTCTTCCTCCTCTTCTTTGAGATGAGAACATCTAACCACTTGAATGGGTAGAAGCTTTGACAATGGTATATTTCAATGAACTTGAGGAAATCATTCAATATACTCTGATATAAATAATCAAACGGATCTATGTAATGTTTAACCAACACAATATCAACCATATTAAGCATGTGATTACAATTATCATCTGCATATATTTCCAATGCTAGTTTTGATAATGAAAATGACACATGTTGAAAATCATTCATCGTCAATGGAAAACCCAAGAAACCACGATTATCAGCTAGCATTTCCAAGGGAGAATACTCATGTTGAACATTCTCCCCCATTACTTGCTCATCATTAGCCACAATCATCTTTTCCTCAACTTCTCTTTCCACAAATGCATTTCCCTCATTAGAAGATTCACTGTAATGAAAATGAGACTCATAAATTGGGAGATTTTATTGGCCTCGATAATATCCTCAGTACTAGGAGAGTAATCATAGAGGGGAGGAGAATCATCAAATATATATGCAACATAAATTTCTTCATCATAGCAAGAGGATCCATTAAAAATTATACCAAATAAATTATCCTCAGTCTCCGACTCTGACTCTAGCTCTGAAGAACACACATCCTCTACCATAAAAAGCTTTTTATTATCAAAGACATGACCTTGCTCCATGGTTCAGAACACCTACAACATGGGTTTACAGCAGTGGGCGTAGGGGCAAACTCAAGACTAGGGTCTTTGGTTTTCTTATCTATAGTAAAATATCTACAAGCGGTATTCCATACTATTTTATTTTTTAGGATATCAATATGTTTTTCTGCTCTCTAGGTATAATAATAACCCTTTCAAAATAGTTTGGTTCAAACATCCTTCCCTCTATTCAAATTTCAGCCCACATTTTGGAAATATAAATCTTCCACGCTAGTTTTGAAAAGATCTTGGCCTTAGCCTCCACGAAAAATTTTCTGTATAGACCTCCATGACATATCTTTCTCCACTTCACCTTGTTCTGAAGCTTCCTAGATTCCTCCCAACAATGCACTCCGGCTCTAGCACAAATTTGCCGCCTTCATCAATGATTAGCAGTTTTGTCTATGGCACCACATGCCCCTGCTACGCCCTTAACCTATAACATGTATTGGGATATATGTGGCCAACTTATAGCTATCATATCTTTTCATTAAGTCATATGATCATTTTTATAGCTTCATATTGTTAGTAGAGTTGGCCTAGGGTATGTCCATAGCATAGTTAGAGTATATACAAGAGGTAGTGGTTAATAGTGTATCATCATATTGTGAATTTTATTCTTATTGTAAATTGTTAAGGTTGCCCCCTCAAAGTGGCTTAGTCATATGCTTCATTATTTTGCTCTTATTTCAATCATATTGTGATCTACTATTGTGATTCTACTCTAGTGGTATAGTAATTTCATTACAAATGGTATCGGAACTTTGATTTGGGCAAAAGTGTGATCACCTAGTTTTTAAGAATTTCTTATATCTTGCAAAATTGTTACAATTTTTTCTACACAAATTTCACTGAAGTTGGAGAATCATTTAAGGAAGCTACATAAAAAAAATTAGGGTTGGTGATCATTTTTGAGTGAGTTATAGCGCTTTTAAGGTTTTTCCTAAATTCACTCTGCAGGCCACAATTTCGGAATATTTTTGCTTTCTTTACTTTTTTGGAAAGCTCTCAAAGATAGTGTGGGTTTGTTCATTAAATTTTTGGATTTGGGGCTGACCTAAGTCTGAAATTGTTTGGTCAAAGGTGAAAGTCAATTTTGCATTTCAAGTGTTTGTATCGCAAGACCGCACACTAGGCGCTAAGCAAAGGATTATGAAAGTCCAAGAAAAACTACTAACAAAGAGGAGATGGACCCTAAAATAAGAATTAGTGGATCTTTTGTTTCAGGATTTTCTTCAACAGATCACAAAGTGAGCCAACTTAAATACAGTGTGAAAAACATACAGTCTGGTATGGCTAGTAATAGAGATGTGGACTAAACCAATCACCAAGTGGATGAGCTTGGACAAAGACTCAATCAAATGTTGAGTTTGCAATTGAATCCACCAAACCAGCGGCAATTTACTAATGATTAGACCAACCAATGTGAATCTTCTGGTCAACCCAATTCAAGCCCTAATAAACTCAACTTTTGCATTTAGTTGTTTGCCATTCAGGCCACAAAACATGATGCCAAAAGTGGCAATGCATAGATTTAATGGGAAAGATCCGATCACCTAGATCAACCAAATGGAGAACCTTTTTGATGTATATCAGATCACATGTGGACAAAAGGTGGTAATGACATCTTTATATTTAAAACCTAAACAATTCATTTGGTATCGATGACTTTGTGCTCAAAAAAAGGAGGGTCTCAATGTCAGTTGGTCAATTTTTACTGATGAATTATAGTTGCACTAACACAATAGTGTGACGGTGAACTACTTTAGCTAGTTAGCAAAATTGCATCGAATAGGATCTATTAGGAATAATATTCAACAGTTCCAGAATCTATACTTGCAAGTGGAGACAATCACAGATGAAAATTTGAAAGACTTGTTTTTTGGTGGGCTCAAGGATCACATCCAACACAAGGTTCGCATGTTTAATCCAAGTTTTGTATCTCAGGCTATTGTCATGGCACGCAAATCAAAGGAGAGGACACTAGTCACCAAAATACAACCATGCACAGTCATTCCCTCAACCTACTAGACCAACTCCTCAACAAATTGAGGAGAAGAAAGTAAAAGGATTATGTTTTAATTGTGATAGCAAGTACAATCAAGGACATAAGAGTGCGGAAAAGAAATTGTTCTACATTGAAGATGTCAATGAGAAAGAAGAGGATGAAGAAATAACAGGTGAGGTTGATGATGAACCAAGGGAGGAATCAGAAGAAACCCAACCAACTATTTCTTCCCATGCATTTTCAAGCATTAGCACACCACAAACCCTCATGGTAGTGGTTTTTCTAAAAAAATAAAAAGTGATATTTTTGATTGACTCGAGCAGTACTCACGACTTCATCAACAATAAATTCGCTATACGCTTGAAACGTTTTGTCTATCCAGCTCCAAAGCTTCAAGTCATAATTGGAGATGGTGGCACAATCAGTTGTTGAACAATATCTAATGGGAAGACAATTTATCAACACATGTTTTTGGGAGAGGGCCTATTGAATTGAGTGGTGGAACATTCAAGAATGTTCTAATTATTCCCTCACTTTCAACTAATCTTCTATCAGTCTACCAGATTACTCAATTTGGTTTGGGTATATGAGGTGAGTCCAATGAAAAAGAATTTGAACAAGAGTCAGGTATAAAGTGTGTGAAGGTATATAGTCGAGTTTGATGATCAACTACTCTCACTACCACTATAGTATCATTGTGCAACTCTAAAGTGGGAAAGCATGGCACGGCCTAAAGAGTATTTCAAATCGTGATCCTCTATATCATGGACAAATCTATACATTCGATAATAAATGGTCACCCCACCACTGTCAAATGTAATAAAATATGCAAGCAAAGTATAGATAAATATTTACAAATGTGAAACATCTACTAGCATAATCTCAAATAATGAAATAATAGTATCATTGGGGGAATAATTTACCCCTAAACATGTCCCATCATATAGAAGTGGGTCTGGGGAATATGGGTTGGCCCACCAACACCTTGTAATGTCACTCATTGTCTAATGGTTAATTGATTTGGATTATCCTTTTAGCTCTTTCAAGATTTGATTTAAGTCTGCAAATGCCCCACTTAAAAAGTCCATAGGCCAAATTGACAGTTGGTATGCTTCAAAGTGATTAGGGATGAATCCATGAGAGGTTATTGTTGCATAAAGTGAAAACAAATCATGTAAGTCTAAAATACTTCTTGGAACAAAATGTGTCATCAGAAAAACAACAAAAATGGGTCACTAAGATGTTGAGATATGACTTTGAGATTGTATACAAGAAAGGAAAGGAGAATGTCATGGTTGATGCACTATCCAAGAAGATTGAGTCCACAGAGGCAATGTTGTGCACCATGTCCATATTACAAGCTGACTAGGTGGATGAGCAAGATCATAGTGGGAGAAATATACAATTACAAAGAATCTTATTCAGAAGTTCCAACCAGATTTGAGCGTGTCAGATAAAAAAATTGGAAAGGGGATGCTCTCTAGTACAAGGATAGGTTGTACCATGCAAAAGATCAACCCTTGAGCATTAAGGTGATTATGGAACTTCATGCTTCTCTAGTAGGTGGGCACTTAGGTTTCTTGAAAACTTATCATAGAATAGAGAAAATTTCTTTTGGGAAGGGCTAAAAGGGGAAATCCAAAATTTGTGGTTGAATGTATGGTGTGTCAGCAAAACAAAAGAGAAACAATCAAGACCCCAGGTCAATTAAACCTCTATCTATTCCTAGTCAAAGGTGGGGGAAGATTTCCATGGATTTCATCACAGGGCTACTAAAATCTAAAGGGAAAACTGTCATCAAAGTTGTTGTGGATAGCCTCACCAAATATGCCCATTTTTGCACATTACTAAATCTATTTTTAGCAAGTACAGTAGCAACAACATTTATGGATACGGTTTAAAAGCTAGATGGGTCCCCGAAGATCATGTAAATGATCATGATCCTATCTTTACTAATAATTATTAGACTGAGTCATTCTCGTGTTTTGGTACCCAATTGGCTCTTAGCTCATCTTATCATCCCCAATCTGATGGGCAAATTTAGGTAGCCAACAAGTGCTTGGAGGGTTATCTTTGTTGTTTTGTTTTGGATAAAAAAGAGAGATGGGTTCAATGGGTGACACTAGCAAAATAGTGGTATAACATTTCTTTCCATACCTCATCCAAAATGTCTTCATTTGTGACACTATATGGTACCATCCACCATCCATCGCCTCATCTTTGAGGGTCTAGCCAAAGGTTTGAGTAGTCAGAAAACACATTCAACACCAACAAGAGGGTCTCTCTCATCTCAGAGAGAACTTGGCAATGGCACAGAATCACATTAAATAGCAAGTTAACCAACACTGCAGTGAAAAACATTTAGAAGTTGGATATTGGGTTTTTGTGCGTTTACAACCATATAAGCAAATGTCCTTGAAACAACATAAAAAGGATAACAACTTTTCACCTAAGTATTATGGCCCTTATCAAGTCACGCAGAAAAATGGCAATGCAATATACAAATTGGAGCTACCTCACTCGGCGAAAATACATCCAATCTTCCATGTTTCTTGCTTGAAAAAGGTCATTGGACAAAGAGTTCCAACCCAAACATAGTTACCAGAGCTTCATGGGAAGGGAAGAATCATTTTGGAACCTAAGGGAATAATTCAAACACACATTAAAAGGTTGCAAACGAGGGTGATTCTGATGAAGTGGAAGGATCTAGCCAATGAAGATGTGACAAGAGAGGATAAAGCATTCTTGCAGAAGTGTCCAATGATCATCAACATTGAGGACAATGTTGGTTTGAAGGGGACGGGCATGTTGTGCCCTTAACTTATAGCATGTATTGGGATATGTTTGGCTGACTTATGGCTATTATAATATTTAATTAAGTCATATGATCATTTATATAGCTTCATATTGTTAGTAGGGTCAACCTATGATGTGTCCATAGCATAATTAGGGTATATATAAGAGGTAGTGGTTAGTAGTTTATTATCATATTGTGAATTATATTTTTATTGTAAGGCTGTGGAGGTTGCCCCCTCGAAGTGGCTTGATCACACGCTTCATTATTTTACTCTTATTTCAATCAGATTGTGATCTATTGTTGTGATTCTACTTCAATGGTATAATGATTTCTTTACAGCAGCCCTATCCTCTTCTTCAAGCATGATATGTGAAACACATCATGCAACCTTCCCTTTTTTGGTATGTCCAAATCATATGCAACTTCCCCCACCTTTGCTCGCACCCAATAAGGCCCATAATACTTCGGCTGCAACTTTTGCTTCCCTACCTTCTTCAATGTTTTATGTTTATATAGTTGTATTTGTATAAACACCATATCACCAATCTCAAAACTCTTCTCTCAATCCTATGTGTATTCACTTGTTGCTTCATCTTATTGGCGCTCACTGCCAAGTTGTCAAGCTTGTGCTAGAGCTAGAGTGCATTGTTGGGGAGGAATATAGGAAGCTTCAAAACATGGTTGTACAAATGTTCAAGGTGAAGTGGAGAGGGATGCCCATGGAGGGTGCAACTTTGGAAATAGAGGTGTTTGTAGGCAAGCATCCGAGCCTATAATAATGCTAAAACAAAAAATTAAAAATTAAAAAAATGTGGAAAAAAAATAGATTTTTGGAAATGACATGAAGGCATCTACAAGGCAACAAGGAGGGGGCGGGAAGAATCCCTGCGCAAACAAAAATGGAGAATTTGAAGATAAGCATGGAAGAGGGCGAGATTGTTGGCAAACGTGCCCAAAATGCAAGGGACGCCTTAGGAGTATTTTTAAAAAAAATCTCTCATTCATGTGTTATGTCAAGTAGTGGTCTAGGGTATGATGGTCAAAGCTTTCTTGTAATAGGTAGAGGTCATTTTCATAATGTAAAATTTCAAAACTTTTAGAATTTTACTAGATTTAATGTCAAAGCTCTTTAAGGGGGGCCATGTTGTGTACCTAATCACAACATATATTTATGTGCTTAGTTTAACATTACTTTTATTATGTAATGTTTTTGGTGCCTAAATTTAGTTAAGGGTTAGGCCATGAGTTAGCCATGGGTTAATTACGGTTTTTAATGGTTGAATACAAAAGGGAAAAAAACCTAAAGAACGTATCTTTTTAACAATATCAACTTAATGTAAGAGATGGCCACCATTGTCTGAGATCTCTTTTGCTGCAATGGTATATGCAGGTGCAATCCACCCTTAGGGGGTTTGATTTAATTGAAAAAATAAATATAGTATCTATAGGTGGACAAATATTCATAATCACATCTATAGAATATTATATCAAATGGTTGGAAGCAATTCCAAATGAGTTTACCACATGGGACGACATATGCAAGTTCTTAATGACCAATATTTTCTCTCATTTTGGCATACCTTCAACTATAATTAACGATAAAAGGTCATCATTTAAAAATAAAATAGTGAGACACTTTTGCATCAAATACAAAATAAAACACACTTTTTATACACCTTATTACCCATAGGGTAATGGTCAAGCAGAAACTACAAACAAAACCATTGTCAAAATACTTGGCAAAATAGTTAAATAATATAGTACATATTGGCATCAATAGATAGTGTATGCCTTATGGGAATACTGCAGGTTAGTTTCAAGGCCTAATGTGACTTACAAGTCAAGGCCTAGAGAGCAAAAAGAGAGATAGTGACTAGATGGGGTATTATGATTATTTACAAGGAGTGTGTGATTAGGTGTTAATTTACAAAGGTAATTCAAGTTATTTAAGCATGTTCATGAGGTTTCAAGTAATGGTTTACCAAAAAAAAATGAAAATTAGTTTTAAGTTCTATTGAGTGCACAAAATGAATGGTTCTCTACCCAAAAAGGAATTTAAAGTGATTATTGGAATGTAAAACTATTGAAACATATTTTTGTACATTAATGAAAATTGGTGTGCAATACATATTATGAGTATATTATTAATAAGTTTTTAGACATATATAACATATAATAGTGCATCAAGATGTATGCCTATAAGTAAGGTTTCTTCAAATGATAGTATGTAGTTTAAACATAGAGTATACTTAGGTGGTATAACACCATACTTACTTTACTATTATTTATTATTATGGGTCATGTCCATGTTGGTGTGGGCTTTCCTCCTCTATGTCAAAATGGGATAAGAGTAGTCTTCTCCTCTTCTTTCCTATAACAGTCTTAGATGGACCTTTAGTGGTTACAGGCTGACCAACAACACTAGTGCCTGTAACATCTTCTTGAATAGTTTGTTGGGGTTGCTCCTCAAGAGATTTCCTCTTGTTAGTTCCCTCTTTTTCTTGTGGTGTAATATTTTCTAGGGCCAAAAATTACTTCCAAGTGAGGTTAGGTCTAACAAAAGCTATTCCTTGTTTAATTATGAACCATATGAGATAATGGTGTGATAGGGTTATTTTAGTGCCTTTTTGATATTCTTTATACATTCTTTTCAAGATATTCTATAATAAATTTGGAACATTAATGATTCTATTATGTCTTAAATGATTTAAAAATTTGAACTAGAGAGTGTAAATGAGGGAATACCTTCCCTCATAGGTCATCTAACTAATAACATATACTACTATTTCTCTCCATTCTACAAGTAGACTAAGTCTTTGCACACCTCCCTTATTTAATACCAATATTTCATCTTCTTATTAGAATTTCTACCTAGCTTCTTGGCCATTGGGTCTTTCTTGACAATTTCCCCCATGCTTGGTAGCATAGTTGCTTAGCTCAACAAAGTCTTAGTAACTGGAAATGTGATACCACATACAGTGGCTTGGTTTCCATTAAAATAACCTATAAATGCCTGAGAGTCTTCAAATTCCTCCTCAAGTCCTTCTACATCCTCACTAATTGCCTCCTCATCATCTTCATCCTCATTAGAAAATTTGATGTAAAACATCTTCTTTTCAGCACAATGATGTCCTTTGCTCCATTTTCTATTGCAACCATAACACAACCCTTTGGCTCACTTCTCCTCAATTTACTAAGGTGTCATTCTAGTGGGTTGAGGAAATGATGGTGTTGGAAAGGGTAGGTACTACCATTTTTCCATATATCAACATTTTTACTCCATATTTGTCAGTTCCGTTTTCAAGGTTATTTTGGAACACAGCATTCTCTCATTCTCTATTAACCTTCAGATCCATTTTCCAGCAAATACATGAGTTCTATTTCTTTCTAGCTGTATAAATCTGAGTGCTATCAAGACTAAGTTGGATATTTTATTCTATTTTACATTGTAAGCATTCTGTAATTTTAGATTTCATATCTTGAGTTCAGATGTTTTGACAGTTTAATATTTCTGTTCAGATTTCAGATTTGCTTCTGTTTTCAGCTTCAGATTGCCCGTTAAGTTACAGAAGGGTTATTTACAGAAGGGTTATAGCGGAGCTTATAACACATGTTTTCGTTAAGGTATCAAACAAAGATAAATTCATAAAGTGAAGAAAATTGCTGCGTGTGATAAGGTAGAAATATGATCATTTAGAACTAGTGGAATACATTGAATTTATCCTCACATTCTGCATGTATCTCTAAACACTTAACATGGTATCGAAGCTTCTTTCATAATACTTCTGAATTATTAAGACTGTCTATTCAAGCTTCAACTTCCACGCACATAAATGTATATATTACTTTTTCTTACTTTGTAGATCGTCATATACCATAGAGGCAAATGTATCATTTTCCTACTACTTTAGGGGGATTCTAGGTTGTGAGATATAACTTCTTAATACATCATGAATTCTTGTTCTAGCATTTCATTTATTGAGTTTTAGAGATTGTTTTCCTATTATCATCTTGAATGATTACAATGATAAGTTATCGGAACACAGGAAAGGTTATGCCTACATTTGACATAACTCTAGTCCTTATGGAGGTTCTGTTTCATTTAATTGATGATCTTATTTACAGTTAAGATGAATAAAACTTACACTCCAGGTAGAGATCAATAGCACGTCTGAGATGATCCTTTCCAGGAACTCTGTCCAACAGAGATGTTACTGGAACAAATGACATATTAATAACATCGGGAGCCAAGCGAACAGTACCCAACCACTCTTTGTGACTTTGAACAAGTTCATCACCTCCTCTCCTCCTAAAAATGACAGTAACATCCTGCATCAAATTGCTTGTGATGATTATATTCGGTTAAATAGAGAACATTTTATAGATCATGTAAATAGATGAAATGTTTGCCCTTCAGAACAAAATTATTAACGAAAATCAGAAAAACAATTAATATTTAGTATTTGACTTTTGTCTCTGTGAAATATGAATCGTTTGGTGTTGTTTCTGGAACACTAATCTGACTGCTATATGAAAATGAGTCATAAATCTGCATGCCCAGCTAAAGCAGTTTCAGCATGGTAGCGGATTGCAAACTCCAATCTTATCAGAGATCATTAATAAGGAAAATACCAAGGAAGGTCAAACAGATACCTAACTAAATTGCAGTGTTTTACCTTGTCCTTCAATGTGTTTGCATTGCTTAAGGCACTATAACTTTCTATAATTGAAAATCTTCGGTCTGCAACATCTTTCACATACTTCTGTATGTCTGTGGAAGATAATGGAGATGAGTGATGCTGCTTGACATATATTACATCTCTACCACCAATTGTTACAGATGTAATAATATGGGTCCCAAAATTTTCAATGAAGCTGGCAAATCAAAAGCATACGACAATAAGTAATTTGTGATTATAAAATAAATATCAGGAATCACAACACCGTATATGAGAAGTTGACAAAAAAATGCTTCCACATTTACCTCAAATAACTAAAAATTCAAGTAAATTTGTTTTTTTTCCCTCTTTGGATAAAAATAATTATAACCAATTGTTAAAAAAGGCATAAATTTTCCACTTCATAAGTTTAAGCAGTTGACTACCTTACTATAGGAGTAAACCTCTGATGACAGGTAAAGAAATTCACCTGAATTGTACATAAGAAAACCTCATACGCAGGGTTATCCCAAAATTAAATCAAATAAGTTAACTACCTTGCTAAAGAAGCTGGCTCCCACATATTTGGAACAGCATGCTTGACTTCGCGACAGAGAACTAAGGGTGATTTTCTCAACTGAACAGTGTATAATGATATGAAAACCCCATCCATTACAAGGCTTTTGGTAGCTGCTGCATTCGACTCCCATGAACCAGAGAAATTGAACATCGCATTGAAGCTGCCAAGGGGGGTCCTCCCGGACAGATCCTCAGTTTGGTTGAAATACTCTGCCATCTACAATATTATGCCAATGCCATTAAAACCCTTCAATCGACTCATAATCGTAATTAATAAATTACCAAAAAAATCCCTATTTGGGATTTTTGAGTCTTAACTCTTAAGTAATTGGGTGCAAGAACCAAAACCCACAATTTGAAAACAAGAATAAGAAGAATGTTAATAAACGTCCAGGATGCTAAATACTCTGTGGAACTACAAGCACGTGTTTCCAAGAATGAAAGGGCATACCAAGAATTGTACAAGAAAAGCAGGCCTAACACTAAAATAGTCTATTGAACCACAAATACATGTTTCCAAGAATGAGAAGGTACATCAAGAATTGTAAAAGTACGGCAGGCCTAAATTCAATCCACTGTGGCTTCTTTAGAGGGTGAATCGTCTGTTGTTAATTTGATCAGAGATACTCTGCTGAGTTATTAAAAAAAATCTATTGGAAATGTAGGACAGTAAAAATCCAACACCGCTATGTTGAATGCTATGAACTCAGGTACTAGAATATTGGAGCTTCCAAAGCAGAGCCCCAAATTCAAATCCCTGGAAGACATGATAAAGTGTTGAAATTTAATAAAATACTACATCCAACTAGTTTTCTGTGGCAGTGTTGAAATTGAATAAGATACAACATCCAACTAGCTTGGTATGGCAGTGTTGAAATTGGATAAAATACTACAGCCAACTAGCTGGGTGTAGCCGTGTTGAAATTGGGTATATATACTATATACAATTAGATGGGTGTAGCAGTATTGAAATTTGGTAAAATGAAAATACTACATCCAACTAGCTAGGTGAGGCAGTGTTGAAATTGGGTGAAATACTAAATCCAACTAACTGGGTATGGCAATGTTAAACTTGGGTAAAATATTACATCCAACTAGGTGTGGCAGAGTTGAAATTGGGTAAAATACTGCATCCAACTAGATAGGTGTAGTGTACCCAATGGACAAGGCCTGGTGCAAATAAAATTTGACGAAAGAGATATCCGTAGGTACTGGCATCTAAGCCATGAAAGCCGAATTTAGCAATTAATTGAAAATCCAAAGGGAAATTTTGTCACCTGATCGAAATCGAAAACGCCAGTGTGATGCCTTGCAAGCTCACCGGGCAAGCAGGTAACGTCGAGGGGCACACCGGGTACAGTTAAATCTTCAGCGACGGCCAGATCCTTTGTATTCTCCTCCTCTACAACTACAAGCCGCGAGGCCGCTGCGCCTTTGCAATACAACAATCTGATATCAGACGTAACATCGAAACCCCGCCCCAGCGCCTGGACTGCATTTACGGCCGTGTTCAAGGCTGCCGCATTCTCCTCCATATGACTATGCTCCTCCTAATTCATAATATTACTCTGCACAAAACCCTGTAATAAAAACAGATCCTTCAGCTGTTCATTCATTCTACATGGCGGCTCCTTTTCACGGGAAAAAAAAAGTGTGGACAAATGTAATGATAGCCCAGCTGTGTTACAATTCCCATGAAGAATAATGCATCCCAAAGTCCACAGTTTCTAGTCAAAACGACAACAGTTGTGGCGGAAAAAAGCCCCAATTTAATGATGTCGGTCAAACACAAAAAAATTTAAAAAAAGCAGAGGTGGGCAAGATTCAACGGCCGCAATTGGGCTGCACTCGCTTTAATTCTTCGTCAGTTCACTCATAAGAGAAGAAATATGGTTATTTTTAGGCGGTGGGGTGGATCGAATTAGAAAATCGTCCTAAATCTACCTAGCTAATCATATTTCTGCTGTGGATATTTTTTTTCGGTTTGCAGCCTACAGGCATTGACCCTGGAAGCGTGCGATACTGGTTGAACCGGTCATTTGACCGCGTAAACAATTGTTCGTGTTTTACGAGGGAGATGGGTAGATAAATTTATAGATGGTCAACTGGTCGGCTTTCCCAATAAAGGCCGGCGCATGATCATGGCGGTGGTCCTGGTGTAGCAGCCAAAAGGCCAAACAAAAACCAGTATTTGGTCAGCACCTTCCCTCTTTTTCGCCCCAAATGTTAGCGACGACGTCACTTCGCACGCCCCTTCCTTTATAAGCAAAGCATTCCGTTTCCTTTATAAGACCCTTTTCTAACAAGTTTTCATCTCAATCATGGATTATTACATAAGTGATTCCATTCCTTGGCGGATTGTGGGGGTTGAACCCCAACTACTTCCTCAAAAGGATGTGTAATGTTAGGTATCCATTCTTATTCTTCTTGGTTATCATTATTTTCTCCTTTCTTTTCATTCATTTTAATGTAGGGCTTTTATTAAAAGAATATTAATGATCTCGTTTTTAAATTGAGTGTTTTTGGAGAGCGAAGGTTTCACGGTGGATCGCATATTTTTGTATTGGGCGAAAGATATTTCGAGAAAGGAGTAGATTGAGGGCTCCAGAGTTGATTGCATCAAAACAAAAGTTCTTTAGAATAAATAATGGCAACCGAAGAAGCAACACCAAACAACTACAATGTGTAAACAAACATGACAATGGGCCCAATGTTAGAAAACAATTACTAAAGAACAAATAGTAGAAGAGGACAAAGACTAAAAACACTCCTTCGTGTCTTATTCAAGTATGAGGACCCAGTTACAAATCTCTTTCAAAGCAACCTTGATCTAAACACTATACTTAACAATAGACATAGTGTGTTAGTAAAACTTTTTAAAATCTAAAATCAATATTTTTCGCAAACTTGCATTCAACAAAGCACATTGGCCACCTATAATGGAAGAACAAGCAAAAGGGTGTGCAAGTGAGAAAGTTGCATTAAAGTTTGCAAAAAAGAATATTGTCCCAACTGAACAAGTAGTGCGACAAAATCAGCAAAAAGCTAACATTAATGAGTATCGACATGTCCTTCCCTCTAGCAAGGTGAACAATACGAACCTTTACAGGTAGTTGGACTATGAAATACCGCAACCATCCGAACATACGATGGTCACATATGATTCCCACTACTTTGGTGATAGGGCGGGATCTTTTGAGAGACAACCATACATGTGCCCAAAATTTTTGAATATCGCACAAAATGTTATACCACTTCAAACTCTCAAAACAACAAGATTGGTGGGGGAACAACCAATTGGGTATCCAAAGTTAAAGTAGTGGTGGTAAATAAGATTTTTTTTTTTTTTTTAACTAAAGAAATAAGAAACTTGTCATTATTCTGTCAAAAACAACCAGTGAAATCAAGATAAAATTGTAGACACTTCGTGTAAATTCTAATTATGTCTTCTATTAACACTTTCAACCTTACCAAAATCACTTTTCCTCTAATGGTTAATTAATTATCCTAATTTACTCCTAATGGAAAATTTCATGGATTTGGAAATTGTATATTTTATAAATTCAAAATTAGAATATTGCCTCACCTAAGATGATGTCATCATACAAATGTGCAAGTAAGAGCTCTTACAAGCTCTTACACCCCTCTTGCACACTCTTACTCTTACACCCCTCCTACACACATAAATGGGTCAAGATTTGAATCTCTTACGTTTTTATGACATACTCCATCCCTTTTCTTCCACACACCATATTTCTCATTTATGAGAATGGAGGACTAATCTTAAGCCTTTGATCTTCATCTCAAGATGGAAGGTCCACAATCATTTACCAAATCTATAAGTGAAACGGTCTACACACTCTTTCATAGATGGTCAGCTAAGGCAGCGAAGCTCTACCGAATCTCAAGGCCATCATTCAACCATTCTCATATCAAGACAAAGCCAACATCAAGTGTAGACAAAGAGAGATGCTTCTCACACGAAGAATCAATAATTGAAAGACCGAGCTCAACCTTTTTAGACCACTCCTCAAGCAAGTCTTCAAGGAAGGTAAAAACAAGGTTCTTTATATTTTAATTACATTTTTAGCTCAACCTAGGGATTAGGCTTGAGATGTTAGTTTTTCAAGTTGTTTTGATTTTATTCACTAATAATTGACTAACCTCTCTTAGATTCATGATCTACATAATGACACACTTGGTGGGACCCAAAGGATTTGATGCAACCCATGAGTTCTTTTAGACTATTAGCATTCTTCTAATTACCATAACTAGCCTTGCAATCAACTTAATTCACTTCTTTTTCTTCAAAATCTCATCAATCTTCGTTCTAGGTGTAAACAATGAGTTCAACCTACTAAACAATGATTTCACCCTCGAAAATGGTGAATTCAACCTACTAATCGATAAATTTATCATTTGATGTTTTTTATTTTTTTATGTGTGTAGGTTTAGGGGAAACAATTATTTTGCCCCCAAAAATAACGAATTTGCCATTAAATCGGTGAATTCAACTCTAAAAATGATGAAATTGACAAAATGATGAAATGGCCATGAAAATGGCGAAATGGTTGTGAAAATGGTGAAATGGTTAAAAACAAAGAAATGGTTATAAAAATGACGAAATGGTTTTGAAATCAACAAAATTGCTTAAATTTCTACATGCAACACCTATCTTCTGAAGGCCATAACTTTTGACTTGGGCATCCATTTGACCTCTCATTTGTGGTAAAACAAAGGTATAGAAAATACACATGTAACCATAAATTATTATTTTTTCTTTTTAAAAAAATGGAAATATTGTCATGCAAATAACGAAATTATCATGTTAATTAATGAAAATGCCTCTGTTTTATTTTTTTTCTGTTTTTGGTTTTGTGTTCAATGTAAGTTGTGACAATTAGTGAAATCGCTCTGTAATCGATGAAATCGCTCTATAATCAATGAATTTGTCCTTACAAAATGGTGAAATTGACTCTACAGAATGACGAAATTGATTGTCTATGTATTGGTGAATTCATCCTTTTATGAAAAACTGAGACTTAAACAAACCTCTTTTCAATCTCCTTGTTGGCTCAAAACTACATTTGTCAAACTTCTAATCATTTGTGTTGTGGGACCTTAGCCAAAGAAGTGGTATTTTGAATCAAACAAATCAATCTTACTTCACATTTCAATTTGGGCATTAAAACAAATTCACATTTCATTAGGATTATAAGAAAAACTTGTTTATTTTCAAAATTATTTACTTTCTTGCAAGTTTATTTATTGCTTGATTGTCCTGTGGGGTTCTTTTGTGTGTATGCTCTTCCCTTTTGGGTGAATCAAAAATGCAAAGTTCTTATTTATCTTTTACCCTATTTTTCCTTCAACTACGCAGGGTGTATTTCATCACCTTCTCACAAGTCTTTAGGGGTGCGTTGACCTAAAAAGTCACATCTTAGCATCATACCAAACCCCATTTATCCAATAGGGTATACAAATTGATGAGCATTACCATCATGAAAGCTTGGTTTTATGCTTGCACATTATCGTGTGAGGAAGATAACCCCAGAGAATTCTTTCTAGTATCATAGGCCAAGTTATGGTACCACAAAAGGAGGAATCTTGGCAATGAGATTGAATTTCTTTATTGACAGACTTGTGCCCACGTACAGTGAGGTATATATGGACCATCTAGAAATCCAAGTAAAATTATAAGCAAACCCTAAATCTAATAGCACTTCATTGAGACCCTTATGGATAAAGTGGTTGTGAAAGAACAAGACCCTCTTATGAATGGCCTGATCTTGGATTGCTTCTTAGATGCCTCTTTTGTTGTGGATCATTCATTGACATAGGGGTGCAAAGGTAACATCCTTTGAATATAGCCTTGCTCATACAAACCTTTTGAGAGAAGAGCAGGGTTATAATATCACCAATAATGGAAATAATTTCTTTAATGAACATTTAAACTTTATAATCCTCTCAAATTAAGTATTTCAAAGGGTCAATAGATGTGATGCAAACCCATGTCAATTACTAAAATTGCCTTGTAATGCTTGTGTGTTGATTGATTGATTATTGTGTCAAAACCTTGTTCATACTTAAGACCAAATCAAATAACCCAAGTCCAAATCTAAACCATTTGTGTACCCACACAATGAGGCATTACTCTGCCAAAATTTTGAGTCAACAAAATTGACATATCAAACTTTGTCCTAATACCTATATTACTTGTCCAAACCATGTCATTAAGCTACCAAACATTGAATCAAGGACTAGTTTTAATCCAAATTGACAACTTTCAAACCAATTCAAGACCAATGTTTAAATTCTTGTCCAAACCATGTCATTATGTCATCCAATTCAAAACCAATACCAATTCAAATGCCAAATTCTAATTCTAGTCCAAGCCAAGTCTAATGTCAAAAAGGGTTGGCCAAGTCAACCCAAATCAAATCAAATTAGACCTTTTCCAAAATTCAAATGCCATTCAACTCTTCTTCTAAATTTCAAAATCATTCAACTTTCTAAATCAAACCAAGTTTAATTAAAGTCAAATGATTAAAACCAATGTCAGTCAAACATTGTTTAAATCCAACTTCTAATCCAAAGTTTGCTCAACTTCAAACCAAACTAACATTCCAAAGTGAACTTGTTCTAAGCTTAGGTCAAATTTTACAATCAAATTAGATGGCCTTTCAAACCAATAGTCAAAATTGAAATTAAACTTTTTGAAAACCTTGGATGTACTAAGATTTATGCACCCTTTTAGAAATAAATTTGATTCACACACGTCTCCTATTTGGATACTTGCATGGACAAACATTGATTAAACTAGTCCATTTGAACATTTATATTGATAGAACCAATTAAACATTCAAATTCAACCAAGGTCAACCATTCCAAACCAAAATTAGGATCATCTTGAACCATGTACCAAGTGAATCAAAGCCAAAATCAGGTTCACCTTGAACCATGTACCAAGCTAATCAAATCCAAATCAAGTTCATCTTGAACCATGTGCCAAGCCATTCTAAGCCAAAATCAAGTTCATCTTAAACAATGTACCAAGTCAATCAAATCCAAAATCAGGTTCATCATGAACCATGTACCAAGCCAATCAAATCCAAATCTAGTTCATCTTGAACCAATGTGTCATGTCAACTAATTCCAATCAAGCTCATTTTGAACCACATTCTAATCTGATTAGGTTCATTTTGAACCACATTCTAATTCCAATGCCAAATCAAGTCTATTTTGACCAAATTCAATTATTTTGAATCTATCACATGTTAATTCAAAACCATTTCTTATATTTCCATTCAATCTTTTGCATGTGTTAGTTGGGAGTGTTGAAGTCATATTATTCATCCTTTCTTTCATTAGAATCATTATGTGCTAATTCACCCTGTTTTGGCCCTATCAAATCCAGACCTTTTTGATAAATTCCAATTTGTGTCAATTCACCCTATTTGGGTCAATTTAAATCCAAAACCAAAACTTCCCTCTTTTGGGCCCATTCCAACCTATGCCAATTCACCTTGTTTAGGGCCAATCAAATCAAAACCATTTCAACCAACTCTAATCTAAGAAAGACCACCTTCTTTGGGCCCATTTTAATTGAGACCAAGACTACCCTTTTTGGGCCCATTCCAATTACATTGAGACCAAGACCACCTTATTTGGGCCCATTCTAAGCAATACCAAGTTCGCTCTCTTTGGGACTAATTTATTCCATTCAATTCCCCTTACGTAGGGGCATTAGTCTATGTTTAATTCGAGTCATGGCATCCTAGAATGCTAATATTATTTTGTTATTGCCAGTCTTATGTCAAAGTATAATAGATTAACTCATACAACTTAGCCAACAACTAGCCCACTTTGCATCTACTTTTGGCATTTTGACCATTATTCCAAAAGCCAATTTCGTCTTACAACCACAATAAAACCAACAGTCCAAACCTATTATGTCATTTCCCATCCAAAGACCCTTATCTATTGACAAGCCAAGTGTGCCCAAGTCTGATAATTACTCAATCGAGATATGTCATGATCTCCTTCCCAAACACGATCATATACATCTACTTCCAAATCAAGATCAAGATAGTCAAACCATTGTCGATTTTTTTGTCAAATCACCCATTTTTGACCAAATCAAAATCATTGATGATCCACTTGTATTTGATGAAGAGCTTCTATTTGACACATGACCCATTTTCGATGAGCCCATCTTTGAAGAACCTATTATTATTGGGTCAGAGCTCATTATCCAACCATTGCCAAACATTCAACCAATGCCAGAAGTTACCCATTTCCAAACATTCCTTCATCCTAAAGCCTTCATTTCCAAGTGAAAGGTAAATAAGATACTTATGGATAACATAATTCAATAGGCCTTCTTTGTGGCTCCTTCAACATCAGAATCAAGTTCTATTTCAAAACCAATATTATAAATGGGTTTTGTTCTGAAACCAATATTAGATTTAATAATAAATTCAAAATAAACATTGGCCTCAACTTCAGATTTAGATCCTCTTGAGTCAGAATCATCTTTGGAATCAAAAGATATTAATGGATGTTGTGGCATTGGCTGCACATTTCCAACATATCTGATTGAAAACATTTATGATCCTTCCATAGTTTTTAAATATTGACACAAGTTTTCCTAATAACCTCTATGAGGATTATGTTGCCTTTTATCCTTCCACTACCATTACACATGCCTTTAACATTAACCAACCTAGTCATTACATTGATATACCATCAGTCATAAATGTTGATTGGGACCAACAGAATCACACATTGTTGAACTTATTCCATGGTGACATTTCAGTGGCAACATTTCTGGGTAAACAAGACCATATTCAGGGAGAAGAATAATCTCCTAGTGAAACCTTATTTGAGATTCTAGGGTACAAGCAACATCTAACATTAGAAGCATGTAGTAAAACCCTGCTTAAGGTGCTAATGGAAAATCAAAATAGATTATCAACATCCCTTAGTGAAACCTCGTTCAAAGCGCTATTGGACAATCCAAGTCAGAATAATCAAGAAGACTTTGTTGGTGAAAACCTCTTCAAGACATCAATAGCTGAGCCAATTAGTTCCTCATTGCTTGATGATGAAGTTATTGACGTCAATATTGGCCTTGCCACAACTAAAATCAAGTCAAATCTAGAATCAACAATAATGTGTGTGACTAAAAATCATAATCTTCATTTTTCCATCAACAATTATTCATTCCATTTTGATTCTATTAGCCATTCAAGACCTATATTCCATTATCCAATTAAACCATTTAGCCCATGCTTACCCTTCTTTACCCATCTTGGCAACACTTTTTGTAGAGGTTATGAAGACATCTTGTCTAGAGGTTTAAAGGAACCAAAATCAACAACCAATGAAGATCATGATATCATCAAGATTCAAATAAAGTAACCATTTTGAGCAGGTATTGGTTAGAAAATAAAGGGTCCACATTATGCATATCATAATCCTCCATTGAGTTGAGATGCTACCAAATCCAAAGAAAATAGAAAAAAAATACAAAACAATCAAAAGATAAAGATAAATAATTTGTCTAATGATGAAAACCATCCCTGTGGCACCTTCGACAAGTAACATGATGAAAAATAGGTTTTTGGCATCATGTGTAAATAATTTGTTGTCTACAAGTACCTTGACACTTGGATGTAACTCTATTATCATTATGAACCATTGTAGTCCATTACCATTCAAGCCATTTTAGACATTCAATCCTATTCAGCCTAGCTTGTCTTATTATGACCATTAGTCTTCCTATCTTTACCTTGTTACAGAAGTGGAAGGTATATTGAGACCTATTTGGGAAATATTTTAGCTTATTACCAGCACACTACTTTGATGACTATACACATTTAGTTCTCACATGGCATGATCCTTGGAAACTCCCAGTCCTTTCCCTCATTGTCATTCATTATCTAGTATCATTTGTTTTGTTCATATGCCATTCCTATTTTCAACCTTGTTGATTCGTAGTAACTTCTACTAGGGTTGAACTATATTGATCTTAGGTCCATTTAGACTATGTAGGCAATGCTTAGTTTTTTAGGTCAGATCGATCACCCTTTTTCTATGCTCTCACCATTTTGTGAGTAATTTAATTCACACTCTCGTCGTTGTGTGAGAAATTTTAGCCATGCTCTCACCATTTTATGAGTAATTTAATTCATTCTCTCACTATTTTATGAGCAATTTCATCCATGTTCTCACCATTTTATGAGCAACCTAAGCCACACTCTCGTTGTTTTATGAGTTACACATGTTTGCATCTCATAATCCTCTATTAAGTTGAGATGCAAAAAACCCAAAAATATTTAAAATGTTCCAAAAAATCATAAAAATCAAAACATTCTTACAATCTTCACAAGAGCTATAAAGTCACAAAATTCAAAAACATTTGTCTTGTCCTATATCTAGTCAAACAATCTTTAATCCAATTATTTCATGCCCTAAAAACATTGTTGGGATGTGTCCTTCCCAAATTTTTCCTAGTAGGGTAAACTCATTATTGGTTCCAATTATTTCAGCCAATTTGAGGTATGTCCTTCCTTGCATGTATCCTTGCTTAAGGGCACCCTCCATTTATCATTATCATTGAGCCTTCACACATGGATTTGACTTGGTTAAACAACAAGATGCTTTCAATTGCTTTTCTTTTCAATTTGTGTTTGTTTGCTTGCTTGCTTTTATTGTTGTCACCTCAACTCGGTCCACTGTATTGGTAGGGTCATCATCATGGTGCTTCCTATCATGTAGTTGTAATTGAGTCCATCCATTGGCATATGTCAACATTTTCATCATGGTTTTTATCATTGGTGCATTGTTTTCAATTGTCTATTCAATTGAGGGTCGGTCCTTATGCATATTATGGCCTAGTCATCATAATATTTTATATCATGGTGCATATCATTACTATTATATCAAAAATCAAGTGTTAGAGGTCTAATCGGCAATGTCACAACAAAAGATCTCCTTGTCTACTAATCCAACATAATCATTTGGACCCTATGACTAAGTTATATACTACTCATGACACATATGAGCATATACAAAAAGTCATAATCATTTAATTTCTATTTTCTCTTGCTTCATGGAAGAACTACATTAACCTGAGGTCCTTTTGGACTATGTAGGCAATGCTTAGTTACGTCTAATTTCTGAGGTCAGCTCAACCACCCTTTTTCATTCTTATTAACATCCATATTCTTCCAATCTAATCACATTATTCTTCATTATCTCTTTCATTATATTTGAGCATTCTCGTGTACGTAGTTTTTTTTGGCTTCTTCATTTTTTGAAAAGTCATTATACTCTTACACCTATGTTTGTGTCTGTTCATCATTAATTTGTGTAATAAGTTACACCCTTGAGTTATGCTTGCCAACAAATTAACTTACCTTACTAGGGAAAACCATTTTAGACCAATCAACAACCAAATCTGTCCTATTGGGAAAACTCATTAAATCAATGATCAAAATTTGTCTTGTTAGGGTACATTATTATAATCAACCAAGACCACCCTTTTTAGGGCCAATTCCCTCATTTAATCTTTCTTCTAATTATAAGCCCACAACTTTTACCCTGTATGGGGAAAGTCAAAGCGTGTCATTTGTTTTGGGATGTATCCTTCCCACTTCCCATCGTCTTGGGGCCAATTTAATTCAATTTTCCTTAACCATTGGAAATCAAAGCGTGCAAGCATTAACTCAAGTGGGTTAATCTCATCGATGGGTTAATCTCTTAATTTTGAGGCTGTGTCTTTCAATCTTATTTTTTGACCACTCCCTCGAGGGGGCATCATGGGCATTCCCAAGCATTGTTTGGGGCTTCCTTATGGATTTATTTTTAGTAAATTGAATAATAGTCAACAAAACGTGAACACATCATTCTTTAAGCATTATAAAATTTCTTCTTAACAACTTTTACATTCTTTTAAAATACATTATTATGCCTAGTGTCTCGCAATACCTTCTCAAATAGGGGGGAAATGTAGACTTATGTCTTCTATTAACTCTTTCAACCTTACCAAAATCACTTTTCTTCTAACGATTAATTAATTACCTAATTAATTAACCTAATCTAATCCTAATGGAAATTTCCATTGATTTGGAAATTGTCTATTTTCTAAATTCAAAAATTTGAATATTACCTCACCCAAGGTGACATCATCATAACAAGTGTGAAAGTAAGAGATCTTACAAGCTCTTACACCCATCTTGCACACTCTTCCTCTTACACCCCTCTTACACACACAAAGGGCTCATGATTTGAATCTCTTACATTTATATGACACACTCAATCCCTTTTCTTCCACACTCCATATTTCTCATTTATGAGAAGGGAACAGTAATATTGGGCCCTTGATAATCATCTCAAGGTGGATGGTCCACAATCATTTGCCAAATCTATAAATGAAAAGGTCTATACACTCTTTCACAAATGGTCAGTTAAGGCAATGAAGCTCTATCGAATCTCAAGGCCATCCTTGAATTGTTTTTGTGCCAAGCCAAAACCAACATCAAGTCTAGACAAGGAGATATGTTTCCACACAAAGATTCAAGCATTGACAAAGACTTCTACATATACAAGTCAAGCTCAACCTCTTTAGATTGGTCTTCAAGAAAATCTTCAATGGAAGTAAAATCATGGTTCTTTATCTTCTAATTGTATTTCTTGCTTGTTTTCCACATAACTCAACCTAGGGATTAGGCTTGAGATGCTAGTTCTTCAAGTTGTTTTGATTTTGTTCACTGATAATTGACTAACCTCTTTTGGTTTCTTGATCTACAAAAATTATATCCCAAACATGGGCCGATAGGACACGAGGGGATAAACCAAAAGCTAAATAAGGAAACACATGTGTAACATAGCCAAAAGACCATAAAATAATTTCATGCCACACACTTGTCATCAAAATAAGATGTCATGGGGGAAATCTTATACAAAGAGGTAATATATAACCCTACATCAAAACCACTTGTTTGGTCAGTAAAGTTCTATGTAAGTGACTTATTGAGAATCAAAGAGAATGTATGAGGCTTGGAAGTAATGGAACATATATGAGAATCCAAGTTTGTGAAAGTGGCACAATTAAAATAAAACCTAGGGAGAGACAATGAGATGCTTAGATATAAAGTTAACACCATGTAGAAAATGAAGGAAGTGGGGTAACACGAAAGACATGTGATAAAACAAAACACATCACAAACAATCACAAGGAAAGGTGAACATAGATCACACAAGAAGCATGCATAGCATAAATAAAGAAGCTAAAAATGATGATATCAAACATAGAGGTAAAGGAGAAAGACATAAGAAGTCAACTTGAGGAGGCAAAGACATGGGCAAAAGTAGTTTATGAACCATACAAAAATAAATGGAACTAATATAAAAACATGTAAAACTACAACTAATGGAAGAGAGGGAGAGAAGTAACAAGTCAACCAACATAATTATTAAAATATTAAGAGACTGCGGAGAGATTGAGGACATGGATAACCTGGCAAGAGGATTTCATGAGGATAAATTGATATGGAAAGGACAAATATGTCAAGTTCGCATTCTAGGAAAGGCAAGGGAAGGACGAAGAGATAAAAATATCCATGTTATATTGAAAGTATCATGCTTTTATTTAGACAAGGATTTGACATCAATGCAACAGGAAGAGCAAGGGAGAGAATGGGAGAAATTAAAAACATCTAGGTCAAAAGGAAAATGACCATTGTTAAAAAATGGAAAGTTTGCATTGAAATGCAAATGACAAATGCCAAATAAGGAAACATGGCCCACCTAGAGTACTTAGTGATGGTAAGTTGGAATTGTAGAGGTTACCCTTGGAGTAGAGGTCCGAGTTTAGGTCCCATAGTTGAAAGAAAAATACATAATTGTCCTCATATAGACACACAAACATGATTTATGCAAAACCCTATATTTTGTAGGATACATAAAAGTATCAATATGGAATGTAGTAGTTGAAAATGGGAGGGGACATTGGGGGTGATGATACAAATAAAATAAATCCAAGGCATATATATATAATGAAAAAATATGTGCACAAACAATACATCTGGATTCAAATCATGAAAAATGAAATTATAATCAACATAACAACATGCTACTTTACCCTACAACAGTCAAAATTATATAAGAAAATGATCTACATTGTGAATAACCATAACATCCTTAGGGAAGGACATTTCAACCTATACTAAACTCAGAGGGGTAACACTAATGGGGGATTTCAATGCTAAGATATCAAATAAACAAGTTAATACCCTAAGAGACATCAGAGACACAAATGACAACACACTATGATTAGAGGAAGAGGAAGACAAATAGTGGAAAAAGAGATCAATAGATGGGTAAAAGAATGTAACATGCTCTGGAGGAAAATGGTTAGGGTTATCCAACATACACTACATTCTTATATGCAATGCCATGAGGACATGGCTTAAGTCAATGGGTCCACTTGCACGATTTATAATGGGAAAAGTGTGGTAGATTATATAATTTTATCTTAAGATTTGACTCAAAGGATTATAAAGATAAAAAATGGGGAATCACTGATTGATCTTAAGTTTGATGATAACATGATATACCTAAAAATTGGCATGCTTAGGTTTGAACAATAGCATAAACAAGGCCAAGACACTTAAAGGAGACAAGGGAAAGGAAACATAAGCATGGCACAAGAAAATCATATTTTTTTATAAAAACATATAAATTTAACTTGAAAAGGGTAGGAAAGAGACAATACATGTCTCACAAGAGACTCAACAAAAGTAGCAAAATTATGTATGTAATCTAAGAAGCACTAAACAAGTGTAAAATATCTAAACCCATGAAGGAGAGAAAGGAAAAATTTCCAATTTTTTTTTGGTTAGACAAAAAATGTAAGGAAACAAAGAAGAATCTTAAAGAGCCAAAGAAGAAGGAAAAGAAAAAAGCATACATGATCTAGGGAAAATAGAAAAGGAGGAATACATGAAAACAAGGCAAAAAGAGCTAATATGGCTTAGGAAACATAACCCTTAGATTTTTTTTAAAGATTTTTAAACAAGTAAAAAATAAATAGAGAACAATATCACATTGATGATTAAATTACATGAGACAATTATATAATCATAGAGAAGACAAGGACATGGCCCCAAAAATCAACACACGTGAAAAGTTGTTTACCACAAGGGGTCTTAAAAAATAAATCAACATACTAGCAAGTGGTAAGGTACAAGATATAGATGGGTTATAGGTTGAATACTCAAAATGGATGATCGATACCTTAACACCCCACATAAGAGACATATTCAATATCATTTCTTGAGAAGGATTCCCCACAAACCACTAGCCTAATCATATCCCTCTTCAAAAGCAAAGAGGTCAACAACCCATCTAACTACATAACTATTATGTTTAATCCTCTCAGGAAAAAATATTTTGAGTCATGGTTGAATCTAAAATTAATGAATGGGATGAAAAATAAGGAAAGAGAGAAAATGATCAAGTAGCATTCAATAATAAATCATTGCATCACTCTCACAAATTTAATTAAAAAAGTATGAAATGACAGAGGAGAAGAAGTCTTCTATTGCATCATTGATTTCAAGAGATCATTTGAAATAGTTATTAGAGACAAGATATGGGGTTGGATGGAGGAACTTGGAGATCTAAAATAATATAGGGTAACAGTTCATCTGTAATATGAGTAGGTTATACCCAAGATAAAAATACATATATGATCATCAAAAAGCTTTAGTAGCGACATAGGGGATTAACAAGGATTTCAAATATCACCCACTCTATTTAATCTCTATATTGATGAATTGTAATAATGGATAAACATACTTAGGGGTGGTAGAGTCCACATAACTAGTTATGTGATAAAACTTTGTAAACACTACTTATGAATTATATAGCACCTCAGTCTTATACACTTGGAAAATACATATAATGGATGTACCTTCAAATTTTAGACATTTCCCACTACTGAAGGGATCACATACACTACTTTATGTGCCAAATTGATTATCTCTTAGTCCAACCAATGTTATTATGATGACATAGACATTTTATCATGCTCAAAATGTTATAAACCTACTTATCTTCTATCTCTGCAAGTTTTGGGCCTATGTCTATTTTTCAACTTCCTAGGCAATTGCATCCTAGTCAGATGCCTACATTGATGCAAGTGTCTTTTCTGATGCAAATATACAGTGCCCTAAAGTAATCTAATTTATAATTAAAACATATTCCTATGTACGGCCTAAGTGCTTTAATGTGAGTATTCTCCAAGAGGATTGGTATAAATGTAGAATCAATCCTCATTCATTCCACACCTAGCACATACCAAACAACTCACAAGGAAACTTACCAAAGGAAATCAATTAAGTAATCAAGTGAGAAAAGCTTCCTTGTTTTCTCTTATTTCCATAGCAGTCATAGGGACAACACATCTATAGGTCTAAAGTATCGAAAGAGCATCCCAGGGGCCACATTTTCGAAATTGCAAGCTAGGTCACTCTATGTACTTGATTATCACACATTGAATCTTTATGCACACACAAGCCAACACATAGGGGAAACTTATATAAGTTTGAGTCCCTCTTCAGAGTATTGGTTATATAGGCATTGCTCATTGACAAAGGGATCTTTGGGATAACTCGACACCATGTACCCCTTAACCCATTATTCTCACAACCACTATGAAGATGAAAAATTAGGGATTTATCATTTGGCAAGGAGTGATAATCCATGATCCAGATCTGAATACAGCAGAGGAAGGTGATACAAAACCCAAAATTATCTAGATGGTCAAATCTAGTTTCATAAGGTATTCCATATTAGACACCTACATCCAATTCAAATTAAAGTGTTTATGCAACCATTCCAGGTCGATGCAAGTGTCCACAACTGTAAAGGTATAATTTCTAGAATTGAGCAACTAATCCAAAATCTAGATCCAATCTATTTTCTTCCTATTAGAGATCCAAATTTGGATTAGCATCATAACTAGCTAAGTATATTGTTTTCATTATCACTGTGATATATAACATAATTGTACTTCCTATTTTTAATATATCTCAACATAATAAATTCAATATATGTTTTTCTAAATTTTTGTAATAAATTGGTCTACTATAGATTTGTTTATCATGCTTGGACTTATTGTGTTATACATATTTTTTAACATAAGGTTTAACCCTATATTTTATAAGTTGGGGTTAGGGCTAAGAGTATAAAAATGAGTAAGAACAAGGGTGATGAATTTTTGTTTACCATTATACATTTAGGTAGATAGGATCTACCATATCAAGACCTCATAAATTGTTGTTTACCATTATACATTCAAGTTTGTGTGTGCAACACAATAGTAAAAAGAGTCCTTGTAGACAATGGTTATGGGCTTGACATTTTTAACATATCCTTTTTTTCCATACTTGGCATGAGGGCTAATGATTTGGAGCCCTCCAATATGAACATCAAAGGATTTGATAATGTTTCATGACAATTATTGGGGTCAATAACATTAAACATTACTATGGGACCACATACATTACCTAATTTGTGCCAAGTTATGCCAAATGATTTAAATTATAACATACTTTTGGGACATCCTTGGATACACAAAATGTATACGATTATGTCTACTTGGCATGCATGCTTAAAATTTAGCCATCAGGGATTTATTTACACAATTCCAATGGATACCAATCCCTTCAAATAATGTCTAATAATCCAATAAACAAATGATCTCAAATTGTAATCCTATAAACCTGATTTTGGTTCATGATATTTATTAAAATATGGATACAAAAGACAAGGGCTGGGAAAAAATGAGCAAGGTATAGCTCAATCCATCTCTCCCATAAATAACATAAATCGATAAGGCTTGAGTTTTTTAAATAAATCTATAACTCACAAACGATCTACTCACACCAAGCCTTATTTCCAAAAAAACAAATCAAAATGTATGCATACCTCTAAAATTAATTTGCCATTGATCAACCTCTATCTGATTGATGAGAATGCTTCATCAAAAATTTTGACATTAGATGAGTTCTCAAATGACAAGTCATTGTTAGTGTATTTGGGGGCATATGAAGATCTCCCTTCCTTTTATCATAAGAATAAGTTTCCTCATGCCACCTTTACTTGTGCTTACTTTGGAAAGAGTGATGATACTAATATCAGACATGACACACATAATACTATTCCTACCACACCATTCATCGCAAAGTGAACTACATTGTTAATTGAAGAAATAATACAATATATCTATGGAACATATAAAGATCCTTTACCAGTAATGCTTGTCACAATGATGCATGGTGATGAAGGCAAGGCTTATCAGTAAGTCCTCTATGATTATCTATAACTATTTACTTTGGCTTACTCAAATATGCCTGGGATTGACCCGTCGGTAACAATTCACAATATATTATTGTACCCAGATGCAAGACCTGTTAAGCAAATGATTCATAAAATGCATCCTAAAGTGGCATTACTAGTAAAAAAGAGACTCAAAATCTTTTAGATGTCAGATTTATAAGAGTCATTGCACATTTTGATTGGGTATCTAATATTGTACCTATTACTAAGCCTAATGGTTACATTCGATATTGCATTGATTATATTGATTTAAATAAGGTTTGTCCAAAAGATGACTTTCCTTTACCTAATATTGACATAATTGTTGATTCCACAATTGGACACAAGATATTTTCATTTATGGATGGTTTTGTGGGATATAACCAAATAAAAATTAACCTACAAGATCAAGAGAAGATAACATTTACTACTATATGGGGCACATTTTGTTACATGGTCATGCCTTTTGGACTTAAAAATGCTAAAACAACATATCATCAGGGCATTACTCATATCTTTCATAATTTTATTCACAAAACTATTGAGGATTATGTTGATGATTTACTTGTAAAATCCAAGCATTGATAGGACCATGCTATTTATTTACGATAAATATTTAAATGCTTACACAAATTTAATGTATGATTAAATCCAAAAAAAATGTCTTCAAAGTATCTTCTGAAAAGCTTCTCGAGTACATTATTTCTTAGCAAGGCTTCGAGGTTGATCCAAAAAAGGTGAAATCCATTATTGAGATGCCACCATCAACTAATTTAAAGTAACTATGATGTTTACATGGTAGAATCCAGGTTATCTGATGCTTCATCACTCATTTGACTAATAAAATGATTCCTTTCACATATTTGCTAAAAATGGACACAAATTTGCATGGGATGACATTTGTCAATTTTTTTTTGATAAAATCAAATAATATTTAACAAACCCACCAGTACTCATGACTCCTATTTTGGATAGGCCATTAATTCTCTATATCTTGACAACTCATGAGGCCCTTGGATCCCTATTAGCACAATATGATGATAATCATAAAGAGTTATAAATATATTACATCAATCACCAATTGGTGGATAATGGAGGCAAATATACAACGATGGGAAAGCAATGGTTAGCCTTGGTTTTTTCTACACAAAAACTACAACATTATTTTATTAATAATGAGGTCCATGTTATAATTAAAGAAGATCCATTAAAGTTTGTTATGAACAAAACACACCTCACTAGCCACATCACAAAATGGGCGATTCAACTTATAGATTTTGATCTCAAATTTGTGTCTTAAAAGTCAATAAAAGGTTAAGTTGTAGTCGACCAATAGGTTACTGCTCTATTACTTGATCCTTTTCTAATTACCAAAATTTTTCGTAATGAATTCAAGGCAAACAATATATCTTTAAATCTATGGACAATATTTTTTGATGGATCCATATGTAGAATGGGAGTGAGTACCAATATTATATTTGTCGCCCTTGAGGTCGAATTCATGCCTTTCTCTTATATATTAGCCTTTTAATGCACCAATAATATAACAAAATATGAAGCCTTAATAACCAGGTTATTAATAGCACAATGACTTCATATCAAGTACATTCACATTTTGGTGACTCCTAGTTGGTTGTTAATCAAGTTACCAATCATTACCAAACCAAAGAAGAACATCTACTACCATATAAATAAATGGTTGATAGACTCAAAGAAACATTTGATACATTTTCTATAGATAGTATTCCTTGTAAAGATAATCGCCATGTAGATGTAATGGCCAATGTGACATCTTTGATGCCTTCTGATATTTGTGATGATCATATTAACTTCACCATACGCCAGTTGTGATATCCTTACATTTCTTCAGATAAAATGGGTGCATTAATCGTTCTTACTATTACTCATAGGTCTATGAATGTAGAATGGTACAATGATATTTATAATTTATTTTACTGAGCTTATGTAGTAAACCACTTTATATGGAATGATAAGCATAAATTATAACGTGAAGCACTTCATTATGTTATTATTGGAAATGATATATTCAAATGGAGTTTTGTTGGACACTTCCTTCAATGTTTAAACACAAATGAGACATTTACAACATTATTAGAAATGCATGATAGTGAGTGTGGAAGACATTTCAATGGCAAGGCTATGTCCCACAAACTCTTATGCCAAGGCTATTATTAGCCTACCATGAAACAATAATGTATTGAACATGATATATTATGTTTAAATGTTAAAATTACACATGCACATTTTCATGAGTTACAATCAATTATCTCACCGTGTCCTTTCTCCTTATGGGGATTTGGTTTTATTGGCAAAATAAATCCAGTGTCCACTAATGGCCACAAGTTCATAATCATAGCTACATAATATTTTACAGAATGGGTGGAGGCAATTTCACTTGAGTTTACTATAAGTGATGACATATGTAGGTTTTTTATGACCAATATTATTTCCTATTTTGGCATACTTTAATTATTATTACTGATAATGGATCATCATTTAAAAACAAGACAATGAAATGCTTTTGTAATCAATACACACACCTTTTCTACATCTTATTACCTACAGGGTAATGAATAGGCAGAGGCCACAAATAAAACCATTGTCAAAATACTTGGCAAAATATTTGAATATATGACACAGATTAACACCAACATATGGTGTATACTTTATAGGCATACCACACCAATGTTCGCACACCTACTCAAGCTACACCTTATTTTTGGTTTATGGTACATAGGTAATGTTACCAATTTAGCTTGAGATACCTTGCTTGTCTGTTTCTCTCAAAGACATTATAAAAGATAACATATACCATGAAAAACAATTACATCAATTAGAATAGTTGAGTGAAAAATTCACAAAGGCTACTGAACATTTACAAGTTTATCAAGATTGCATTAAGCGAGCATATAACAACAAGGTTCAGCCACATGAATTTATTGTGGGTGACCTAGTACTAAAAGTAAACAAGCGTTGTGTAGCGGCTAGTCCCTACCTCTAATACACTAATTGTATTAGAAATTGTAGTGTATCTTATGTTGAGTTAATTTGGAATATTTATGAGGTAAAGTTGCAAGTTAATAGAAGAAAGGTTAGATATTAAGATTTGCAAAGTTTGCATATTATATAAATCTTTGGAATAATTAATAATAATATTGAATTGTTATAATTATTTCATGATAAAATTTAACAATATTGGAATAAAAATAATTAAATTATAAATTGTCATATATATATATATATATATATATATATATATATATATATATATATATATATATATATATATATATATATTCAAGTTAAAATATTTATAATATCTATAATAATAATATAAAGTGCTTGAATATCAAATAGATATAATGCAAATGTTAATATGCTAATAGTATTATAAATATATAAAATGTATAATTTATTTATTATGATAATAATAAATAAAAATCAATATAAAAATTTAAAAAAATATTGTTAATTTAATATAAATATTTTTTAAATTTTATAATGCATAATTATTATAAAATAATAAATGATTTATTTTATTTTAATAATATTTTTAAATAATGGTTCAATAAAATAAATAAATAAAATAAAATAATTACATGGACATCTATAAATGTTCTATCCCACAGCGACAACAGTTACCAAAAATGTATGCAAATTTCAGTCCAAATAATTATTCTTCTGCCAAAGTAGCTGGCTTAACATGGTGTTATAGTCCACATCAGTAGTAAATTCTTCCATGATTTCCTAGTTCGAAATTCATATTTTACAAACATAAACTCAAACAATTAAGGAAAAACACATGCTTTTTATAGAAGGTTGAATTGTTTTTTATGATCTCTACGTCACTTAGCTCTAACGAGCAGACATGTAGCAGTTATCAACACTAATTGCTAGGAAATAGGAATTTATTTCTATTCTCAGTTGTTACGCAAAACTTTTGAACTGCTAGTTGGTATAGTGAATTTAATTATATTGAAGATTTGGTGGAATTTCTTCCTAATATAAGGGTAATAGTTAATGTTGCTAGACACATGTTATCATTAAAAAATTTGTTTGAAAAAAATATTTGATGATTTATATACGGAGCAAAAAATGACTAGTTTAATGCTAGTAATTATTATTATTGTACACATGTCATCATTGAATTTTTTGTTTTAACATTTTAAATAATTCTATGTAATGAGAATATGAAAAATTCGCATATCAACCAATAAGATGATAAATAAATAATTTTAAGAGTTTTATTGGGATCTAAAAATTATATAAATTAAATAAAAACTTTAAGAAGTTTAATATAAAATAAAAATTCTTGTTTTTTATTGGTCCATTGGATAAGAATTATTGTTTCAATCAATTCTTATAGTTCCCTGCAGGGCAGGGACTAATCAAAAGAACACTAATGCATACAAAGACAAAAAAGGAAAGTTCAAACCAAATTCATTGGGGCCATTTACACTTATAAAAAATTAGAAAAAGAAAAGGTGTGTACCACCTAGTTACACTTGAGGGAAAACCTCTCAAAAGTCCAATGAACATCATGCACTTGCATAAATACCATACTTGAGATATTTCACATATTCCAAAAAGAAAAATTCAAAAAACCAAAAATATTTATATTTTTAAAATGTTTTATTAGTTCTTTGGCATCTATGTTATTAGTTCCATGCTACTGGATAACATATCATTTATTTCTATATACATGTGTATTTCACACATCTTTTGAGTGTGATATAGAGATACACAGATACACAATCTATGCACTTTCATATGTTGGGTCTTCCCTCTATTCATGTCATGTAGACATTGGGGGCATCCACTTCTTTGATCATGATACACCCAAGTTATATCATGTTAAGATCATTTTTCATTGTCATGTTTGAGCTTTTGTACTTACACATGCCTTTATCCATGCTTATATCTTTCATAGTGTACTTGATATGCAATGTACTTAGCATTTTTTGATAACAAATATATCCAAGGACCAATATGATATGTTTATGTTGGTTGATTATAGTTTTTTATTTATGCACTTCCTTGAGTGTCTTATTTTGCTTGTTTGAGCATTTAAATATGCTCCATTGTTTACAACCCCCATGCCTATGTTTGCCTATTGTGACAATTATGTATGCCATGTTTTGTTGTGTGTTGACATTTGAATATGTCATTCCTTTATTTGTGGATATTTTGCTAAGTAAAGTCCCTTCGATTGTGCAGTATTTGAACATGCCCTTTGCTTGCAGTCTCATTGGACCTTTATATTTTGATTTGATTTCGAGTGCTCTTGTGTGTGCCCTTGATTTATTATTGAATTTGTATTGTTACTATTTATACATTGCCATTATCTATACCATGCATATTAAGACTTGATATAATCACTTTCTACGTGCTTCAATGATATATCTACCTAGACATGTTCCTTCTATATGCTGCATGGTTCACTCACAGATTATATGGTTATCATATCCTTTTGAGGTAAGATAAACTACCAAATTCTACTTCTCCTCACCTCAAAAGGGGGGCATACTAATGGAGGCATGTCATAGAGACATGACTTCCACATTTTTCACAATTCACATATTTAAACATATAGTGGGGGCATGTTATGGAAACATGTTCTCCACATTTTTACCAGTTATCAGTTTTAGATTTCATTGGAGGCATGTTATGTAAACATATTCTCCATACTTACACAATTGAAAAGTGGCTAAATTCATAGTTATATAGTTTAGATGCACATTTGTGGAAAAATGCTATGCATTGGTACCATTGTTCTACCCAGGTTCTAGCATGAGACATACATAGGGTGCATATGCTATGCAAAGGGCACTAAATTGTAAAATTAAAATTAATTTTAGATTTCAAAACACTATCATCACCCACCAAGTTAGACTTTTATGGATTGTATTGAGCCATTCTACTGCAGTAGTTGGTTTGATTTTTGGTATGGTTGAGGTGATAAAATCACTCAATCTTGTTAAGTTTATATTTTAGAATTGATTACAACATCTAACCTCACCATATTTATAGTGTGAGTTGACTTGGTTCACTCATACTCACCATGTTATAAGGATTATTGGGTTGCATGGTTAAGATAATATTAACTATTAGGTGGTAAATCGCCTTTAGCTATAAGGTTGGGAGAAATTTTATCCTTCAATATTTCCATATTTAAGAACTTGTTGTAGACACTTAAAACTGGGCACAACTGGCTTTCGATTGATTCCTACCAACCATTGCAAATTAAACCTAAGAATCACTGAACATTCCAAATTAATTCGTGCATCATTCATCATAGCTCAGAATCATGTTGAAGCATCCCTATTTAGTATACTAGCCCGTATGCAATAAAAACCTCTCACAAATTCATCCCTATTCACCTTGAGGCATAATAATTGTCAATTTATCCTATGGACCCATTAAGTGGGGCACTTGAATAAATCTTGAAAGAGCTAAAATTCTAATCAAAATCAATTATCTAATTAAACAAGATTAAATTTTTAGTTGAATTATCCATTTACAATTAATGAATATCCAAAATTGGAAATTTTAAAAATAAAAATATCAAGTCTTTCATCATTGCCTTTATGAGTTGTTAAGCTCTTCCAAAATATCTAATTTGAGAGCCATGCCTAGTAATTGAAAATCATAATTACATGACAACTTTCAACTCAACTGGAGTTAGTCTCAACTCACCTAGGGTTAGCTTGAACCCATTCCATGTTTAAACTCAATCTTAACTCAACTTGGGTGAGAGTTAATCTTGAGGCTATAAATACAAGGCCATACCCCTTCATTTCTAAGCTTGGATATTGTAGAGTTATTTTATATGATTTCCTCCATAAGCCTCATGCAAGTAATGTTACCATGCTCAAATATTAATCCAAACAATCAAAGCTAAGGTGACAAGGAGAGAATGAGCTAATCAAGCTTTATTGTCAAAGACTTCTTGCTGCAAAAGCCAAGAAAACCATTCAATAAGCCAATTGGAGCTCCAAGGAAGGTAAAAGAGTATGTTATTTTATGTTTTTGTTGTGATTTCATATGTAGTTTTGTTACCCATGCTCTCCCTAGTGCCTAGGCTAGAGGTGTTAGGATTTTAGTGTGTTTATTTGAGTTTTATTTTTTGGAATAACACAAGACTACCCTCCCCTCTACATATTCCTTGTCCACATGTTGGCACACCCTGTGGGATGAAACATCCCAAATAACTAAGGAGAATGATATGTTACTTTTAGTATTCCTAATGGATGCATCAATATCTTCAAAATTCAAGTTTTAACTTTATCTTTTATGTCTTTCTATTTTAAGCAAGTCACAGATTGTAAGGATCGACGTTGATTTTCAGTTACAGGTTATAGGGATCAACATCAATTTTCTAAATCAACGTTGATTCAAGGAATCAACCACAGCCCCTTTGTGCAAAATAAAACATGATGGGAACATGTCTAATAGTGGTTTTTCTTGATTTCTCTTACTTTCATTCTATGTTTGAGGATCTAAACATTATTTGTCTAACCCTTTTCTTGCAAGATCTAGCGAGATATATTGGTTTTGAGCTTATTTTTTAAACCTTTTTTTGTTAAGGTAACTTGTGTTTTTTGTGTATTTGACAAGGAAACATCGACAATCAGCATTGATCGATGTCAATTCCTATGGATTGACATCGATCATTGTGTGAATCGATGACGATCCATCTTTGAGACAAAAAATAGAAAACCTGAGAGCTAAATTCCAAATGTTATTTTCTCACTTAATTTTGGGCTTCTAAACAGACAACCCCTCTAACAAATTGCAGGTCCTAAGGTGGAAAAATCAAAGTTTAAGCATGGTTAAATCTTACACACACTTTATTTAGTGCTTAAAACATACTTGGTTGTTTTCATCTCTTAGTTATTTTTGAAGTTTTTGCAAAGTTTATTAACAACAATTACCAAGGGGCTCAAACTTCATTACATACTTCATTTTGGTTATTAAAATGAATTCTCACATTAATCAAATACTCATAAGAGATTTCATTTTCTTGCTTATTTATTGAAAGTGTTATTTTTCAAAATGAGTGACATGTGTATGCTCTCCCTTTGTCCGCTTTAAGAAACTTGGGTGATAAAAAATGCTCATTCTTTGCCTTTGTTTCTTTGGCCTAGAAACATGGAAAGAAAGTCACTAAGGCCCTCCCTAAAATTTGTATGATTTGGGTGACCTAAAAATGACCCTAAATTCCTTCAATTTGTCTTTATTTTATGCATTCTAGCTTGTGAGTATGAATTCATTGCTTCCTCATGAGTTTTCTAAGCAAGCATTGACCCAATAATTCATCTTTTGGCGTCATTTCAACCCCACTCCAAGGTGAGGTATATAAATTGAGGGTGACCTGCTAGGATGTTTATTTTGAATGATTAAAACAAGCTTCGTTAGTGGTAATTGGCCTCAAAACATAGGGGTAAATCGAATATTGCACTCCACTGAGCAAGTGATGGATGTAATGGTTGTGAAAATGATAAGACCTTTTCATAATAAATTGATTGATGTAGATCCAAATGACGTGATTACATCTCTAGTGTTAACCACACTTGGAACCATCTAGAAATAAATGAATATTGATAATTTAGACAATCCCACTTGTTATAGTTATACTGTTGATGCAGGGTGAATAATTTGAAGTTCCATGTCACTGTATAAACTCTTGAGAGAAGAGGGGGCCTAAAAACCCTACTTTTCATGTGTTTTTAATTTTTGGATTAATAATTTAAAATCCTCTCAAGAGCAAGTATATAGACATAATTTGACAGTATGATGCAACTTTGTTAATTTTAAGATTTAAGACATTAAACTTAGGTGTTTGTGTCATTTTTGTCCTTTTTTCTTACATGATCTTGTGTCTAAATGTTTGTTTATCATACCACGTCTAAAAATGAGTCTTGTTTACACATCACTCCTTTGTTTAAGGAGGCACTATGCCATCCATTTGATATCACACATTTTCCTTAGCCATTTTATCAAACCTTTGTGTATATATGTCGCTTAATTGAAAAGGGTGTCATTACGCTGCCCAATTCATTCCATGTCTTATGCCTTAAGGTTCTTTGAAACAAACTATTTATCATAACTTTAGAGCATGATATCATCAATACGCTACTAAAATAATTTCAAATACTTGATGCCTTGTGTCCAAAGTCTAATTTTGAAACCATGTGTGCCTTTTGGATCTATACCTAGTACTGTCATGTTATCCATTCTTGTCTAGCTTGTTGTCTATTTCAAGAAGCCTAATTTTTTAGAGTTGAGTTTGGAATTAGCTTTGACAAGTTCAAATCCAAATATCAATTGGTTTATATCTAGGCTTTGTGTAATTTTTGGATTAGAGCATTTGCATTTCACTTTTGGGTTGTGTGACTTAGGTCAATTATTTATTCAATTTGAAAATTATTTTTGTGCCTAGATTTGGGGAAGTAGTCATCTTCCATATACCTATTGTTTCATGTCTTTTACCAAATGATCAAGTTTGTGTTTAAAATCCAAATGCCTAGTTTATGTTGAAGTGTTTTAGATTTATTAGATCAAATCTCTTGACTTTTAGACCTCATTTTGTTTAAAGTCTAGCCTTTGTGCCTTTTCCAAAAGACCTAGCAATACCTATTTTGAGCCTAACTTTTGTGCCTTGTTTTCCAAAAGACCTACCAACTTTTGTTTCTTTAGACCTAGTTTAGACTTGTTTGAAACACTTTGTACCTAGGTTTGGCATTTTAGTTTTATTTGATCCACTTGACCTTTTGTTAAGACATTTGACATTAGACTATTTTATACCAAGTTTCAGCACAACCCTTTTTGGAGATACAACTCCACTTTTAGACCAAGTTAGACCAAGTTTGGACTATTTGTCTTTTTAGACCTTATCTTTAAGAGTTTATATAACTCTAGGCCTTTTCATGAAATGTTTATCATTGATTTGGATGTGTCTTGTTATATTCATAGTGGAACCATATACAATCTAGTCTATGATAATGTGGTCACACAAGATAAATTTGTATAAGACCCTTATGGTGGCGATGTAGTTTGTGAGATGAATCTTTATCCTCCTTAAAATACTCAATTAGAGGAACAAAGCCAAGATCCTTTAGCCCACTATTTGGTTAACACACCTCCATACTCAGAGTAGGACCGAAAATAAACTACATAGACCTTGCTAGTATACCATCAGTTGTAGAACAAGTTCAACAATAACCATATTATATTATGATGCCATCGACATATGATCCATATCTATTTGCTCATCACTTTCTTGAAATTAAGGACAAAGTTTTAGTCAGATCCATGGACGTAGGGGCCAATTTTCTAGCAGACTCCCCCCACAAAAATTTGCCTAGCCTAGTTATAATGCCTTTTAATACACCTTATAATCAAACCATTAAACATGCCTCTTCTAGTAATCCTCAAGTGCTCATGTCGATGCCGTATCAAAACCTCAATATGCTTGTCACAGTAAAAGGCCTTATGGAGGACCATTTTATACAAATGCAGACAACATATCAAACTTATTTGAACTTAGCGTGCAACTTTACTAACATGGCCATGTCAAATGCCCCACTCATCAAGCTATCCCCTTAAATAGGAGTATTAATCAAATTGACTGGTCAAGACAATCCATGTATCGACCCATTTTTGCAAAGTACTTTAGTTGGTGACATGTTCAATACCCCAACTATTAAAGAAGTGTCTACTACTTCTACATAGACAAATGTGCCTAATATAGTGGATAACACACAAGTTTCATCCAATCCAGGCCAAAGTGGTTTAACTACACCAATAACTAGTCCATAAAAAGTGCCTTTAGTTAATACCATGAGTGGTTCGCAACCACAGGGAGTAAGAGATCCTACCCCCAGCCATAACAAGTTACCTCTAATCCTCAACCAGCTACTTCTTTAATCATGTAACCATAGGGATTAAGTAGTCAAATGCCAACTAGTGCCTTGCCTCAACAAAACATGATGAATGCTACTCCACCTCAATAGGTGATGACTAATATTCCAAAATAATAGACATAGTCCAATATACCAACTCAACAGAGGCAAAATATTCTACCACCTTAATAGGGGCAACAAATGTTCCACCTTGTCAAGTAGTGATAAACATACCTCATGAGTTGCAGACCAATATGCCTTTATAATCATAAATGTTGTCTAATAAAAAATGTATGTATATTGGTCAATGATAAATGTAAAAGACCTTAAAAGTGTCTAATTCATAAGTGTTCATGTAACCATGAGGTGTCATTGTCCCATAAGTACCAACTAGGCAATAGTTGCCTTTCATTCCAAACATGCCACAAATTCAGTGATAAGACCTTGGTTCACAACACATTCCCCTTATTCAGCCAAGTTTGACTAGTCAATAACAAGTCCATACTCAACCTCAGCAGGCATAGTACTTTGCATAGAGCCATGTCCTTCCATCATAGCCATAATTCCCTCAAAACCAATATTATGTACTAAATCTAAACTAGAATATTGCACCATAATAGATGTAATTTCAGTAATCACATCCTAACCCATGAATGCATATTCTTAGTCAATTCAGTAACCAAACCAACATTCCACAAAAAACCATGCCTCCATTATACTCCAATCAAGGTAATCCACCTTTGACTGTGTAGCCTCCACCTCAGGCTAATATTCCCTCTAGTTTCTTGGTGCAAGAACTGCAAAAAATGAAGGATGCAATTATCACCATTCAAGATGGAAAATAGACCAAGAAGTTCAAGTTAGATGATATGTGTTCCTACCCATTCAACATAGAGTATCTATAGATACATTTCCTCTAGGGTACAAACTACTGAATTTGACAAATATATAGGTAAAGGAGACCCTAAGGCCCATTTAATAGAATTCTTTGTTGAATGCCAATCCGTGGCTTAGAGTGACATATACCTCCTAATTTTGTTTCCCAGGAGTGTAGTAGGATAGGTTTTATAGTGGTTCTTAAAATTTCCAAAGAATTCAATGTTTGATTTTGATGACCTCTTAGACAAGTTTGTGCAACATTTCTCCTACAATTTCAAATAAATATTTCATTGGTAGATTTTACTCAAGCCAAATAGAAAGTTTGTGAAAGCTTCACAAGCTATCTACATAGATAAAAATCACTTGCTAGTCATTTCACGCATAGCTTACTACATAAATAATTGGCCACTATGTTTACCAAGAATTTAAACATCGATATATCATATCATCTGGAGTTTTAGTGTGCACACACTTTCAAAGAGATCATCAACAAAGGCTTATTGATTGAAAAGTCCTTTATTAACAAAGGGATTATTAATTTGACCTCATCAAATCAAAATTAGAGCCAAAACCAAGGGAATGGACAAAATTAGAACCAAAACCAAGTCCAAGCATAAGCATCAACACCAACCTAGGCCAATAATTATGAAAAATCTAAGTAATTCAACCACAATAAGAATGTTTTTGGAAATAGAGTAACCAAGTTACATCATGTCCAAATAGTGCAAACACTACCTACTCAATCCATGCCATAAATTCAAATTACTCTTCATCATTAACCCTTTTAGCAAGTGCAACCTTCACATCAACTTAAACTAGCTCAACAAATCCAATAATCATTACCTTTGTAAACCCCTCTTCCAAGGAGAAATGTGGCTACTCATCAAGTCTTTAGCGACCTTGTGTAACCAAATGAAGTTGTGTTTCAAAAGCTATCCACTGCTAATTTGATTAGTTGGCCAATTCTGAAGCATTATCCTTAGGGTATTCCTTATCTGAAATGGGATCAAGAGAATGAATTCTATGAATACCATCATGTTCATAGACATAATCTATGATATTGCGTGTAAATCAAACATATCATTGAAAATATTTTGGAAAATAGAGAGATAACATTGGATAATAGAACATCTACATCCAATGAGAACCTGGGTATCTATCAAAACCCATTTCCACAACATAACAATAACAACCAATAATAATAACAATAAAGGTCAGAACAACATAAAAAATAGTATCAATATCCATGACAATAACAATAATACCAGTATCAACAACAATAATGTCAACTGAATAGAAGGAACTAAGGCCAAAATGATTTCAACACCCAACAGAGTTAACAAAGTTGTAGGTCATGTGAACTAGGAATTTGACTCAAGAGAGGTGATTAGTATTGTGTTAGTCCCAAAATGAAAACAAATCGATAAAAACACACTAACTAGCATGCATCTCTAGGCCTAGTTACTAGGGTGAGCTTAATAACAAAAACAAATGAAAAACACAACTAAAAAGTAAAGAAAAACAAGAATCTTTCACCTTCCTTAGATGCTTCAAATGCTTGTTGTAGTGGCTTGCTCGACTTGTGTTCATGAAGTCTTCATCAAAGGAGGCTTGGATATCTCCTCTTCTCCTTGGCACCTTGTGGCTTTGGCCTGGCTTGGATCAATATTTTGGCATCATAACTTTGGCATGTGAGAGATATTGTAATCAATTTTACATGGTAACTTTTCACAAATTAAGCTTAAAATTCAATAGGCAAGGCCTCCTATTTAGAGATTTTTTAGATTGCTCAGAATCAACTTAAACCGTCCATCTTGAGATGAAGATGTGTGGTTGGGGATTAATTCAATTTTTTTGAATTAAATCTATAATTTTTTAAGGTGTGGAGCTAAAAGCTTCACCAAGTGAGCAGATTTGATAGTTGTAGGTTTACACAGTCACCGGCGTCAGTCAGGAGTGACAGACGTCGATCAGGAGCAGTTCAAGAGATGCCGACATCGATAGAGATCGGCCGATGTCGGTCATAGGCAAGCAGGTAGGAACCGATGTCGGTTACCTATGCATCCAGAAAGCTATTTTCGAGGACAGAACTGAGTGTTTGCATGTTAGGATTAAGTGGTAGTCTTAAGTCCGCATCTCTATCTTTAGTAAGATTGTTTTAGAGCCCTTGTTTAAGAGGCATAACTATTAGTTGTAAATGCATGCTCATGTTTCCTAATCCTATATGTAGGATTAGATCTTCTTAGCGTATTGTATTGTAGAATGTTGAAGAACAGTACAAAATTGTACATGTGAATCATTCCAGGTTGTTGGAGTTGATTGTACTTGAGAGAGAGAGAGAGAGCTCTTGAGGGAAAGAGATCTAGAGAGAGATCTGTACATCTGAGAGAGGTGTGGAAGAAAGAAGTTTCTTCAATTGCATTCCTTCTGTAAAGAGTTTAATACAAGTTTTCAGGGTGGTTTCTTGTATCTCTTATTGTTTGCTATTATCTGATTCTAGTTACTTATCATTCTGATTTAATTCCACGTTTTATTGCTTTCATAAGTGTAATCAACATTCTTGGTTGATCCCCAACAAGTGGTATCAGAGCATTTATGTTCTAGGTGCCTGACATAATTCTCCTCATCAAGATTTAGGAAAATTGGGCATTGAAGAGGCATGGAGGGTCATTATGAGGCATGAGAGACCCATAATCATGATATTTGTGACATTTATGGCTTAGGGATGTCTTCTCAAGAAATGATGTCACCTTATAATGTAGATATTCAATATTCATTTCCAAAAATAAGTATTCAATAAGTTTTCATGGAATTCTTAATTAAGCTCTAATTTTATTTAATTAGCTCTTAATCATGATTAAGCATTTTGTGCACAAATTACTCAAATTGATCAGAATGCCTTGTTATTAGTCCAAAATTTGATTGGATTGGAATTAGAAGTCAATGTCAGATGCATTGGATCCATTATCCCATTTAGGATGTTACCAACAATAAATAAGAAAGGCACATGTCTTGTGGAAGAGTTTTGATAGGAAATAGGAATCTAGAACACCCAAATGCAAAATTAGCATTTTGACTCATAATGATCTGATCAAAGTTAGCTATATCATAAATTGCATTGCTCCATTTAATAATACTCTAGCCAAAATTGACACTTGAATATGTCAGGTTCAAAGCTTTTAATGTGATTTAGTGTTTTTAGGCCAAATTGTGCACTTTAGGTGGAAATTGGTCAAAAGCCTAGTTGGAGGTCACTGGTGGCCAGATTTAGGTGTCTACAGTTTGCCCCTATTTGGGAAGGCATTGCAAGCTATAATCACAACAATGTCTTCTCAAATAATGAGAGATGGCTTGTATGCCAAAAATAAGATGATATTTTAAGAATAAAGCTCCAAATGGTTTTGGAAAGCCTGTGATGATGCCCCCTTGAGGGAGTGGTCATCACATTGTTGATGGGTGTCCCTAAAAAAGAAACAAGAAGAAAGGTGGAATTAACCCATGGTTGAGATTAATCCAAATAAGAAAATGCTTGTATGTATTGATGTAAAAAGGATGTTGATTTGCCTAAAGGTAGTTACAATCAGGAATAAAAGTCAAAATAATGATTTGTCCATAAGCGGTTATAATCATTAAGCAGACCTAGATTGGCTAAAATTGATGGTGCCCCAATTAGGGATGATTAACAAACATAACTCAAGGATATAACTTGAAATATAAATTAAAGATGAGTGGGTGTAAAGTGATGAAAGAGATGGATAGAGGAATAAGATTGATCATTAGAAATGATTCAATTGTACTTACCAATGAGGAGATGCTCATCCTTATTAGTAATGATACAACTAGAATGGCCAATGGATTAATTTGATCAAGGGTGGGATAGAAGGATTTGCCAAGGTGCCAAGGAGAAACTTTTATGGCTCCATTGATTATAGACTTTTTTGAGGCTAATTTTTACTATAGCATGATGGTAGGCTTCATGATAGAACACCATGAAGACTATCCCAAAATATGCATGAGTGACTCCTAATCCAATAAATACTCAAAAATAACATCAATGATAAAAACCATGATGATAATATTGATATATGAATATGGATAGACTCAAGAATAATATGCTCAAAGAATCACCCATGAATGCATATAGATTGAGTCAAGGCAATAGTGTTGAAAGCAAACAAACAAACAAGTGAATAAACAAACAAACAAATAGAAAAACAAACAAATAAATAAATAACTTTAAATAAGTAAACAAACAAAAACCCTTAAAACAAAAGCAAAAGAAAGCATCCTATCAATGAGAATGCCCTAGTAAGGTGGATTGAGGATAACTAACTAGGCTTAGATAGGACAAATATTTTTAGATTTTGAAATATTATGAATGTTTTTGGAATTTTGAGGTATCTTAACTCATTAGAGAATGACAAAATACCTACTCACAAAATGGCAAGAGCATTTGGCTTAGGTTACTCATAAAACGATGAGAGCATATGAAAAGGGGGACTAAGGTGACCTCAACATGAATTGAGCATGACCCACATAGTCCTAAAATGACCTCAAGTCATAGTAATTCCATCCACACAAAAGGCAAGGAAAAACCAACTAGGTCCCAACAAGTTCTCAAATATGCCAAATGGCCAGTCAAATGAAAATGTTAATGGCAAGGTGATGTAGCAATGCATGAGAAACAAGTGTTGCCCTTATTTTTCCTAGAGGTAGTTATAAGTAGGATACAATGACATAGGTTAATGATACTAATTTTCCCATAGGTGGTTATAATTAGTAGCAAGACTGGTGAAACATTGATTTACTCATAGACAGTTATAATCAGGCTCACATAAACAAGCTTGATACATGATGGAAATGAAAGATATCTTACTAGATTAACTATCACACTACTTTCATAAACTATCATTTAAACACACTTGATCGATTGTTGAAAATTTATTGGAATCCTCTCACAAAAAGTGTGAGAAGAACCAAATGAACCAAGATCAAAATAGGATTGGGTAGGGAAATAAGCTTTGGTCTAGATAGGTGTGGAATGATAGGATGGTATGATCTTGCTAAGGATAATGATTGATTGATAAATTGGATAAAATGGTAAGAGGGTTACTCCCAAATGAGAATGTGATTAGCTGGGATATGTGATAATGGCAAAAGGATATGTAACAATGACAATGTCATGACAATGAAATGGTATGGTACATGTTGTGTCATGGTCTGGGTAGGATAAATGGCATATGATTCTATTGTTCCTAATGAAATGGAGATGCACATCCTAATCAATAAATGATACAAATAGAATAATTGATCATGTTAATTGCTAGCCCACACCTCATTTGAATAACTACTCTGTCAATAACTGCCTATAGATTTGGATGCCGAGAATGCTTTTGTGATCTTCGTTGGTCATTGATTTTGATTCCTTCAAACGTCAATACAAGGTATCTTTGTAGCCTCTATAAAGGAAAGTGCAGCCATGGATGGTAAATAAGGACAAATAATGGATGGTAGGTTTGATTGTGAAATGAAATGGTAGATGATAATGGAATGTATAATGGTGGGAAAATAAATGAAGAGTAGGACTTTCAGTCACATGTAATATTGTTGATCCCAGATTTAACATAATTTTGGTTGTGGTGGGGCTGAAGACTTGTTCTCTTGATAGGACCATCAGATTTTTCTATTGTTTGAGCCTGAGAGTAGCTACCATTTGAATAAGTTGTAGATAGAAAGCTATTTCCATTTGATCTTTGATTTTGTCTTCATCAAGCAGTGAAGAACTTTTGTGCTCAGCTATTGGTGCGTCAATGTGGTTTGCACCATTGAAGTTATCTTTATTATCCCGTATCACTTCTGAGAAGGTTTCACTAATGAACATTGGCTTTTGACTTTGATTTTTTTCTAGTTCTTCCAAAAAAGTTTCACTAGAAGATGCTAAGTTGAAACTTTGATTGTATCCTAATGCCTCTGAAAAGGTTTTAATAGGAGAGTGTTCTTTTGCTACATGAATGTGGTCTTGGCCTCCTTATTCTTCTTCAACTTCTATGTCATCATAGATGTAGTTCAATAAAGTGTGATTCTATCGATCCCAATCGACACTTATGGGAGATAAAATGTCAATAATATGGCTATCTTGGTTGATGGTAATGGCATGTGAAATGGAAATGGAATGGGTGTTGGCATCACAATCCTTGTAAGAGATACAAGGAGAACTTGTGTTAATGCTGAAGTACTCATCCTCAAAAATTGTTGAAGGATCACAAATATATTCAAATTGATCTACGAGGTATGCATAACCAATGTTGTAACAACCACAAACATCTTTTTCTTCTAAATCTGATTCTAACTCAATAGACTCTGAATCTGATGTTGAGACTAATATGGATTCTAATTCTAATGCTAAATCTGATATTGGTTCAATAATAAAACTTGACTCTAACTTTGATTCTTTATCTGATGGGTACTCTATTATAATGATGTCTTATTGAATGCTTGGTATTGGACAAGTAATGGCCTGTGATGGCAGAATGGGCTCCACAAAGATTAGTTTATCAGAATGAGACTCTTCTTTGATAGGAAAAAGGTCAAGAGATAACTCCTTAGAGACTGGCTTGTCAATAGGAGGCTCTTGAAAAATAGGCATATGGTCAAGGTAATGATTTGGCCAAAAGTAGTTATAATCATTAAGAAGTGACTCAACAAATACTAGTTTGTCAGAGTGAGTCTCTTCAACAACTAGTATAGGATCAATAGGCGATTCATCATAGGTTGACTTATCACAAGTGATTGGTTTGACAAAAACATCTTAGATTGGTTGGTTTTCTTGGCCTTGGTTTCCAATGAGTTAGACAATACTAGTTTTAAACACAACTTGGTCTTCAAATGATTGGATGGGTTGAGGTTTGGATGGGATTGGTACTGGATGAGGAATGGTCTATAGTTGGATAATTTTAGGGCATTGGGGAACATGATTTCTTGCATGAGCTAAAGGATAAAGTCCTGAGATGGTAACAATAGGGTAGTGTGGAGCTTGATTTCTTGCACAAGTCAAAGGACTAGGTCCTAGAATGATGAAAGGGTGGTGTGGAGCCTGGTTGATTGCATAAGCCAAAGGATTAGGTATAGGAATGGTAATGGTATTCCTTAGATATTGTAGATCTTGATAGCTCGTATAATCCAAAGGAGGGTTAAAAGTAGTCGATGATGAGATAATAAAAGGCCATTGTAGAAGTTGATTGCTTGCACAAGCCAAAGCATCCAAGTCTTCCTCATAAACCATATCATCCCAATCATGAGTTGGCTCATAAGCTGGTTCTTGACTGTATTCCATATATTTATTATTACAAAGAGGGTATGGATCCGTATCCCAAACAACATTATCTGTAGTTGGGTCTTCAAAGTCCTCCTCATAAGCCTCTTCATTCCAATCAAGGTCTCAATTTGGATTTTGAGGATTTTGAATATGTTCCCCACATGGAGTATTGTAGGGAGAATAATAAAACTCCTTAGAAAATATTTCTCTATAGGGGTTCCTAGTGGGATTTTGTGTGGCCATTCTATCACAAGTTAGATTTTAGGTGACTCCACCATAAGTGTGGCTAGACATATTTGTGTAAATGATAAAAGCTCTAAAATAAAAAGGTTTAGAGTTTGTATTGTGTGGCCATTCTATCACAAGTTAGATTTTAGGTGACTCCACCATAAGTGTAGCTAGACATATTTGTGTAAATGATAAAAGCTCTAAAATAAAAAGGTTTAGAGTTCTACAAACTCTAAAAAATTATCTAAAGGACAAATGGTTCAAACTTGGTCTAACTTGGTCGAAGGGGTGGAGTTGTATCTCCAATATGGTCTGAAACTGGAGCTATATCTTGAAAATGATTTATGCTAAGACTTGGCATAAAATAGTCTAACATCAAATGTCTAATGTTAAATGTCATACGCATAAAAGGTCAAGCATTTAAATAAAAACCAACATGTTAAAAGTCTATGTCAAAGTGTTCCAAACAAGGTCTAAACTAGGAAAGGAGAAAAGAGTCACTAGGTATTTTGTCCAAACGCGGAGTCAAAAGCTAGGCTCAAACAAGGCATGTGTTAGGAATTTTGGCCAAACGGCATCAAAATCTAGACTTGAAACAAAAGATTGATGTGAATTTAATCTAACAAGTTTGAAAACAACTTTGACATAGACTTGGAAAACATAATCAAACATAAACATGATTAACTGGCATAAGGCATGAGGCAAAAGGCTCTTGAAAAAATACCATGTTCTCCCAAATCAAGGCACAAACATTGATGATGATAGGCATTGAACAAGTAAACCATCAATAGTTTTCAAATTTGGTGAATTGATTAATCGAAGTTATACAACCCAAAAGAGAAAGATCTGTGTATCAACCCCACAAATTAAGGCCTAAATAGAAATCAATCAATGTTTGAATCCAAAGTTAATAAGGTTAATTTAAAACTCAACATTGAAAACAAGTATTTGACCAAACAAGCTAGATAAGATTGGACAACATGATGACACATAAACAAGGTCCAAATGGTTGATGTGACATGGTTTGAAATAAATAGTTTTTGGCACAATAGTAAACAAGTTTTGAAACAAAATGAGTAGCCTAACAGTGTAAGCATGCTCGAATGATGTGATCAATGTTATGTTTCAAAGACTCAAAGGCAAAATCATTTGACATGATTTTGACAGCGTAACACTACCCTCTGCAACTCAAATGACACACACACAAATAATTTTAGCAAAAATTTCAAGGCATAAATATGGTGTAAAAGGGTGAGCATAATGCCTCTTTAGACAAAAGAGTGACATATAAATAAATTGATTTTGACATGGCTCATGAATAAATAAACAAGTTTTAGTCTCAAAACATACCAAATAAAAATGACCAAAACACACTAAGAATAATCGTCCAAATCCTAGCAAGGGTATGGCAATGTGGGGTTGACTAAAATATCAAGATTTTAAACATTTCTAAGGGAATCAATCACATAATGACTTTCAAGTCAAATAATGCAAAAAAAAGCATGAAAATTGGGTGTCCATAGTATTGGCTAGTTGTAAAAAAGTCTAGTCTTTTTTACAACCACTACATCTTGATGTTCGCTTAGTGTAGTACGATGTCCAAATGTAGATACGTCCCATGTGCAACTCAGAAGGAGTGGATGAAGTCAATACTGAGAGATGAAACCCTAGGTCAAATCCCCCCTAAATAACTCATGGGAGGTGGTGAAGTCCCCCTTGCAAGCCAAGATGCAATGAAATAAAAGACATAAGAGAAAGACTTTAGGGTCATTTTCAAGGTCACCCAAACTTTGATGGGTTTTGGGGGAGTGATTTAGATGACATTATTTCTAAGCCTTAGACTAGGCTTTTTCCAATAAGGATGGCACTTTTGATTCCAAAGGTTCCCTAAATGGGACAAATGGAAGAACATATATGCACAAACCTTCTTTTTTCCAAACAAGTTCTAATTAAACAACTATTGAAAACAAAAATTGATAAGTGTGTTCAATTTTAATCCCAAATGAAATATGTGGTGGTGTTCTTTTGACCCCTTGGTCTTAAGTTGTAACTTTGAAAGCCTTCACTTAAGCCTCTAAATATTTCATTAAGCACAAAAACAAGGTTCCTAATTCATTTAAAAGCATTCAAAAGGTGGTCTAAAACATGATTTATCAAATTTGAAATCCGTTGGTTACCTATCTACCCTTAAGGCAACACCCAAAAAGCAAATGTGTTAGATTAGAAACATCCAAATAGGTTTTCAAAACTTTGTAAAAACTCTATGAACATTGTAGTTAAACTAATGTCAGATTCTAAAAATTTAGGAAAAAACACATTGTTTTAAAAAAAATCATCCAAAATGGAGTCCATATGACCCCAAACCAAGCATTTTAAAATAATCTTTTAGCTCTCAGGTTTCACACAGTCGAGTTGGGATCTGAGTCGGGGTGAGTTGGGTCAAGTCAAGCTATGTTGGGGCAAGTGGGGTTAAGTCAGGCTGAGTTGGGATTCGAGTTAGGGTGAGTTGGGTCAAGTCGAGCCAAGTTGGGATCCGAGTTGGGGTGAGTTGGGTCAAGTTAGGCTGAGTTGGGATCTGAATTACACAATCCCAAGAATAAAATTGTGAGCTCCAAAAATAAGCTTTTTGATAAAATCTTCACCTTTTTACTTCTACACTCAAAGATCCTGCATAACAATGGTTAGTATGTTACTTGTAGGTTCTATTTGATCAAATTTGTAGGGTGCAATCCCATCGAGTGTGCCACTATGTGAACTAGGAATTTGACTCAAGAGAGGTGATTAGTATTGTGTTAGTCCCAAAATAAAAACAAATTGATAAAAACACACTAACTAGCATACATCTCTAGGCCTAGTTTCTATGGTGAGCTTAATAACAAAAATAAATGAAAAACACAACTAAAAAGAAAAGAAAAATAAGAATCCTTCACCTTCTTTAGATGCTTCAAATGCTCGTTGTAATGGCTTGCTCGACTTGTGCTCATGAAGTCTTCATCAAAGGAGGCTTGACTATCTCCTCTTCTCCTTGACACTTTGTGGCTTTGGCTTGGCTTGGATCAATATTTTGGCATCATAAATTTGGTATGTGAGAGCTCTTGGAATTAATTTTATATTGTAACTTTGCATAAATTAAACTTAAAATTCAATAGGCAAGGCCTCCTATTTATAAATTTTTGAGATTGCTTAGAATTAACCTGAACCATCCATCTTGAGATGAAGATGTGTGGTTAAGGATTAATTCAATTTTTTATAATTAAATCTATAATTATCGTCAACATGACATTGGAAAAAGGGGCATTGAAGAGGCATGGAGGGTAATTATGAGGCATGAGAGACCCATAATCCTAATATTTATGGCATTTATGGCCTAGGGATGTCTTCTCAAGAAATGAGGTCACTTGATGTTGTAGATATTCAATATTCATTTCCAAAAATAAGTATTCAACAAGTTTCCATGGAATTCTTAGTTAGGCTCTAATTTAGTTTAATTATCTCTTATGCATGATTAAACACTTTATGCACAAATTGATCAAAATGCCTTATTATTAGTCCAAAATTTGACTGGATTGGAATTGGAAGTCAATGTCAGATGCATTGGATCTGTTATCCCATTTAGGATGTTACCAACAACAAATAACAAAGGCATGTGTCTTGTGCAAGAGTTTTGATATGAAATAACAATCCAAAGTACCTAGGTATAAAATTAGCATTTTGACTTAGAATGATCTAATCAAAGTTAGCTGGTCCATAAATTGCATTGCCCCATTTAATGATACTCTAACCAAAATTGACACTTGAATATGTCAGGTTCAAAGCTTTTAATGTGATTTAGTGTTTTTAGGCCAAATTGTGCACTTTAGGTGGAAATTGGTCAAAAGCCTGGTTGAAGGTGATTGGTGGCCAGATTTAGGTGTCCATAGGTCATATTACAAGAGATCACATTTCTACTATCATCATCAATCCAAGACCAAGTGTTAACCAAAAAATATCATTGCTAAATAATTCCAATCAATCCATCTATTCCAGTGATCCTTCCTTGACCTAGGACCACATACAGGCACACCAACAAGCAAGGATCACTTCTTTTGGACCTTATAATAATAACTTATCATTACCCCATGACCACATATAAGTGCATCGACAACCAAGACTTATCTTATCTGGCCCCCCTTCACCATTGCTTTCTAGTAATAATGGTCCTGTATCTAATCTTGATTGTGCAATCACAACTTGGTGGTCAAAGATTACCCTTCCAGGCCCACAACCACCTTCTATAAAACCCATCCAACTTATCATTCTAGCTAGGAATAAGCCATATACTATTGTAAAGGAAAACATGTTTGACATTATAGAACAAATTCAAAAGACACCCACACAAATCTCCATTTTAGATTTGTTTCATATGTCTACTATCCATAAGAACAACTTAACATAGTTCCTAGGCCAATCACAGGTTCCAAACAACATAAACCCAGACAAATTCTAAGCTTTGGTTGGACATCTAACACTAGGCTAATAGTTAACCTTTGACCAAAGTGATATGCCATCCCTTGGCCCTCTCCATAATAATCCATTGTTTATTGAAGTTGTTATTTCATGACACAAAGTGAAAAGTGTATTCATAGACAATGGGTCAAGCTTGAATATTGTGTCTTTGAAGCTCATCAAACATCTCAGATATACAATAGTCAATCTACAACTAGAAAATGATCACTATCAATGTTTATGACAATGAGCAATGGGAATCATAAGGCACTACAACCTTGCCAGTTATAATTGGGTCCTTGACCCATGATACACTTTGCCATGTGTTGGACCTAGATTTGTCATACAATTTACTTTTGGGTAGACCTTGGATACACAAAATTTGTGCAATCCCTTCAACATTGAACCAATGTCTCAAACTTCTCTCATTCTGTGATGGAGATTACCACTAATGGAGATTTGAAGCCTTATGAACATTGCAAACATTTAGAGGTAGAGTATGAAAGGTATAATTACCATTTTGGCTTAGATCCAATTCCTAAGAAGGACAAGGGGAAATAAATACTTGTTGACTTGCCAAAGGCTAATTGCATAGACCTAGATGACCTTGATTCATCTTCCCATATGTCACCTCCTAAATTATCTAATCATTTTACCATATTGACTAATGGCCCAAGTGAGTATTTGACTCATGACATGTTTCATATTGTCAAGATTCCATAGAACCCAAGTCCTATGGAAGACCTAAAGCCCAACTACCTTGCATGGAATGACAACCAAAGGGAAAAGGCAAGCTCCATAGTCCAACTCTTATCATTTTCATATTGACCACTATCTAAGAATAAGAGCCACTTGTAAATGATGAGACTTGGTTATACAATGACAAATTGGCCAATTGTTATAAAAATGCCAGATACCTCATTCCTAATATGATCATGGAGAATCAAGTCTATGAAAGAGGAGGCCTTGCGCTAAATTAATAGGGAACACTTGAGCCAATCTCTATAACATGATATAAAATAACCTATGGTCTTGGATTTAAATCACCTGGGGGTGACCCCATGTATCTTATTTGTGTTCTAACATCAATGACTAATGATGATGATGCTAACAATGAAGCAAAGTCTGATCATAACATTTATGAATACCTTACTAATACCAATATGTTTGACATTCATGTCATTTGTACTATTACCCTAGTTCTTTGACATAATTCGCTTCCTCTATATCACCCTCAACTGATAGTCTGGGACCAAAAAGAATCCACATTGCCTGTAGACAAGTTTAAGAATGATGAGGCCTTTTGAAAATTTCTAGGCCTAAGAGACAATGCTCCATTGGGAGACCACAAATAAGGGTTCTCTATCAAACTGGATCCTACAACCTATTTTGGAGAATGGGTGAACACCCTTAGCCACAAACAAAAAATTAAAACATTGAGCTCCCAAAGTGAAGACCTCTTTGAGGAGATTTTGTACTAGGGTAAAAGTAATGAGAAAGGCTAGTCTTCTAGTGAAAACTTGTTGTAGGTTTCATTAGACGAGGGTGTTCATATTTATTTAACCATAGCTTAGGAAACCACCAATGATGAACTTGATTTTGGATTTGAGTTCAGTTCTAAGAATAGCATGACTTTGACCAAATTATCCAAGAGTTTCCAACAATGTTTATCACATGGCCATACCTACCATTGGGAGATTTTGATTCATCTTGTCTAGGAGAACTTGAAGAGCCAATTCAAATAGATAATTTTATTGTTGTAGGCCAATTCAAATCACTGCCAACCATTTTAGAAGATGGCTCAACTCTCCTTGTAGAAGATAGTATAGAAGTCAACATCGGGACTCTAGATGACCTGAAATGGATCAAATTAGGCATGTCCCTCATTGAGGAGGAATGTGAAATCTTTACAATCCTTTGCAGGGAATTTGTTGACATATTTGCTTTGGTTTATTTAGACATGCCAAGTTTGGACCTTGCCTTGGTTGAACACCACCTTATTGTACATCTTAATGCCAAACCTGTGAAACAAAAATTGCACAAGATGCATCCTTGCATTACTATATTTGTCAAGAAATAGTTGGAAAAGCTCTTAGAAGTGATATGTATTCAACTGATTAACTACTCAGAGTGGATATTGAATTTTCTACCAGTTAATAAGAAGCTGGAAGGAATCATAATCTGCACTAATTTTAGAGATATAAACAAGGCCCACCCCAAGGATGACTTTTCCTTGCCAAATATTGACATGATACTTGACTTCATAGCAGGGTATGATATGCTTTCATTAATAGATGGATTTTTAAGATACAACCAAATCAAGATTGCACCAAAAAACCAACATAAAATAACATTCACCACTCCATAGAAAACATTCTATTATCAAGTTATGCCATTTGGTCTCAAAAACATTGGGGACATATACCAAATATCCATGACCATCATATTTCATGATATGATGCATGACATTGTTGAAAACTATGTCAATGACATATTGGGTAAATCAAAGATCAGGGCTGATCATCCAATAGCACTAAGGAAAATATTTGAGAGGCTACATGAATACAAGGTTAGACTCAATCCTTAGAAGTGTGTTTTTGTTGTTAATTTAAGCAACCTGTTAGGCTTCATTATCTCTCACAAGGGCATTGAAGTTGATCCATCCAAAGTCCAAGCCATTACCGAAATGCCACCACTTTCCAATTTGAATCAACTCTATAGTTTGTAGGGGAAGATCCAGTCTATTAAACACTTTATATCTTATTTATCCAATAAATGACATCCATTTACACACTTACTGAAGAAAAGTGTCACATTTTCTTGGGATTAAGAATGCCAAAGAGCCTTCCAGCACCTAAAGGACTATCTTACCAATCCAACTATTTTGTTACCAACTATGCTAGGAAAGTCATTCCTACCATATCTATCTACCACAAACAAAGCCTTAAGGGCACTTCTAGCTCAGCATGATGATAATGGAAAATAACATGCCATATACTATCTAAGCTATACACTGGTCGTGTATAAACACAACTATACACCCATAGAGAAAGCCTATTTAGCTATGGTATTTATAACCCAAAAAATATGACACTACATGCTTAACAACAAGACCATAGTTATTTCCAAAGTAGATCCACTCAAGTACCTACTATCCAAAACAACTTTACAAGGACATATGGCTAAATGTATTATGCTTCTGAGTGAGTTTAAGATAGAATATGTCAACCAAAAATCTATTAAGGGATAAGTTCTTGTAGATTATCTTGTTGAAGCTCCCATTGTAGATACCAAACCTCTAACTTTGCAATTCCCATATGAGTCCATTATGGCCATCATTGAAACACCTCTTAAGGAACAACACTAGAAGTTGTATTTCAATGGATCATTCACATCACATAGATCGGGGGCAGGCCTATTGTTTATTACACCATAGGGGGATCTTATCCCTAATCATTTTGTATCAACTTTCCTTGTACTAATAACATGGCTAAATATGAATCATTCATTGTAGAACTTCTTCAAGAAATGCAATGGAATATTTAACATCTCATAGTTTATGTTGATTCTCTATTAATCATCAATCAAGTTACAAATAATTTTTAGACCAAAGATGACAAATCAGTACCATATAAGGTAATGATCGACACTCTCAAATAGTAGATTGACAACATATAGTTTGAACATATACCAAGGGCTAGTAACATAATAGTAGATTATATGGCCATTATTGGCTCTCTAATCCGCCACACAGATATGGCCAAAGAATACCAAATCTTCATTAAAAATCTTCTAGCACCTGCTCATAAACCCTTAACCATTGTAATGATCTGTGATATTATTGGTCCTAGCTCTATATGGTACTCAAACCTATTCACCTACCTTCATGACCACATTATGCCACCTGACCTATCATGCAAACAACAAAGGGCCTTTACCCACCAAGCCTCATGATATACCTTACTTGGACCAACTCTTTACTGCCACATTTTTGATGGAAATATGCTTCGTTGTTTAAATTTTGTAGAATCAACATTAGCATTATAGGAAGTTCATGGAGTAAGTATAACTCACACTAGTGGGGATATCCTAGCCAAAAAGCTCCTGCATACTAGGTATTATTGGCCAACTATGGATGTAGATGCAATTGCTTATGTCAAAAGGTCTGACCAATGTCAAAGTCATGCCAATCTAATTCACGCCCTAGCTAAAACACTAAAACCAATGATTATACCTTGGTCATTTGTAGAATTAGGCCTCAATCTCATTAGGAATATTAACCAAACCTCATTTGATGGCCATAAACATATCTTTACCACAAGCAAATATTTCACTAAGTGGGTTGAAGCTATACCCCCACTTACATGACTAGAAAATAGATTTCTAAGATCATCTTTAACCATCTCATCTAATGCTATGGTATCCCATTTGAAATTATATCTAATCATGGTAGATTATTTAAAAACAAAGATGTTAAAATGTTATGTGCCGAGTAAAACATTTTTCTACTGCATATTAGCCACAAGGGAATGACCAAGTTGAAGCATCCAATAAAACCATTGTCAACATCCTTAAAAATATTGTCAATGATGTTGGCCATGATTGACACCTCCAAATAATATTCACCCTTTAAGCATACCTCATTAATTACCATACCCCAACAAAAGCGACTCCATATTCCCTAGTTTATGGCATTGAGGCCATTCTTCCCATTGAGGTTGGGTTACCTTCTTTGTGCATATCACTCAAGCATGTCCTAAATGATGAAGATTATATAGTAGATCGCCTGGAAGAGTTAGAGTTACTTGATGAAAAATGCATGGCCACTTTCAACAACTATCAAACATACCAAAACTAACTTTGTGGCCACTATAACTGGTGGGTCAAACATAGAGAATTTGAGCTTGGTGATCTTGTTCTTAAAGAAAACTAAAAGAATACCATGGTAAAGAAGAAGAAGAAGGGCAAATTCAAACCCAACTGGATAGGCCCATACATAATTGTTTCAAATTATGACTCTAGATCATATAGGCTCGCTACACCAGATGAAGATAAACTCAATGATCCGATGAACATTATACACCTCAAATGTTACTTCACTTAAGATACTTGAAATATTGTTAATGTAGCTCATTTACATTGTACCATGATATCGACATCCTTATTTTTACCATATCCTATACCATTCTAACATACCTTCCCTATTGACCAAAGCTATTTTTGCCCTCCCAACCCAACCCCTTTGACCTTGGTTCCATTCCAATGGTTCTTTGGGAACCTTTAGTGCAGGGATTCATATTAAGTTCCAGTAGTTGATTTAGTATTCAAGATAAAGGCCATATTTTGGACCTGTATGATAATGGTTTGGTAGTTACATCCTCTATTTCTTATTTTGTTATATTATGAGTATTCTTGATTATAAATGTCTTTGGGAAAACTAGTGTCTCACTTCATGCTACTAATTATAACTGCCTATGGGAAAATTAGTATCATTGACCTATGTCTTTGTTCGCTAATTATAACTTCTTATGGGTAAATTAGGAACAACACATTTATCATGCCTTGAAGTCCCACCATGCCATTCCTATGCAATACTATGTTATTTACCTTCTTTGCCTATTTTTGAAAACTTTCTGCTACCTAGTTGGATTCCTCCACTATAAGGTAGAACTATAGTGACTCGAGGTCCCATCCTAGGACTATGTTGGTATCACTCAATTCATATTGAGGTCAGCTCAGTGACCCTTTTCCATGCTCTCACTATTTTATGAGCAATTTAAAGTTTGAACACTCTCACCATTTTGTGATTTGAACCATTTTGTATCTTGTAATTCTTAATCAAATTGAAATACATAGAAAATTCCAAAAACATATGAAAATAATTTAGAAAATCCTAAACAAATCACCAAATCAACCACTTATTTTCCTTAAGGATTTTGGGACCCCTAGCTATTTCACAATAAACCACTTGTCCTTCAGTTTCTCCATCCTTGTTGGCCCCTCAACTATATGTTATCATCATTTTACAAGTTTTCACATTGCGCATTATGTATTCAAATTTGATACATTAATGACCAATAGGATCCATCTCATGCTCTCACCATTTTGTGAGACCATTCCAATATTCCTCTATAGAATCCACTTAGTTTATGTTGGACTATGTGTCCATGAAACTATGTAGGCAACATCCACTTAGATTGTGCATCTGGAGTCGGTTCGACTACCCCGTCCTTTTCTTCTATTCCCCCATCATGTTTGCTTGTTTTATTGTCTCCTATAACCTATGGGCAATGTTTATCATCTTGTTTTTATCCTTTGTTCGTGCTAATATTGTGATTAACCATTGTTAGTGTTTGTTTCCTATTGTTTGTTTGTTTGATATTTGTTTCTTGGTGTTTTCTTGTGATTTTTGTCTATTAGTATTTTATCTTCCTATTTATTTGTTAGTTTCCCTATTTGTTTGATTTCTTGTTGTGCCTTGACTTAGTATATTTGCGTTTATTGGATGATTCCTTGCACACTATAGTTAAGTCCATCCATATTCATATGTCAGCATTTTCATCATGGTTTTTTATTAGTGGTGCATTATTTTTAATTATTTATTGGATCACATGATAGTCCTTATGCATATTTTAGCTAAGTTCTCATGGTGTTTTATATCATGATGCCTAACATCATGTGATATAGCAAAAATTAGATTGGGAAATATTACGAGCAATAAGGCCATAATACTTCTCCTTGGCACCTGATAAATTCTTCATTTACCCCAAATCATTCCCACATACAGAGTAATTAATCATGATAGGTTTTTAATCCTTGCTAGTTAGGACATGCATCTCCATACTAGTATATTTCCTAAACTCATCTTTATTTTATGTACCATCTTACTCTTACTCTATGAGTACATATTCAATACGTGAAGCCACCTTAACCAATTTGCCATATCACTCCCATCAAGTTACCAATGATTCTAACTACCTTTGGGCAAATCATTGTGTATCATTCCACCTGCAGAACCTATGATTATAACTACCTTTGGAAAAATTATTATGTTTTGATCCTACATGACACACTAATGATTATAACCACCTTTGGGAAAATCATTGTGATAATTCTTATAATTGTCTTTGGGCAAAGGATTATTTCTATCCACCCAATTGGGGCATGTTTTTATCCTACCAATGATTATAACCACCTATAGAAAATTTTTTAGAAGCAAAATGACTGGGAGGGGTTGAATCAGTCTTTAAAAAATTTAAATCAATTACACCCACTCATCTATGAACTACGAAAGAAACACAGTGATCTAACAATGCATTAAGAACCAATCACATTAGCATGAAACAAGATAACACATCACATATGTGGGAAACCTCATGGGGGATAAAACCCATGGAAATTTTTTTTTGGAAAAATTGTCTTATAAGACAATGTATCAAATTTAGTTGAGCATTAACCCAACATGGAGAACCAACCCAAATTTATCAAGCAACTATTTGAATTTAACAAACATCTACTTGATAAGAGGCTATAACCTCATATGACTAAGCACCAACTCAGTTAAAGGACAATTATGAAAGCACCAGCCTATAAGGAAACTCCAAATACCTCTTGACCATGTACCCACTCAACCAAGACCAATTTTGCAAGCACCAACTTGCAAGGAAGCTTCAACTCCCTCTTTGACCAAGCACCAACTCAACCAATCAATCTTCTTTCTTCCACTCAGATATTTGTTTGCTTTATCCACTATCATACATTATGAACACATATATGATGTAACTTTAATAGGATATGATCACTCCTTCATCTCTACTCCACTTGATCTCTCTCAAAACTATCTCTAGACTTCTTCACTCAACTAACCCTCATCAAGACTGAATAGGTCATATGACCTCGATCTTCAGTTGTATAACACCTGTATGATATTCATGAAATTATTATATGATCTCACCTGAATGACTAAAACATGTTTTCCAACCTCCTTGGGCTCATTTATTTATCAATCCATTCACTTACTCTAAGCTTATTTTAATAGGCCTAAAATGCCTTGTATATATACTCATCTCTTATTCATATATCACTTGGTTGGACACACATCCTTAACCTCTTAGGTTAGCCATATAATATATCTTAGGACATATAATAAACATGATTAAAATGATCTTTGAGTCCCTTTTGGTTTGTCATGACTCTATTAGATCTCATTTCACTTTTAGGTCTCATGGAGACCTAATTGCATTAGGCCTTGTTGTCAACACATTACCATTTGATCTCTTGGAAAGAATTACACCTATATAGACATAAATATACTTTCAAAAACAAATAAAATATACCTTATCCAACATCCTTTGAGATCTATCACACCTTTTATATACAACTCCTTCATGAAACGCCTCAATAGTACTCAGTCCTATTAGGCTTGTGTACACCAAAAAGTCTGCCTTTTAATATTGAAGATCAAACACAATTAAGCCAATAAAATATGATCAATAAATTAAATATAAAAAGTATAAATTATGTTAGATTCATTACCAAAATCATTGGACACTTTCACTCAGAGCATAAAGGCTCAAGAACATCTCTATAATTCACTCACTCATAACTGCTAGTTTATCTTAAAGACTAGTCATGGTGACTTAGAACTCTAACATCTATGTAGATACCTTAAATGAATCCTAATGAATACACACATTTATTATATATCCTCAATACATAATAAAATGGAAAATTCATATGCTCTAATGATAAATATTGGTCTTGTCGACCAATTTTGTGATCTCATGTTTCATAATCTTATCTGAATCAGACTAGTCATTTTTTGAGAAAAATTTTCACCACACACATGAAATACAAAGATTATTAAAAGCATGAACATGTATTAAAATTCATGAATAAAATTTTTATGCACTTGATTTCATCATTCCTTTCATGAAAACACACTCCAATCCATCTTCTGATCTCTACCTGGGTTTTTTGTTGTTCACACCATTAGGTATGGCTATGACTGGCTAACTTGGATGAGTGGTTTATCATATTTTAAGGGTGGAACCTATCCATAAACTTTCATGGGCATGAATTATGAGTCTCTATATTCTTCTTCCATCTATTTGCATTCCTTGACCAGTGCAACTTTTGACTGCTACAATAAATTCTTCACAAACAAGCCTGTATTTATGCATTTTATCTCTCATCTGAATAACCACCACCACATGGAGGTACCTGGGAGAGTTGAATACATGATATAATATTTTTATAGGCATTTGAGACCATTCTAGTCTATTTTGAATAAGATCTTCCACATCGGGTCCTTATTAAGGTTTTAGGGAGGTTTAACATAGGTTTTGGTGTTAACAATTGTTCATAAAGGACTTCCCCTTAAATACAAAACCAATGATTGGAGATATTAGATAGGACCCTTACCCATATCTAATTAATATCTCAATTTCCCATGCAGAGGTTACACATGCCAACAAACACTTGAAATTCATTTTCAGGTTTGCATACCTTCATTTTGTGTACTTCAGAGACCTTAAAACCACTTTGTATGCCATTTCTTGAAAACCATGACCTTATACTTCATGATCACTCCTAAAATAGATTGAATTACATATATCCATTCTATAATTCACACATTCACTTTTAAATTTGATCCTCATGCCTCATTAGGCTAGTCAGGGCTAAATAATGGTCTAGGTGCAGACCAAGACTGAAGGACCTACCTTCAAAGACTTACTTTGAAACAGTTTTGAGTGAATTTACACCTTATTATCATGCTCATGAAACATTCAAAACCTTTGACATGCCTAATTTCACTCACCTCATCATGCCACCAGCTCATACCTTCACCATGCCATGACTAGGCTCAAGCTTCCAATGTACTTAACACCTTGACTTGTACCTTCATGCAACCATAAGGCATTAGTTGCCTTCAAATTCTCTCTTGCCTTCAAATTATATCTTGCCTTAAAATTCTATCTTGCCTTCAAATGCATCTTGTCACATGGCTCACCCTAAAAATCTTTATGCCATGACATCAATAACTTGTACAGACCTTTGCACATACCTCTTCATACACTATGCTTCCTATGTAGACATTAGTTGTCTTCAAACACTCTTCCATGACCTGTAACTTCCATGCTCATAACATTCATGAAAAATCTCATGACTACACTCTTCTCTCTCATGCCAACACTATTTCATCTACCATGTCATATCACATACTTTCATTTGTCCTTAGTTGCTTTTGACATCAATATTCACAAGATACTTCTTGATATCAACCTTGACATAAATTATCATTATGAATTTACATGACACACCCTTTTCACATCAATGACAACAACATGCCAAAAAAATCCCCTTTTGTCATTGATGTCAAACACATTGATGGGAAACATACTATAATAATGAAATCACTTCAAAACAGTACTTTTCCCATCTACTCATTCTCCTCCTTTTGACATTAATAATAAAGAGACACTTGAAACTTTTACCTCATGATGTAACTTCTTGGATCACACCTTTTGTGCAACAAATAGGATATTCAACATTTCTTGAGTCTATAAAGCATTATGACCTTTCTCCCTTTTTGAGCTCTCTCCCCTGTTTGGTAATAGGATCATAGAGTCTGTGAAGCATCATACAAACACACTCCCCATAACTCTATGCATACCTTCTTCAAATGAATTTAGATACATAGGTACACTCACCTCGTTCTTGGTATGACTGATATAGATCAAACTCTTGATCACTCACTAGGCCATCACATTTATTCTTATCTGACACAGATCTTCAAATAGACTTAAAACACAAGATCACTTATTTTTATTTATGCACCTTGATGTCATAGAGATGGATAGTATCCATTTTCATTTCCTTATTTGAGCTTTACAAGCATCCATCTTGCTCTCAATCTTGGCCACATTCTTCAACCCATCTTCACATTTTCTGTATACTTCTTTGACATAGACCATTTACTTATCTATTCTTGAAGATAATGAATCATTTGATTATCTCCCCCTATTTCCTCATAGTTTGTGCTCATCATATGAGTCATCAGGATTCACAAATAATTTTCAACATCTTACAAGCATCTCTCAATACCAATCAACTACATAGGCTTTCATCACACTTCCAGCTCTGTCAACAACATACAACTTGTCTCTATGGCCATATTGGTCTTGTAGACCAATGTATATTCCATATGTCTCTAGACACAATCCTGTGCTTAGACTTGCATTCCATATAATGACTCCTTATGAAGTAATCTCTATAATCAATTATTCATACTAACCAAAACTCCTTTGACCTTATCATAGAAATACAAGCTACAAAGAAAACAACTCATACCTTGAAACATAGACAACCCAGAATCCTCTCAAGATGAATCCTTCTTTGTCTATGACCTCATGCTTCTACTGATAGAGGAATGTCTCCATGAAGCCTAATGGAGTCACCCCTTTCCATAGGGATCTCAAAATCCCATGAACTTAGGTGATTCCCAGATCTCCCAACCACTCTACTCAACTATCTTACAATCATGAGACTAATAGTCCCTTCTTAGAATCCACTTAGGCTTCACTAAATCATTTGACTCATCCACCTTGTCATCCTTCTTCTCTTTGACTGCATTGTCAATACATGTAGATAACAAGTGTTCTTGATATTCTTTCACTTTTGATCCTTGTTTTATCTTAGTAAATAGTCCATCTTGACTCTTGAGATCAATATGATCAGTCTTGACTTTATTTGGCTTCCATACCAATGTTTAAACCTTCTCATAAACTCTAGAATCTCCATATACTTTGTTAAGTCTTGAGGGTTTTCTAAATCTATTAGGACATAATATTGCAATGTGTCCCTTATTGTGACAACTATAACAAACAAAATTATTGTACTTGCCTCTTGACTGATTACTTATTCTACCATGGTCCCATGATAAATCATCCCTTGAGATCATTCTACAATCACTTACTCTATGACCAAAGTTATGACAAGAAAAATAATAACCATTGAAAGAATTGGAATACCTCATTACATTGGGCTGCCCAATTGGTATCTTCATGTTGAATTTAATGTTGGTTTTCAAGACTTACTGATGATCAAACTCTGCCTTCAAAGAATCCATTTCTATTTCAAGCTTGATGCATTCTTCCTCCTTGGTCTGAAGACTTATAATGATAATTTCAATATGAGTTTCCAATTGTTTGATGATCTCCTCATGTTCATTGGTGTTGATGATTAGTATCTCTTCAAAGAGATTTATTTGATCCTCATAACTCTTAACCAATGACCTTAGTTTTTGATTCTTCCTTTGAAACTTCAACTCTTCTAGAGCAATCACCAATTTTGCCTCAAGGTTCACTTCAACCTCTTCTTCATCTGACTCTTCATCATCCATAAGGCTTTTCCATTTTGATCAAACCTTATTGTGTATTTTTATAGCCATAAATAAGGTTTCATTTTTATCATGCTCATTAATGTCATCATCATGATCAGATGTACTTATGTCACTTACATCAGATGAGCTACTATTTTCTTTAGTATATAAACTTTTCTTGTTCTTGAATGACCCTTTTTTGCCTTCATATTTCTTACAACCTTTCTTGCTTTTTAAAAGATTATATAACTTATTATCATCACCATGAGGTTCATCATGTTCTTCAACATGCTCATTCTTATCCTTATTAGGACATTTAGAGGCAAATTGATCCATTTTACCATAGTTAAAGCATTTGAATGGCAACTTACCCTTATACTTTCCTGAACCTCTCCCTAGTTTTCTAACAAACATGGCTTCTATCTTGTCATCATCAATGTCTGCATCAACATCATCCTTGGCCTTCTTACCTTATGACTTCTTCTCAGCTTTGAATAGAGCTTCCTTCTTATAAGGTCTTCCATCACATATTTTCATTTCATAGGTAGTCAAGATGCCATGAAGCTCATCCATCTACAGTGTGTTAAGATCTTTAATCTCCTCTACTATAGACACTTTTGAATAAAAATTAGAAGTCAAGGATCTTAGTGCCTTTTGTACTATTATTGATTCATCTAACTTCTATCTTAGACCTATGATGTCATTTACTACTTCATCTACCCTCAATAGATAAGATGCAATGTTTTCATCCTCCTTCATTCTCAAACTTTTAAATTGCCTTTGGTGAGTTTTCAACTTTTCCAACTTAACTTTGGTGTCTCCTTCATCTATGGTCTAATTTTTTTTAAAAATCCCTTTGGCTATATCACAATGCATGACCTAAACATTTTTTTCTTTTGAAATACCACACATTATGGAATTCATTGCCTTAGAGTTGTTCTCACTTGCATTCTTGTCTATTGCATCAATTGGTGGTGTAGAGGGTGGAGTTAATCCATCAAAAATAGATTGCCATATGTTATAACTGAAGGAATAACTAAAGGACATTAGATAGGTATTGATTTTGATGCTCCAAAAGGTATAATTTGTCCCATTGAAGAGAGGAGACTTATTAGTTGAGAAACCTCCTTGTACTTGTTGACTAGATATGCTTGTACTTCAAGGATATCCTTCAAATTGTTAAGACTATTTCAAAGGACCAAGATCTAATACCAATTATTGGAATCACAATGACTAGGGGGTGAATCAATCTTCAAAAAATTTCAATCAATTACATCTACTCATCTATAAACTATGAAAGCAACATAGTTTTCTAGCAATGCATTAAGAATCAATCACATGTGCATGAAACAAGATAACATATCTCATATTTGTAAAAACCTCATTGGGGATAAAACGCACTAAAATAAATCTTGGACAAACTATCCTATAAGATAATGTATCAAATTTAGTTGAGTATCAACCTAACATGGAGCACCAACCCCAAATTTATCAAGCACCCACTTTAATTTAGCAAGTACCCACTTGTTAGGAGGTTATAACCCCCTATGACTAAGCACCAAATCAATAAAATGACACTTATGAAATGAAAAACCTACAAGGAAACTCCAAATCCCTCTTGACCAAGCACCCACTCAACTGAGACCAATCTATAAGCACCAACCTGTAAGGAAGCTTCAACTCCTCTTTGACCAAGCACCAACTCAATCAATTAACCTTCTTTCTTACACTCATATCTCTATCTATTATATACACTATCAGACATTAGGAACACATATATAATGAAAATTTGATAGCCTCTTAATATTAAATATTCATTCTTTCATCTATACTCCACTTGATCTCTCTCAAAACTGTCTCTAGATTTTTTCACTCAACTAGCCCTCATGAAGATTAAATAGGTCATATGACCTTGATCTTCAGCTATAAAACACCTATATGATCTTTATGAAATGATTATATTCTCTCAATTATAGGTTTAAAATATGTTTTCCAACCTCCTAAAATGCCTTGCATATATACCCATCTCTTGTTCATATCTCACTTGATAGGCCAAAAATCCTCAACCTATTATGTAATCCATAAAGTAGATCTTAATACATCTCATAAACATGATTAAAATGATATTTGAGTCCCTTTTGGTCTATCATGACTCTATTAGACCTCATTTCATTTTTAGGTCTCATGGAGACCTAATTACATTAGGCCTTCTTATCGACACCTTACCATTTGATCTATTGAAAAACATTAAACCTATATATAAGTTAATATAATTTCAAAAATAACTCAAGTAGACCTTATAAAACATCCTCTTATATCCATAACACCTTTTATATCCAACTCCTTCATGAAACCCCTCAATAGTACTCGGTCCTATTAGTCATGTGTACATCAAAACATTTACTTTTCAATCCTAAAGATAAAACACAATTAAAAAACTCAAATATGATAAAAATTTTTGTATCTATAGAGTCTAAATGACCTCAGGGTCATTACCAAAACCATTTGACACTTTCAATCAAAGCATAAATTCTCAAGAACATCTTTGTAACTCAATCACTTAGAACTACCAATTTACCTTAAAGACCAGTCATGGTGACTTAGACCTCCAACATCTATGTAGACATCTTAAATAAATCATAATAAATGTAAATTATACTTATATATCCTTAGGACATCCTAAAATGGAAAGCTCATATGGTCTAATCACAAATATTAGTCTTATGGACTAATTTATTGACCTCATGTTTCATAATCTTATTTGAACCAGACTAGTCATTTTTCGAAGTAACTTTTTCACCACACACATGACATCAAAAGATTTTTATAACAATTAAAATGTCTTAAAATTATTTAAAAATGTATTCATGCACTTGGTTTCATCATTATGTCATGAAAAAACACTCTAATCCATCTTCTCATCTTTGCCTGGGTTTTACACCATTAGGTTTGTTTGTGACTGGCTAACTTAGATGACTGGTTTAGTATATTTGAAAGGTGAAAAATATCCATGAAAATTTTTGGGAATTAAGTATGAGTCTATATCTTCTTCTTTCATCTATTTTATTTCCTTGACCAATGCAACTTTTGACTGCTACAATAAGTTCTTCATAAACAAGTTTGTATTTGTGCATGTTCTCTCTCATCTAACTAAATGCCACTACCTAGAGGTATATGGGAGAGTTGAATACATGATACAATAGTTTTTATAGGCATTTGAGACAATTCTAGGCTGTTTTGAACAAGATCTTCCACATCAGGTCCTTATTAGGGTTTTAGGGAAGTTTAACATAGGTTTTGGTGTTAATGATTGTTCATAAAGGACTGCCCCTTAAATACAAAAATAATGTTTGAAGTTATTATATAGGACCATTACCCATCTCTAATTAATATATTAGGTTACCATGCAGAGGTTACACATGTCAAAGAACATTTGAAAATCCTTCTCGAGTTTGCATACCTTCATTCTATGTACTCGAGAGACCTCAAAACCACTTTTCATGCCTTTTTCTACAAACCATGACTTCATAATTCATTATTACTCCTAAAAATCTTAAATTACCTATATCAGTGATCTTATTCACACATTCACTTTGAAATCTAATCCCCATGCCTCATTAGGCTAGGTAGGGCTAAAGAATGGTCTAGGTGCAGACCAAGACTAAAGGACCTACCTTCAAAAACTCACTTTAAAACACTTCTAAGCACATTTAAAACTTATTATCATGCTCACACAATCTTAAAAACCTCTCACATGCCTGATCTCACTCACCTCATCATGCCACTAACTCATACCTTCACCATGAGATGATTAGGCTTAAGCGTCTAATGTACTTGACACCTTGACCTATACCTTCATGCAACCATAAGGCATTAATTGATTTTAAATTATTCTTGTTTTCAAATGCATCTTTTCACATGGATCACCCTAAAATTATTCATGTCATGACATCAATGACTTGTTAAAACCTCTGCACATACCTCTTCATACACTATGCTTCCTATGCAGATATTAGTTGTCTTTAAACACTCTTCCATGACTTGTACCTTCCATGCTCACAACATTCATGAAAAATCTAATGACCACACTCTTATCTCTCATGGAAAAACTCTTTCATGTACCTTATCATATCACATACTACCATTTGTCCTTAGTTGCTTTTGACATCAATCTTCACAAGATGATTATTGATATCAACCTTGACATCAATGATCATTATGCCTACAATATGCTAACACAAATCATTTTTTTCCCTTTTAAATGATTATAACTGCCTTTGGGCAAATCATTCTCTTGTTACCCTTATCCTTTGACTAATGATTATAATTGCCTATGGGCCAATTGTTATCCTTTTTATCTTGCCATGATGATGATTATAAACTCCTTTGAGAAAATCATCATATTTATTTGCCCAACCAAGGCAGCTCATTGTACCACTGATTATAACCACCTATGGGTGAATTGGTCTTTTCCACCATATTTTACCATTTGGTCCCATCATTTTCCTTCTTTCGAGTGATCAATCACCGATCTTATTTGATAATCACTTCCTCGAGGGGGCATCCAAAGCTTATCCATTGCCATTTGAAGTATTTAGCATACATGGACTTTTTAATTCTTTGTGAATATGTTACTATGTCTATAGCTTATAATGCCTTCCCAAATAGGGTTAAACTATAGACACCTAAAACTGACCACAATTGGATTTCGATTAGACTTTAGACTAATTCTTATCAATCATTGTAAATTAAGACTAACAATCACTAAACATCCTAAATTTATTCACACATCATTCATCAAAGCCCATAATCATGTTGAGGCATCCCTATCTGGGATACTAGTCTATATGCAATAATTACCTCACAAATTCATCCCTATTCACCTTGTGGTATAATAACTATCAATTTGGCCTATAGACCCATTAAGCGGGGCACTTGAATAAATATTAAAAGAGCTAAAATGCTAATCAAAATCAATTACCTAATTAAACAAGATTAAATGCTTAGTTGAATTATCTATTTGTAATTAATGAATATCTAAAAATGAAAATTCTAAAAATGAAAATATGAAGTCTTTCATCATTGCCTTTATGAGTTGTCAAGCTCTTCCAAATTATCTCAAAATATCTAATTTGAGAGCCATGACTAGTGATTGAAAATCATAATTACATGACAAATTTTAACTCAATTGGAGTTAGTATCAACTCACCTAGGGTTAATTTGAACCCATTCCATGTTTAAACTCAGCCTTAACTCACCTTGGGTGGGAGTTAATTCTTGAGGCTATAAATACAAGACCATACCCATTCATTTCTAAGCTTATAAATTATAGAATTATTATGTAGGATTTCCTCCATAAGCCTCATGCAAGTAATGTTACCATGCCCAAATCTTAAGCCAAGCAATCAAATCCAAAGTGCCAAAGAGAGAAGGAGCCAAGAAAGCTTCATTGTCAAAGACTTTTTGATGTGCAAGCCGAGCAAGCAATTCAACATGCCATTTGGAGCTTGAAGGAAGGTAAAAGAGTGTGTTCTTTTATGCTTTTATTGTGCTTTCATATGTAGTTTTCTTACCTATGCTCTCCTTAGTGCATAGGCTATAGGTGTTAGGATTTTAGTGTGTTTACTTGAGTTTTATTTCTTGGACTAACACAAGACTAACCTCCCCTGTATGTATTTCTTGTCCACACTTTTCAAATTTACACTTTTCCTAATCTTAGTTTCAATGATTTATAATGAAACATATTTCATCTTTTCAAATCAAATCACCAAAAAGTAAGGCAATTTCATTGACACACAGGTGTACTCCTAAACCTTGTTCTCTTTGTATTTCAATCATTTTAAATATTTCAATTTTATATTATATACACTGATTATATATTATAACATGCTCTTGGTTGTAAGTCAGTCGATTGAAAATCACTCAAGTTGGTCTCACATAAAGACAATGTGTGTTATACACACCCAACTACACATATATTCTAACAATTTCATTACTAGATTAAGTGTGGGGGGAGGGGCGGGGGTACATAGGCGGGATGTAAACATTATTTTTGAATTATATAGCACCTCAATCTTGTACACTTGGAAAATATGTATCATGGATATACTATCGATGTCTAGACCTTTTCCACTATCTAAAGGCTCAAATACATTATTTTTGTGTGCCAAATTACTGATCTCTTAGTCTAACTAATATTATTTTAATGATATAGACTTTCTATCATGATTAGAATGTTATACACCTATTTATTTTCTATCTCTACAAGTTTTGGACTTGTGCCCATTTTCCAACTTTTCAAACACTTGCATCCCAGTCAAACACCTCTGTTGACACAAATGTCATATCCCAACATAAGGGTCTAATGCCCTAAATTAATCTAATTTACAAATAAAATTTATTCCTATGGTCAACCTAAGTATTTTAATGTGAGATATTATAAAAAAGGATTGATATAAATACATGATCAATCCTTATTCATTCCATACCTAGCACATACCTAACTCAATCAAAAAATTCACAATGCAATTTAACAAAGGAATTCAATCAAGCATTAAAGTGAGCAAAGCTTCCCTATCTTATCCTATTTCCATACCAGTCATAAGGATAACACATCTATAGGTATGAATTACTAAAGGAGCATCCCATGGGCCACACTTGATAAGTTACAAGCTAGGTTACTCTATATACTTGTTTATCACACATTGCATTCCTATGCACACACAAGCCAACACATAAGGGATAACCACATAAGTCTGAGGCCCTATTTATATTATTAGCTATGCAGGTGGTGCTCATTGATAGAGTGGTCCTTGGGCAACTTGACATCATGTTTCCACTAACCTATTTTTCTCACAGCCACTATGAAGATGAAGAACTAGGGTTTTGTCATTTGACAAGGAGAGATAGTCCATGACCCATATCTGAATACACCAGAGTGAAGGAGACACAAAACCCAAAAGCATCTAGGTGGTTGCATCTAGTTTCATTAGGTATTCTATACTAGACACTTACATCCAAGTCAAACAGAAATGTTTACTCAACCATCCCAAGTTGACACAAGTGTCTACAACTACAAAGGTATAATTTCTAAATTCAAGTGATTGATCTAGAATCTAGATCTAGTCTATTTTCTTCATGTTCTAGATCTATATCTATATATCATCAAAACCAATTAAGTATATTGTTTTCATTATCATTGCAATATTTAATACATATATACTTCCTATTTTTAGCATATCTTAGCATAATAAATTTGGTATATGTTTATTTAAATTTTGAAATTAATTGGCTCGTTATATATTTATTTATCACCCTTGTGCTTATTCATTTATATACTCTTAACCTTAGCCCGAACTTCCAAAACCTAGGGTTAAACATTTGGTGAATCTGACATGAAATTGTTAAACATTAGGTTCAACCCTATGTTTTTGAAGGTGGGGCTAGGGTTTAGAATAAATAAATGATAAGCACAAGGGTGATATATATATCTATAGTGGGCCAATTAATCTTAGAACTCAAATAAATGTATACTAAATTTATTATGTTGAGATATGCTAGAAAAAGAAGTATAACTATGCTAGATATTGCAATGATAACAAAAATAAGATACTTAACCAGTTCTAATGCTAATACAGATTTAGATCTATAACATGAATAAAATAGATTTAATTTGGATTATGGATCAGTTGCCTAATTTTAGAAATTATACCTATTTAACCATGAACACTTATGACAACCTAGGATAGTTATGTTGATGCTTATGTCTGAATTGGATGCATATGTCTAGTATATGATACCTATTGAAACTAGACGTGACACTTGGATGCTTATAGGTTCTATATCATCTTTACTTTTGTTCATTTAAATATGGGTCATAGACTATTGTTCCTTATCAAATGATAAAACCATAGTTCTTCATCTTCATAGTGGTCATGGGAAAAATGGGTTAGTGGGCACACGATGTCAAGTTTCTCCAAAGACCTCTTTATCAATGAGCACTACCTACATAACTAATACTCTAAAGAGGGCCTATAACTTATGTAATTATCCATTACATGTTGGCTTGTGTATGCATAAGTATGGAAGTTGTGATAAACAAGTACATAGAGTGACCTCGATTGTAACTTGGAAAATTTGGCTCATGGGATGCTCCTTCAATAATTTAGACTTGTAGATGTGTTGTCCCTATGACAAGTATATAAATAAGATAAAATATGAAAACTTTGATCACTTGAGTGCTTGAATGAATGCCTTTGGTAAGTTGCCTTGTGAGTTGTTTGGTTTGTGATAGGTATGAACTAGGTGTAGAATTAATGAGGATTGATCATGTATTTATACCTATCTTTTTGGAGAATATTTTGCATTAAAGCACTTAGTCTGACCATATTAATAAATTTCATTTTTAAATTAAATGAATTAGGGAACTAAACATTTACTTTGGCATAGGCATCTGAGTAGGATGTAAGTATCTTGTAAGCTAAAAAATAAGCACATCTTCAAAACTTGTAGAGATAGAAGATAAGCAGGTTTATAACATTATGAGCATGATATAAAGTCTAGGTCATTAGAATAACATTGGTCAGACTAAGATATAATTAATTTGGCATAGGGAGATAGTGTATGTAATCCTTTCGATAACAGGAAAGGTCTAGAAGCTAAAGGGACATCAATGATATGTATTTTCCAAGTGTACAAGACCAAGGTGATATATAATTTAAAAACAATATTTACATTTCCCCCTTATTCTAGTAAAGAAATTATTAATTTAAAGCAAAATAAATTCATACCTAGTTGTGTATAAGACACCTTATCTTTACTTGAGCCCAACTTGAGTACTTTACTGGTGACTGACCTACAACCAAGATAATGTTACATTATATAATCAATGCATACAATCTAAAATTTAAATCATTTAAAATAGAAAAAGAGCAATGTTTAGGAGTACACCTGTGTATTGATGCAACCCCTTTGCCTTTTGGCAATATGATTTGAAAATATGAAAGATGCATCATTATGAATCATTAAAACGTAGATTAAGACAAATAATTTTTTTGAAAGCGTCTAAATATAGAAATATTCAAGGACAAAAACTTGCCCAAACCTTGGAGCTAAATGTGAGTTACCACCCAACAGTTGATATTAGCTCAACCGTACAACCCAATCATACTTATAACCTGGTGATTATGAGTGAACCAAGTCAAATCACACTATGAATATGGTTAGTTTGGATGATGTAATAAATTACAACCCATAAAATTGGAAATATTGAGTGATTGGATCACCTCAACCATACTAAAAATCAAACCGACTACTGTAGTAGATTGGGTCAAGACAGTATGTAAAAGTCCAACCTAGTTGGTGATGATAGTCCATAAAAGTGTTTCAAATTCTGAAACTAATTTTTATTTTATAATTTAAGTTCCCTTTACATAAAATATTAACCTTATGTATGTCTCATGCTAAAACCTAGGTATAAAAATGGTACTAATGTATATAATTATTCTACAATTATGTATCTGAATTATATAATTATGAATTTTGGCCAATTCCACAACTATGCATCTAAATCATATAATTATGAATTTAGTGAATTTACAAATTGTGTAAGCATGGAGAACATTTTTTCATAACATGCCCTCACTAAAATCTAAAACTAAGAACTAGTATAAGTTTGGAGAACATGTTTCCATAACATTCCCCCGCTGTATGTCTATATTTTTAAACTATGACAAATGTGAAAAAACATGTTTCCATAACATGCCCCCATTATATATTTGAATTTATGAAAAATGTGGAAACCATGCCTCTATGACATGTACCCACTAATATTCCCCCCATTTTGAGGTGATGAGAAGTAGCAACTAGTAGTCACCTAACCTCAAAAGGATAATATAATTGTATAATCTGTGTATGAACCATATAACATATAGAAGAAACATGTCTAAATAGATATATCATTATAGCATGTAGAATGTAATCACATCAAGTCCTAAGATGCATGATATAGGTCATGGAAATTTCTATATAGTAACAATACAAACGCAATAAAAAATCAAGCACACACATAAGAGCACTCAAAAGTAAATCAAAACACAAAGGTCCAAGGAGACCGAAAATAAGGGGCATGTTCAAATGCCACACAATCGAATGGATATGACTTATTCAAATGTTCACAAAGCAAGGAATGACATATTCAAATTTAAACATACAAAAAACCATGACATATACAAATGTCACAAGAGGCAAACATAGGCATGTGGGTCGCAAATAATGGAGCATATTCAAATTCTTGAACAAGTAAAACAAGACAATGAAGGAAGTGCATAAATAAAAAAGTATAAGAAACCAACATAAACATACCATACTAGTCCCTGGATATATGTGTTAGCACAAATTGTTAAGTACATAACATATCAAGTACACTATAAAAGATATAAGCATGGATAAAGGCATTTATAAGTACATAAGCTCAAACATAATAATGAAAAATTATCATATAATGATATAACTTGGTTGTATTGTTATCAAATAAGTAGATGCCCCTAATGTCCATGTGAAATGAGTAGAGAGAAGTCCCAACATCTAAAAGTGCATGGATCATGTATCTGTGTATGCTTGTATCACACTCAAAATATGCATGAAACACGTGTATATATAAATAATTGATATGCTATCCACTAATATGGAATTAACAACATAGATGCCAAAAAGTTAATAAAACATGTAAAAATTGTAAATATTTTTGGATTTATATTTTTTTGTGGTATGTTTACAATATTTGAAAGAAAAATACTATCCTATGATCTCATCTAAAGGATGCTAATAGGTATCTCCCCACTATGAATTTGGTATGATAAATTGTTGATACTACCAAGGAGCATGCATAGGTGTAATATTTGGCACTATAAGATCTGTGATGATATGCATATGTATAATAGGAATTTATGGTCATGAAGAAATAGTATGAGTAGGGGTTCATGGAAACCATTGTTGAATAGTCTATGTTTGTTTAGAACATTAATAATAAGAACACGTGTAGGTGCTCTGGATATCTAAATATAGTGTGTAGTAGATGAAGATTTTATGGAACCCATTATGGATCTCTGATGTAATGGTCTCTCAAGTAGTAGTCATTGTTTAGAGGGGATTTCCTATTACTCACCCTTTATAGAAGAATACCTTAGTAGGTTTGATAATTAATTGCTTGTGTGTAAATTTATGTTGCTTAAGAAGATGCTCATATGTAATTTTAGAAACTATAATTACCTAATTAGCTTAAATTTATTTGATACACCGTTGACTGTAGAATGCTGAAAGTGTATGTATCCAATGTCATCCCAATAATATATCAAAGATGATCATGAAAGGTATAATTGACGAGGTAGTAACCACATGTGGGACCTACCTATAAAAGTAATTCAATCTCACCAAGAACCTATTGTGAGGTCCCATCAAATTCTTTAACTGATCTAGTTGAATGGTGTAAATCATGATTGGCATAACCCAAATGCATAATTAATGTCATGGTATAAATGTTCTCACTCACACCAATATCATTCATAATATTATGTATATGTTGATGGTTAAGTATACTTCAATGCATAAGGAATGAAGATCTGAGTCATCATCCCTAACTCACTATCATCAAATGTAATGGATGGATTTGAAACCATAGGAGTTGTATTCCATATATAAGTACCAAAAATCTCATCTAATGGGTGCTTATAATGTGATGGAGGAAGATGTGCATTATATGCCATTTGCACTTTTGGATCTTTCTTAGAATGCTCTTGCAAAAGATTGTTAAATATTTTTTGCTTCTAGTGATCACTAGGTTGTGAACCTGATTCCTTTTGAGGATCATCAAACGTAATCTTTTGGTCATTGATAAGGTCTTAGATCTTATGCTTCAAGGTAAAACATATTTTCGTATAATTCCCAATGCCTTGGTGATAGTCATAATAAGCTTTTCACATCATACCCTTTGAGTAGAGGTTTAATCATATCAAACTTTATAGAAGGGAGAGATATAAGATGACACTCTACAAGCCATGGGAGTAATGAAATGAGAGGCTTAGGTAAGTGTGTAAATTATCTTTGTGGTCCATTGGATAACAAAAGCTAATTAGGTTGTTGTGACACTACATTAATCATGGTGGTTGTTTCTTTTTTAGGCTCATAAGATTTGACCTTATAACTTGGTATTAAATGTAGATGTTTGTTTGCTACACACTTAAGTTTATTCAATGAAATAAGCTTCATTTCATGGTCCTAAACAACATGTCATAAGTCATCAAAAGATTTTAACTTTTTGAACACAATGAAATCATATAAAGCAACATCAAACTTTGTTGGAATATGTCTTGAAGCTCTTTATTTGCCATAGGATTGGTCATTTTAGCCAACATAATCTTGTACCTCAAGACATGTTCATTGATAGGTTCATTATTTCCTTATTTTATTTTTATAATTTGAGCATAGGAAACCTTTTCAGTAATGTTAATAGAGAAGTGTGCCAAAAATTGATCTACAGGAGGTTTGAATATCTTTATTGATTGGAGAGGTAAATCATATAACCACCTCAAAGGATAGTCCTTGAGGCTTTTTGGAAATAATATGGTCAAAAATTTATCATTGGAGGCATAGTCAAGGCATACCACAAAGAAGGATTGAAGATGCTATTCAGGATCACCCTTGCCATCATAAAATGTGAACTTAAGTGTGACAAAACTAGTTGGTAAGGAGTGCAAAGATATTGTAGGTGCAAGTGGATTATGCAACACATCTTGTGAATCAATAACATGAGGAGACTTATAATTATTTTGTTCAATGTTCGTGACCTTGTCCTCCAAGGTATTTATTATTCAAATAAGAGTTTGAACTGTAGACCCATTGGGATTTAGATTAGCAAGCTATGTAGTCAATAAAGGGGAAATAAAAATGGTTTGAGTAGTAATAAGAATTGAAATTTGTATTTGTGTTGAAGAATTTGGTAACCCCATGGTTGATGTAGCAATAATATTCTGGCTCATAGGGAAAAATGGTTTAAAAATATAACCCATGTCCCTACTACATGTAAAAATAAATGGAGTATCCAATGGGAGGGATGTTTCAGTTATGCCATTTGATTTTTTTGTTTCTAATATAATTTTGAGGATCTCATCAAAGTCCTCATGATTTTGATGAATATGCTCATGAAATAATGTAATAACTTGCACGTGATCATGGTCTATTTTCTCATGCTCATTATTTTCATTAGACTCATGGTTTTCATTATTAGAATCTTCTTTTATGATAACCTCATCAATATGTTATTCATTCTAAATATTGGTATAATCACGATCCATAGGATTCGGTCCCTCATTGGTTTTAGACATCTTAGGAAATAGAAGAGGAAGATCAATTTGTTCAATAGGCACACCACCCAATCTAGGGATATGCCTAGGTTGCATACAAAATAATATAAGCGAGAACTAAAAAATTATACCTAACTGGCTAAAAAACCTATGAATTAAAAAAAAATGCATTCACATGAATCAAATTCACCAAATGTTTAACCCTATGTTTTGAAAGTTGGGGCTAGGGTTAAGACTATATAAATGAATAAGCACAAGGGTGATAAACATATCTATAATAGGCTAATTAATTACAAAACTTAGATAAACATATACTGAATTTATTATGATAAGATATGCTAAAAAAATGAAGTACGATTATGGTAGATATTACAATGATAATGAAAATAAGATACTTAGCTAGGTATGATGCTAATACATATTTGGATCTAGAACATGAATAAAATATATTGGATATGGATTCTAGATTAGTCACCTAATTCTATAAATTATACCTCTATAGCCATGGACACTTGCATTGATATAGGGAAGTTGCATTAAGGCTTCTATCTAAATTGGATGTAAGTGTCTAGTAAGAAATACCTATTAAAATTGGATGTAATCACTTGGATGCATATAGGTTCTATGCCACCTTCATTTTGGTGCATTTAGATATGGGTTATGGATTTTCACACCTTGTCAAATGATAATATCCTAGTTTTTCATCTTCATAATGGCTATGGGAAAAATAGGTTATTGGGCACATGGTGTTGAGCTTCGCCAAATACCCCTCTATAAATAAGCACTACCTACATATCTAATACTTAGAAGGGGGCCTTAGACTTATGTAATTATTCCCTACAAGTTGGCTTGTGTGTTTATAAGGATGCAATGTGTGATAAACAAGTACATAGATTGACCTAGCTTGTAACTTTGAAAATGTGGCTCATTGGATGCTTGTTAAATACTTTAAACTTGTAGATGTGTTATTGTTATGACTAATATAGAAATATGATAAAATAGGGAAGTTTTTCTCACTTGAGTTCTTGATTGAATGCCTTTGGTAAGTTGCATTGTGAGTTATTTGTTGTGTTAGGTGAGGAATGAATGAGGATTGATCCTATATTTATACCAATCCTTTTGGATAATATCTTGCATTAAAGCACATAAGCTGACCATAGGAATATCTTTTATTTTTAAATTAGATGAATTTAGGGCACTAGACACTTGTGTTAGATAAGACACTTGCATTGACATAGGCATCTAATTGGGATAACTATTTTCTATCTTCCTTAACACTTGTGTTAGATAGGACACTTGCATTGACATAGGCATGTAATTAGGATACAAGTGTTAAGGAAGCTAGAAAATAGGCATATGTCCAAAACTTATGCGATAGTGTGGAAGAAGAGGTGAGAAAGAGTTTACAGACGAGTAATGAGAAATACAAGATTGTTACTGATGTTAAGAGGAGATCAAAGTCTTTTGAAGAAGGAAATTTAGTGATGGTGATATGTAATGGTGTGGATAATCCAATTGGTGGTTGGATGCATGAAGAAGAAATCTAGATAACCTTTTGGTGGAGGTGGATGATTAGTGGCGGGCTAGAGTTCACGTGGACAAATAACATGCATGGTAGAGCATCTTGGTGGAGGAGGTCGGTTTGTAGTGGGTGCAATCCCACATGTGGATCCATTGATATATGGATATGTTTTTGGAGGAAGAGGATGGCTTTAGAAGGGATAAGAGATCCCATGGTTTGTGGTCCAGTGGGGATTGTTTTGAGTCCAAAGTGTATAAACTGGAAGTGTAGACGAAAAAAGAATATTCTTCGAGTGCACATGGTGTATTGGAAGGGGATGTCAAGGTCATTTTTCATCGTGGTTGAAAGGGTGGTTATACCACTCACCCCCTCTATATGATCATGAGATCACATTAATTACCTCAGATGTCTGATGCAGGAGCATCCAAGGGCTTGAGCAATCTTGCAACAATCAAAAATAGAGTGGTGTGTTTTCTTTTTTTAGAATAATTGACATGGATACAATCATGGCAACTTGTGGGAGCTGAGTTGTTTTCAACCAAAGGAGAATGATGTGGTGGAAAAAGACTATTCACTCAACACTATTCATGCAACACTATTCACTGATGACATGGCATGCACTATTCAATTGGTGAGGTGGCATGACACTATTCCAATTGATGAAGTGTCTTGGTGATGTGTTTTTATGTGTTGAAGAGTCTTGATGATGTGGTTCACTTGGTGAGGTGTCATGGTGGTCACTATTTGACACTATTCTAGAGTGACACCATTCCTAAATGTTACTTTTTACTATTTTGGCTTGCCTATGTGGCATGGGTCAAAATTTTCATGTAAGGACAAATAAAGCATGGTCAAAATGGAGGGTCCATTAACCTTTAGTGGATTATGAAGGTGGGGGACAGAGTTTACTATGCAAAAGGTAACTTTTCCACTCACTTTTGACTTATCTTGAGGTGGGACAACAACTTTCAAGTGGGGAGGTTTGTCCTTAGTCATAATGGCTTCAAGTGGGATAAGTGGAGTGAATTTCCATGTCATTCCACCTTACCTTCTTGTCTTTAACACTATGGTGGAAGGTGGGATAGAATTCTCCATGAATAATGACTTTTTTGCTTTGTCTTCTTTCTTTCTCCATGTTCTATATATGCTTGTAGTCTCCTTTGGCTAAGGGAGGCGAGTTTTTTTGGTGAAAGGCTTGGGAATGCCTTTAGAGCCTCCTTGGCTAGTGTAGGCCAAGTTTGTATGGTGAGGGTAAGCTTAGGAAAAGCTTGTGTGAAGGCATGTATGTGAAGGCATGACCTTGTAATGTAACCTTTTGTTGAAAGGTTACAATTCTTGTTGATTATTGATAATATTCGTGAGATTGTGAGGATATTATTTTCTATATGAGATTGAATTTATGTGAATGGGTGAGAGTTGTGGTTCTAGGCCACATCAACATGTTTATGGTAGGTAATGCACTTCTTTTACAAAATATTATAAGTTTGAACCCAAATACCAGAAAAATATCATTACAAAGACTACTTTCACTTGTGGTATAAAGATCACTAGATGCAAATAACAGTATCGAGGTAAAGTTTTGTAAAATGGATTTAGTTATAAGAGAGGCCAAAGCAAGTTTTTAAGTCTACAAGATATACAAAAGAAGATGGAGTTTTTGGAATGACAAGGACAGGACATTGTGGTTTCAAAAAACAAATATGTTGGGTATGTGCAAAACCAACATCAGAATATTGTATGTCCAATTGATTTATTTCCTCTTCTTGCAATTGTGATAGAAGCTAATGTCTGCTTCAGGGAGTATGTCCTTTCCCTACTATATTTAATTTGATCAACTTATTTGCATTGCATCTTTAACCTTTTTATCCTACCAAGATTTACCACAACATTTATAGTTATTATTACTGAATCCATATAATTTCGGGGATGTGATTGAACAACATGATGACTAGTGTATTTTATTCAGATGTATTATTCTTATCAATCATCTTGCTTTCAATTTGTCATATTTGGGTTTATATTATTATGATTATATTTTATTATATGTTTTTAGTGTACATGATTTCAATTTTACAACAGAGTGTAATATTTGACTTGCTAGACATCAAACTTGTGCATGGATGGATTTGTGATCCCTAGGTATGTATTTATTAAGGAAATCTTTGAAGGTCAACCACTCTCTTATGTTTTCCATATTTATGTGATGTATATGAAGAAAGAAGTTCTAGCTATGTCTGAAAATTCAGTTTTATATTGCTATGATGCAATCTTATTTATCGAACTAGTCAATAAACTCAATGGTTTTGTCCCTTACGTGTATAAACTTAGAGACCTTTGTACATCTAACTATTATTTTAACAGCTAGAGATTATCTAGGACACAATTGACAATTAAGGGATTATAGTGCATTTCATTTCTTAATGTGCTTGGGTTTGGTCATGCAATTATGCTTAAATGTTCATACTTCAGAAGATCAAAACTCGAAGATCAGTAACACAATGCACTAATTAGCTAGGGTATATGGCATATGATGTGGTATAATGTACATGGTGCCCAAAAAATGTATTTGAAGTGGTCAAATGATAATCAATTCTATGCAAAAACTTTTAGGTTTTGTGCCCAATATTATTTATTATGAATTGGTGCATTATTTAGATAACTTCTTGTTAGATGATGTTGAAATTATTGATAATGCTTAGATGAATCAATACACCCAGCTTTAATGAATGTTATAGTGTTTGTAGCTTACTTGGCTGGGTACTTTATTGGCTTTCATTTGAATTGCATTCTTTCTTTGCAATGTCCATATATGATTATCATGGTTAATATGTGGAATCTCTAGTGATTCCAGATTATCTTCCTTCAATATGACAATTTTTTGATGTTAATGGAGAAAAAAAATTATTTATTTTTTAAACAATTTTTTTTCAAGTGACATGTACCATTGATGTCATACCAATATGTGCAAAAACTAATTAATAACTTGTTAATAGATGTTTGATTTAACTTGCAACTGTGCAAAAAAGATACATTATGAGCTTTGAGTGAGGACACCGACATTGACCAACCTAATTTTGAGTTAGTACCTTCACTTCATTCTCTCCCTGATTTTATTGAATAACCCCTCCGCCTCCTCAAGAAAACCAATAACAAATTTAATCTAAATCTCAATCATAAACATGATCAAAATTATCTTTGGCATATAGTACTTCTAGTAGTAGGGACTAAAGCCACACCACAACACTTGTTAAATCTAATGACATGACAATATTTAAAGCAATATGTGTTACAATATTTAAAGCATTTGCACTATATACAATAAATCGAATATTCTTCAATAAATTTCAAAGAATATTCTAATTTTTTTGGTATTAAAGTTTATAATTCTCAAGGTTATTTGGGTGCGCGGGGTTGGGAGTATGTAATGTATGAGTACATAGCTTCTGGTATAAGCTCCCAAAATTTAGGTACATTGGTGTGATGGTGTAGAGGTATGTAGGATGCATGCCGCTAAAAATATGGGTATGCTATTATATCATAACTCAAACATTAAACTTGAAAATTTAAACTTAAATGTTGAAACATAAGTTTATCACGAATCTTATTAAATTAAATATATTAAATGACATAAACATTATATCACATTATTATAGAACTATAGAATTTAGATCATATTATTATTGATCTATATACTTATATCACATTATCATTGATTTATATAATGAATACATATTATATAAACACTTACAGTGTCATTATTATTGAACTCCAAATGCAATAGTCCACTGCAATGCAATGTGAATGGTAATGTAAATTAATTATTTTAACAAAATCTATATTTTGAACTTTTTGTATCATCATTTAAGTTTTTTCTTAATTTTTTATTTTATGGGGTGCATATGAACGTAGAGGGAAAAGCACCTAGTATGGTTAGGGTGTGTTACATTGCCTTCGCTGTGCCTAGGGTGTGTTACACTACTTTGGGTGTGCCTTATATGTGGATTTGGGTATGGGTACATGTATTCGACGTGGGCACGTCTCCGATGTAGTTCATATAGGGAGGGACGCACATTCTCTATGAAACATTTTATTGGTTAAAATTAAAAAAATTACATGATTTTATAATTCTACTTTGGCGGGGACTACTAATCCACAAAAGTTGGCTTGGAAGATGTGGGTGCAATCAACTACAAATCATTGTTTTAATTAGGTGCCCCTACTTTGGGAGAGAAAGGAGCTTACAGGGCCTAGCGAGGTCAAGTGGTATGCTCCGCACATGGACATAGTATGCTCTCGCTGAAGCGTGCCCAAAATTGATGTCAGCGAGCCTTCCACCTACATAACGCGTACATGAATGTTGAGCTTTACGCAGGGTATATTGGGATTGACACCAAATCACAAAATTGGATCTCTACTATGTATTTTTTTATACCTTATTTTAATATTTCCTATGTAACGTAGCAAGAGGACTAACGCAACGAAATTAATTACTTGATAAATTTGAAGTATAAAAAACTACATTTTGTCATTGAAAATTGTACAGCAAAAGGAATTCCAGGGTTGCCCTGGGCCACAGTGAGCCTTGATGCGATGCCCAGTACAAACAGATTGAGGGCACCCTGGAGCGCCCTCGCCTCCTATTTTTTGCTGCACGTGGAGAGGACTCGGGTCCCACGCATCGAGATTAAAAAAGGTCGAACATCCGTCACTCCGAGATTCGAACCTTAGACTTCAACACTTGTAAAACAGAATAACCGCCTCTCCACTCCGCCTCAAAAACGGAAGTAAAAGTAGTTCAAATAATTTAGAAAGCAATATATACCGAAACGAAGCACCCACAGAGGTTTGAAGCTGGAGTTTCTCCACGATGAAAGAAGAGAGGGGGAGCAATAATAAGAGTAGGAGGTGTGAAGACTTGGCACTGGAGGGGCAGAAGCATCTAGAAGGTACAGTTGAGGCAGCCCATGAAATCCTTGCTTCCATGAACCAAGAGCTGTGCAACCCCTCCCTGTGGATACCCCCCACCGGCAGAGAACAGGAGCCCCCACTCGGCGGAGGCGGTGGCGGCGCATTAGAAGATAATACTTGGCATGTATTAGGGTTCTCATTTCTCTCATTTCCTCATCTCAGGTATTTCATTACTTGGCATTTATTATTCTTTAGCTAAGACAGGAAATATAATGCTGTTTTCATTAGGATTTTTTTTAAACAATGAAATGCTGTTTTGATTAGGATTATTTTTATAAACAACGCATCAGTCCGTAAGCAGTGTGTTTATTTGGATGCAAAGACAAACCCTATAGGCATTAATGTCCAAAATCAATTGCTGTGGTTTGAAAATAAGGTCCAGTAAAGTAAATTTTGAGGTCCATTGATGTGCATGCATGTATATGTGACCGCCTATGCTTATTGTGCCCAGGCAGGGAGCTGCCAGAATGTGCCTCTGTGATACGGGGCATACATACCCTACCCCACTCCGGATTTCAACATGTGCCTTTTTAATGGAGTACATACGCCTTCACCATCAGGCCTACTCAAGTTGTACAAGAAAAGGATAAAATGGTTTGGTACACTGCAACTTTGTGTCAATTCTCTTTAGATTATGTAAGTTTTTGGTGTCGATCATAGGGTATTTGTAGACAAATTAATTGTAGTAATTTGTAGGGATTTTAAGGACTCGGAATTTAATTGTCATTACCACCTTAAAAAATGTCAGTGGAAAGTGGGAGAAACAGTTAATCCAAAAGATATCTAAAATGTTGTGGGAAATCGGTTAAACACTATAGTGGCTTGTCTTTATTATCTCCCAGGTAATTTGAAGTCATTTGAGTGGTTTAAATCCCAGGAAAGGATGGGTTTACAGAGAACAACAGTAGATAACTGTTAATCAAGGTTGGCTTCGGCCACATACAGACTGCCTTATTTTTTCCGTTCTCGTTTGCTAGGTAAGATTGACCATCTTAGAATTGCTCCTGTGTTCAACCTTGGCTTCTTTTTCGGGGAAACTCTTTCCTTGGTGCTTAGGTTAAAACATACTAGTCCTATATGAAGCTATGTAGTGTTCTGGGTCATGTTTGCTTAGCTGAAGCGTTGCACTATGTGAAAGGGAACATTATTAATATATTCTCCTAATTTTTTATAATGCTCAAACACATAATCAAAGCAGTGTTAGTAAGTTTCCGCTGGAGTAATAAATCCTATCTTATGTTGCCCATTGGGTTATAAAACTTGTCGTAAACCATTGGGTAACTTGCATTAAGATATGGGCTATAGAGTGCTTACTCTCCCCATGCCATTTTACTTTTGGGTGCATAAATATCATGTCTACACACACTAAAATAACACATTGATTCTTTCTTTATATTGAGTATTCTTGTGTTTCAGGTCACCCTATACATATCTTGGAGTTATTTTTGTGATTTATTGCTTGTTTGAAGTTTTATTTCTGCTGATCACGGGATTCTGCATTTAATTCTTGTTGTTTGAACTCACTGAATCTAGCAATGTTTTCCAATAAACTTTTTACTGTTGCTCTCAGTTTTCTCTCTTTTGGCTCTTTTTCTAACAACTTGTTTTCCCCTAGATACAATCTGTGATCTTCTGATACCTTTTTTTTCAGTATTTAGTAAATCTTTGTGCATTAGTATTCAATGCTGTTATGTTAACAAAAATCTGATATTTATATTTCACAATCGGGTTATTTGGAATTCTTAGTTTCTGTAAAGCTTCGGGCTGGGATGGCACATGCAGTATTCAAGAAATATTCAGGCAGGATTTTTTGGTTTCATATGTTGAGTAAATATAATACTTTCAAACAAAAGCATTGCCTGTACATGCAGTGTTATGAAATACCTTTGAGAAATCAACAATTGGAATTTTTTTGCTTTGTTTGAATTTTTTACTTCAAAATTCTGTGATATGTCTTCTCTGTTAGATTTTTCTGCTTGTTAATCAGTTCGTGTTGATGATTCTCTAATCCAAGCTAAATCACAAGATGGAGATACAAATATTAGAGAAACGAGTTGGAGAGCTCAGAGAGGTATTATCCCATCCAAGGATACAGTTTTGTGCCAAATTTTCCTCTTCATAGTTTTTCAAAAATCATCTGGGTAACAAATTTAGGGCTTGGACCTTGTTCTTTCCTAGCTCAATGCTTCATAGTTTTATGTTTCAGATAATGACTTAAATCATTAGTACATTCTCATTCTAAAAGCTTTAAATGTCCATCCCTTTACTTTATTGAGTACTGTTGATAAAAATGCTGAATCAAATGCACCCCTACACATGTTGGGAGACATATCAACATGAATTACCTATGCTTTAAATATCAGAAATGTTATAAATATTACAATTGGACATGCAAAAGAAGCTCTCGTTGCCATAGATGGCGATCAAGAAGAGAAGGCAAATAGCAACCTCAATTGGGGATGTTTGAGGTCTTCATTAGAGTTAAAGCGTGTAATAGAAGGATCAATGTTGTAATCAGTCACCGTGATAATGTTGATAGGTGAGTGGTTTGTGTAAAATGACCCTGGTTGAGCAATTATAGGAAGGTTTGCAACTTGTCTCTTAGAAACTCCCTTAACTCCCATGGTCAACAATCACGTAGAAGCGAAAGGTGATGGTTACTATTGAGTATGGTAGCATGCCAACTTTATCGATTCATCAACCACCAAAACATTGAGATTGTTTGTCTACCCTACCAAAGACTTCAATGTCATGGTAGTTGACAATGCTACTCAAATTAACTATGTATTATTTGACTCGTCAAAGGACTTGTTACGTGTTGCCTCTAGGAGTTGATGTGGTATTGGGCGTTGACTGGTTAAAAGAGCATAATGCATTTTCAATTAATCTTCAAAGTCACTTTCTTTTAAGTTGGATGGTCAACAATATACACTTAAAGGATTCATACCCCCTCCAATGAGACTAATATCATCTCATAGAATGGAGAAGATGATTTAGAGAGTATCTCAAACATTCGTAGGTTCATATCATGCTACTGAAGTAGTTTTGGAGAGATGTAATGCCCCCTTTTTGGGCCAAAAAGCCAAATGAGGTTTTTCCCCAAAATCCATAAATTTTTGAATTTTGAAATTAGCAAAATCAGCAAACCCTAGGTGCCAATGTGCAATAAATAAATAGGTAATTTCTAGCAATTACTTTGATTAAATATCACCTCAATATGATCCAATATGAGCCACAAATTGAAAACAGAAATATTTTACTTTTTTACCCCTTGAATGTAGATGAATTTCTGATTTAATCTTGCTGGAAAATATCTGATTTTATGCATTAAAAACAGCAGCTGAATATTCACCAAATCTCACTTAAACCCTTGCAAAAATCATGAATAAAATACCAAAAATAGCCAAACAATTTCAACGCCTTTCTAGGGCACTCAAGGTGGTCAAACACCTTCCCAAACCAAGTTGACCTAGGTCAAATTTGCAAACAAAAATTCAGAATTAATTGTTATCCCCCAACTAGGGTTTTAGACCCCTTCAATCATCATCCACTCATACCCAATCAAGTCACCACACTTGCAAAGAATCAAACAATAATTAGTAGCTTCAAATCAACAATTTGTACAGTCAAACCCTCATAAAATCTATCCAATAAAATAAATAAAAAATTCAAAAATTATTATTTGCTTATTCACTAAATATTTTCTTGGAACCCTTGCCACATCACATAGATAATCAACCCCACACTTCAACAATATTCATCAATAAATTCCAGCAATGAAACTCGATCAATCGGATATCAAATTGTCCACAAAATCTTTTCAAAGATCACACAAAGCAAGTCACCCCACTCTAGGGCAAGTACCAAATCCACCTGAGCAAAGGTGGCATCAAAAGACACTTTTTTGTCGATGATTTAGATACAAAACCTGCAAAACGATTATTGGGCATGCATCCCAATTTTTTTTCAAGCATAAAGAATCACAATATCAAATTCAACATATATTTCAATTGAGATCTTCACCATGTACTTGTACCCTCCAAAGGGGGGCGAATCACCTTGGGGGGTCAAATACTTCTTTTAACTCTCCTTACATTAGTCAGACTAAGAAATAAGAAATTTGGCACAAGGAGATAGTGTATGTGAGGCTTTTAGTAATAGAAAAAGGTTTAGACGCTGAATTTAGATCCACGATATGTATTTTCCAAGTGTAAAATATTGAAGTGCTATATAATTCATAAATAATGTCTACATTTTGCCCCCCTTTTAGTAATGAAATTGCTAGTTTAAATAAAAAGAAATGCATACCTTGGTGTACACCTTATCTTTATGTGAGCCCAACTTTGGTGCTTTGTTGGTGACTGGCTTTCAACCAAGAACATGTTACACTATATAATCATTGCATATAATCTAAAATTAAAAGCATTTGAAATGATTGAAATAGAAAGAGAGCAAGGTTTAGGATTACACCTATGTATTGATGCAACCACCTTGCTTTTTAGCAATTTGTTTCGAAAAGATGAAATATATACTTGCTTATCATTATCTTGTAATAAAAATTAAGAAGGGTAACTGGTATCTAACTAGTAATAAGTACAAGATCTTCAACCTCAGGGATAAGCATAAAATTTCCCTTATTAATGAGTTTTTTAATAGATTTAGACTACAAAACTTAAAGGTAGACTTTACACAACCCACAATATTTGATAAAACATGCAATGAAAACCATCAACAATAGGTGCCTCATCATGAACCGTATTATTGATAAAATTTTGAAGCTCATAAAAAAAGAGAGGTCATCATAAACCACACACTAAGCATTAATGAGCTTACAATGCACAACTCCAATTCATTTCTCAAGTGCAACTTCTCTTTCAATAGTGAAATATTGAGCTTGAAAGACTTGTTTGTAATGGATCACAAAAGCTTGAAGGATGTTAGGAAGACTACTAAGATAGTCTCCAACTTGCTTAAGCAGTATTATTTGAGTAGAGAAGTGTCAATATCTTAACTATTGAAATAATTCCTTGGAAACCTTATCCCCTACTCAAATCAAATCAATCTGAGCCTAAATTTTAGCTCCATGAGCTTGATGAAGCTTCACCAACTTAATTTCATGGTGCATATTGATAGACTCCAAATGAAAGGATTAATTCAAGGGTGAGAGCTCAAGCTTTTAATAAACCCTCTTGAACTCTCTAATACTAGCTTTATCATCCCTTCTTCTATTGAAAGCCATTTATTTTCCAAACACATGGTAGAAAGTGGATATGCAGACGGTAGAATTTATATACACCTTATTTTTTATTTTGGATAACTTCTCTTGTAGGACATGTTACTGCATCAATCTCCTTGAGTGTCCATCCTAAGAATTACACAGGGATAAAGTGTATATATAGGGACCTTTACCTTATCGATGTCGGTGCCCTATATATCTAATTGGGGGTAGTGGCCTATAAAACTTTGGGATTTAGTCCACTTAAATGATACAAAATAAAATAATAAATAGGTTGAGGGTTTCCCTCTCTTAGTGGGCTGCACTAGTGGAACACAAGAAGAAAGCTTCCCTATATACACATGGGACCTCTCCCCCAATTTATGGATAGGCCTAGACACCCCTCTAGATAGATATATGAGAAATATTGCCCCTATATCTATATGAGCTTCCCCCTCTATAAAAAACCATTACACCAAAACCTTGAGTCATTAGTGAGATATGCACATTAGGATCATAACATCCCACCATGATTCTAAAACCTAGACTCTAGATTGGATTTGTACTTGTACACCAAGATCCTCCACATGTATAAGCCCCAAATGAACACTATAATGCTAGTGTAGCCACCCGCTATATAATTGATAACACCCTCCTTATATATCTCACTCCCAATACATTTTTCTCATTACACAAGATCCTCCTTATCCTATAGTTGTGCACCAATGCTTTTGCATAAGCTATCACAATCTTCATAAGGCCAACTATGCACCAACACCTTAATGTAACAATTCTTCAATTATCTTCTTAGTGTAGAACAAATAAACACCTTCAAATAAAATTACATAACACTTTGCATGTGTCTACAAGTTGTGTATGCCAACAAGGCTACGTGGAAGTAACAACATGCACACATAATTGCATCACAAAAAATTATAAATGTTTTATGTTGCATAAAGGTTAAATAAAAGACAAAACTAACTTGATGCATTACAAAACTTGCACACAACTATAAAGTTACTTCTTATTACACTAAGTTTTTTTGTTTGATGTAGGATTACTTGTGAACACATATGCTCCTACATCATACACCCTCAACAATAAATAAATGTGATCTCTTGTTAATGCATCTTCAAATACCTCCTCAATAGATAATTTATAATTAGTTAATTCTTCTACGGTCATTAATGTTACATATTCAATTTCTCTACTTTTCCATTTTACTAGATATTATCTATATTCTCTATGTCCATCCACTTATTGACACTAAACTCAATCAGACTTTCCACTTATTCGTGCTCTTTATTAAGCCACTGGTCTCTCCAACTAACTTTATAAAATTTGTGGTTGTGTTGTCTTCACTACACTACCCTTCATGATAAGTATACCAACATGACACTTTAAAAATACATGATATGTATATCCCTTCATGTAACTTAAAATCAACTGCATTTGATGCAAACTTTCAAAACACTCTGCATGGTCAAATCTTCTTCCACTTCAACTTATCACATGTTTCATTTGTGAATCTTTCCTTCCTCAAGTGTGCTAAAATTGAGTCTCCAACTTAATATTCCATTTATCTTCTTCTAACTGCTGTGCTCTATTTATATTGTGTAGTGATTTTTACCAACTATTCATGCACTTGTTGATGTAAGGAACACATATATTCAACAAAATATTCTTCTTCAACAATCTTCCTTCTCTCATCTCTGATGTCACACAATTATATAACACTTATTGAACTCAACCCATACATAATATAAAATGGTGTCTTTCTAGTACTTATATTAAATTAATTTTTGTAAGAAAATTAAACATGTGATATAATTGAATCCCATGTTCCTAGCTTACCTTAAATCAAACATCACAACAAGTTGCCAAGACTTTTGTTGACTACGTCATTTGTCCATATGTCTAAGGATGAAATGTTGAACTAAACCATAACTTGTTATTCATCTTATTCCAAAACATCCTTCAAAAATATATAATAAATTTAAAATCTATGTCTAATATTATGTTACATATCAATCCATGCAATTATACAACTTATTTAAAAAACAAGTTAGCAATGTTTATGTCATCACTAGTCTTATTTCATGCAACAAAATGTGTCATCTTAAAAAATATATCAACAATCATAAATATGGAATCAAGTCCTCCTTATGTTCTAAATAATCTTAAAACAAAATTCATGCTGATATCTTCCCATGGTCTTTATGGAATAGGCAATGGTTGATATAACCTTACATTTTGACTTCCTCCTATTGCCAATTGGAAAACTATACACTCTTGCACATATTTATGCACATTCACACTCATATTTGGCCAATAATAATTTTCAGCCAACTATGAAAATGTTTTTCATAACTAAAATGAGCTACCAATATTTCACTATGCTTCTCATTAATTAATTTTATTGAGCTTTGAACCTATAGGTATGCACAAAAGAACCCAACCATGGTGTTTTATTACCCCTCACTAGGATTAGCATGTTTTCCATGCATCATTAAAACATTCATATTTTTCATACAACTCTTTCATAGATTAAAATTCTATAAATTCCATTCACATCTTGTTCAACAAGAGACATGTTATACTTAGTGTATTTACAACTCTATTTGACTTACTACTTTTATGCTTCAACACAAATGAGTAATTGTAACAATGATTCCTACTTTTCTTGCATCTTATATCTATTGTCAAGTTATAAGATGAGTTCCTCAAGGGGGATGTTGTAAGGATTCCTCCTTTCTCTCCTTTATTAGATCACATCTTAAGGGGTCTGTTAGTGTATTAAACAACTCATGCACTATTATATGGTTTCAAATAATGTATTTTTAAATTAATTTTAAATATGAATAAACACTACTCCATAACTTATTATTAGAGAAGAGTATAAATAAAGTAATTAAATAAATTAAAATTTTGATATTAATAAGATAATAGTACCTTTAAGAAGATTTTTTATACAGTAATATACTCTCCAAATGCTAACCTTATTCTCATTCTTTTCTATATAAGAGCATAAAAGGCTAGTGGGTAAGGTACTTATTTGGATGAGACTTACCAATGAAATGTTGATGTTCTGTTAGTGCTTTAATATGAAGAGGTAGTAATATAACTTGGGAAGATTGTTTTTGTCGTTTTATTAATGTTAATAGATATGCATTCATTGTGGGTAAATTTTTGAGGTTATTTCAGTTATTTTGGACCAATTATAGAAATAGAACATGGTATTAGAGCTATAACAGCTTTACCTCTTGCATTGTAGTTCTCTAGAATCTATATGGAGTTGTATTTTACATGCTCAAATATAAGGTCATATTTACTATTATTTTAGTCTTTCAATTTTTCATACCTGGTTTAAATATTTTTTTTAGTGGACTCTTTTAAATAATCAATTATATGCTTTCACCTCGCCCTTATGGGATATTTTTGATCAAAAATGGTAAAAGCGGTGGTGTATTAAGGCTTGAAGTTATTTTTTGTATAATTTAACTTCATTATAAACCCGATGTTAGGGGTTTTATACTATTATAAGAAGCTTAATTTTTGTCTAAGCATGTTTTTATCTACATGTGAAGTGAGGTATGTTACACTAACAACTAGGCTCAAACTATAATGTTTATATTTTTTAGCTCCATGTACCTTAGTACATCGAAAGTGCCTAGGGTTTAGGTGATATTTTTTAAATAGGAAGCCATTAATAGTTTGAGTCTATAGTGTTGAAAGAAAAATGATTGAGAGAGGGGGTGAATCAGTCTTAAAAAATTTCTTATCAAATTTCACTTAAGCAATCATAAACCATTCAAACAAGCATATAAATCTTGTAAGCATAAACACTAATCCACACAAGCTTGAAACACAAGAACACATCACATATGTAAGAAATAATCAAGGGGAAGAAAACCCACTAATATCCACAAATGGATTATATTCCTAATAAAAACACAAAATTTAGTGAAACACCCACTTCACATGGAGTCTTAACCCTAACTATCTAAACACCAACTCAACTAGGCTTTAACAAGCACCAACTTGCAAGGAGGCACCAACCCCCTATATGACTCAACACCAAATCAACTAATTGATTGATTTGATCACATTTATAGCACTATGTTTCTCAACAACCAAATGATGACCACCTCTTCGGCTCTTCACACTCTTATCTCTCTCAAACTACCTTCTAGACTTCTTCGCTCAACTAGCCATTTTCTTAATTTGATTAGGTCATATGACCTTAATTAACATACACAAAACCTATATAAAATATTCATCATAGTTTTTATATGTTATTTATATGGTCTAAAATACCTCTTTCTGCTTACCAATCCACTATATCATTCACTTGCACTCCACACACACAGGCCTTAAAATGCTTTATATATATACATGCCTCTTACTCATATAATTCTTAGTCATCCAAATAGCCTTAACCTCTTAGGTCATCCATGGAATAGATATCATGACATATTATAAACATGAAACAAATGTGATTTGAGTCCCTTTAGGTTTGACATACCTCAATGAGGCATTATTTCATCTTTAGGTCTCATGGAGACCTGATCCAATTAGGTCTACTTTAGAACACATTCACTTTGCCTTACTTGGAACACATTAAAACACCTAAAAAAATAATAAAATATCATATGACACTCAAATAGACCCCTTCTAAGATCATATAGTCTCCATAACATCTTTTAGCTTTAACCACCACTTGAAACACACCATTAGTATTGGTCACAATTAGGCCTATGCATACCCAACAAGTATGTCTTGAACTATTAAAGATAAAAAACCAATTATCTAAAAAGAAAAGAAAAAAAATCACATATTCCAAAAATTCATGACCTCAGGGTCATCAAAAAATTCATTATATACTTCAACTCAGGGTATAAAGGCTCAAACTCTTCTATGCAAAATGTTCATTCTAAAATGCCAACTAGCCTCAAAACATAGTCATGGAAACTTAAACTTATGACACTAAAAAAAACACAATAAATTCATTAAAATTAATGAATATGATCTTAAAACATTTTTATAACAACCTCCATTAAAAATATCATAAGCTCTAATAAAAACTATTGGTCTTGTAGACCAATTTGTTTACCTTTTCTCTCACAGACCTCACTCAGCCTAACAAGCCATTTTGTCTTTAACATTTTTACTAATTTTACTAAATACCAAACTTTATAAAAATAATGGACATGACAGTAAATTACCAATATAAATACCATGTACATTATATGCTTCCACTTATGGGATAAAGCCTCAAACTCATCACTGTAACTTGCTTATCCAAAACTTCCAGCTTGCCTTGAAGACCCATCATGGTGATTTTGACTTTCAATAGGTCCCTGTATGACCACTTTCAAATAATACTAATGCATGTGGATTATTAGAATATTATAATATAGAAATATAATATGGCCAAATGGCAATATTGTTCTTGTAGACCAATCTCATAATCTTGTACCTCATTGTCTCATTTGAACTAGATAGGTCAAATTATGAGCAACATTTTCATCGTATCCAACGACCTCCAAAACTTCTCTATAACATGAAAATGTATTAAAATTATTGAAAAATGTCTCCATACACTTGGATTCATCCCTATTCCATGATAACACATCCCTAATCATCTTCTCACTGTTGTTTGGGTTTCTCACTATTTTTACCATTAGGCTTGTTAGCGATAGGTTGTCTTGGATGATCAGTTTAGCACAAATGAGGGATATAACCTATCCAAAAACCACCATGGAAACAAAACACAAGTCTCAAATTTCTCAATCAAATGATTTTCATACTTTGACTTCATCAACTTTGACTATTACAACAAATCTTTAAGAAACTAACACTTTTTTATAGGGTCTACTCACACACCTAAAAAACCAATCACACTTGGAGGTGCCTGGAAGAGTTGACCACAACCTCCAATCAATTAAATAACCATTAAAATCCATTATAATCACTTTAGAACAACTTATTTCATATCAGGTCATTATTAGGGTTCTTTGAGGGTTTAAACCATCTTCTACTGTTAGAAATTATTCCTCTAGTTCCAGAAACTAATGACTAGAACTTTGAGATAATACCTTTCCCCATATACCATGAATATATTAGGTTCCAATTTAGAGTTTACATGTGCAAAAGAACCCATGAAAGTCCTCAGGTTGATAACCCTTTATTTTGTGTACATGAGATACCTAAAAACCACTTTTCATGCCTTATCTTACAAACCATAACCTAAAACTTGGACAATGCACATATGATAGTTTATAACACCACTAACAATACTCATATTCTCATTATTATCTTTAAATATGAATCTCATACCTCATGTGGCCACCATATCTCTCTTTGCTCTCTAGACCTTGATCTATAAATCATATTAATGCCTCTTTTCATGTGCTCTCCACCTCACTTTCATTCTCACATGATCAAAAAATGTTAAACATACTTCATATGCCTTGAAAATAGATCACGATGCCTTATTAGGCCAAGCAGGGTCTAGAAGTGGTCTAGTTGCATACTAGGTCTATAGGTCCTACCATTGTAGGCTCACCCTAAGACTCACACGAGTGATTCAATGCCTCATATATATGTTTGAAAAAACTTATACATCTATTCATGCTTGTGTGCACTCATTTCACCAAGACACAAAGCTCATATCTTCTTACAAGGTTCCTTCATGCTATAACTAGTGTCATAACTAAGATTCTCAAGCATGTAAGACTTGAAAACTGACCTTGAAACACTTCTTCATGCTCTTATAGCTTGCTCCAATGCCTTACATTCTCCTCAAACAATGTCATAGATTTACACATACTTTTTCATTCTCATCATGCACATGCTCATGATATGGCTATGCTTATTATGACTAAACTTCTCAAGATACCTCATAATCAAGAATTAGTACTCAAACATGATTACCCCAATGATGATATCAAACAAGAGCATTCTCACACTACTACAACAACATTGACAACAAACAATAGAAGAATCATCACGTTTCTTTCAAATTCTCTCTCAATAGAAGAGACATTAGGTTGCTTTCAAATTCTCTCTCAACAAAATAGAAATTAGGTTGCTTTCAAATTATATCTTTAACCTACACATTAAAATCAATGACATCAACCTTGACATCAATGACAACTCTTCTCAACAAACTCCCCCTTTGTCATTGATGGCAAAATATTTTTCATCTCACCCAATCTGGCCAGTCTCCCTTCTTAAACTTTCTCCCCCTTTGACATTAATGACAAAGGGTATTTCACAAACTACCATATGAAACAATACATTATTGTAATAAGATCTCAACACATAGAGTATGAAACATTTATAGAAACATGCTTCATGCATACCTCTTTCAAATGAACTCAAAACTCAAGACCACTCACCTTGTTCTTGTCATGACTAATATGACACAAATATTTTGATCATACACTAGGTCACCATATTCTTGTCATCAGTTGAATTAGGTACTCCCCCTTTTGTCTTCACAACTTGTGATCTTTTATACTTGTCAATAGCTTGAATAACTCCCCCTCAAGTCTAGCATCCATCATGCTTCTATTGATTAAATAGCGTCTCTATTAAACTTAATGAAGTCACCTCTTTCCATAGAGCACTAAAATGACACAAGTTTAGTAGATTCCCAGATCTCCATGTTCTCACAAGAGATATCCTTTTAGGCTTGAATGACACTATAGGCATGACCTCTTCATCAACCATTTGATCATTAATGTGAGCTGACAATAGACACTCCTGACTTGATTTCTCATCTAAATGATGCTCTACCATAGAAAACATTCCATTTGAACTTGTAGACTGATCATGACTAACCTTTACTGTCTTTGGTTTCCACACATTCATTTGCCTTTTCTCTTGTACTTTAGGGGCTTCAAACCTCTTATTTTGACTTGATGACCTTCTAACTCTATTAGGTTAGAATCTTGTAATGTGTACCACATAATGACAATTGTAGAAAATAACCTCATACATACCTCTTGACTAATGTGAACTATGACTCCTTCCATAGTCCCATGAGTACTCATTCTTGGAGGGTCTTCTACACTCTATTACTCTATGACCAAACTAACTACATACAAAACAATAATCATTGAATGAATTAGCATACCTCATAGCATTAGGCTATTTGATCGGTCTCTTTATGTTGAATTTATTGTATTCAATAGCCTTCTCATTGACTTGAGCTACCTCCTTTTGGTCTTCTATGAAATCAAGACCTATCTTATCACTTGCAAAGTTTTGACTACTCAAGATATCATTTAGAGCCTTGGTGATATTTTCAAACTTCACAAAAGTCTTCACCTTGATAGGTGCTTGATATAACTTAGATTTCAAGGATTCCACTTTAGTTTCATCCCTAGTGCATTCTTCCTCTTTAGCTTTTAAGCTAGCAGTGACTATCTCCATCTGTGCTTCAATCTGATTAATGATCTCATCATACTCCTTGGATGTGTTACTCAATATCTCCTAAAAAAATTAATCTTCTATTCATATTCATTAACTAAAGATCTTAGTTTGTGATTCTTTCTTCTTTACAATTTTAATTCCTCTAGGGCACTTACCAATTCTACCTCAAGATTTACTTCAGCGTCTTCTTCATCTGATTCTACATCAACCATAAGGAATTTCTCATTTGAGCAACCCTCCTTATCTATTTCTATAGCCATGAATAAGGTTTCATTATTGTCATGTTCAAGTTCATTACTATCATCATCAATATCAGAAGTACCTGTCACTTACATCAGATGAGTTAATATCTTTTTTGGTGTAGAGACTTCTCTTATTCTTGAATGACCCTTTTTTACCTTCATACTTTCGGAAATCTTTCTTGTTCTTTTCAGGCTTATAGACCTTCCTATCATATCCATGATGTTCATCATGATAATCCTTATAATTGTTAGGAAACTTAGATGCAAAGTGACCAATCTTACCATATTTTAAATATTTGAAAGACAACTTACCCTTGTACTTACAATATCCAACCCTCAATTTCCTAGCAAACATGGCTCATCACCAACTTTCAAGGAGGTACCAACCCTCTAGATTACTTAGCACCAAATCAATGACCTGATTGCTTTGATCACCTTTAAAACACTATGTTTCTCAATCAACAGATGATGACCACCTCTTCAGATCTTCACACTTTTATCCCTCTCAAACTACCTTCTAGACTTCTTCACTCAACTGGCCCTCTTCTTGACTTGATTAGGTCATATGAACTTGATTTTCATACATAGAACTTATATAAAATATTAATAATAGTTTCTATATGTTATTAAAATGGTATAAAATACCTCTTTCTACTTACCAATCTACTATATAATTCATTTGCACTCCACACACACACATGCCTAAAACTACCTTGTATATATGTAAGCCTCTTTCTCATATACTTCTTAATCAGCGTAGTACCTTTAACCTCTTATTTAAAACATGTAATATATCATATGAGATATTATAAACATAAATATAATTTTATTTGAGTCCCTTAAAGGTCTGACATACTTCAATTAAGCCTTATTTCATCTTTAGGTCTCATGAAGCCCTAATCTTATGAGGGCTACTTTAGGACACATTACACTTTGCCTTCCTTAGAATGCATTAAAACACCTCAAAATATAGTAAAATATAATATTCCACTAAAATATACCCTTTATAATCTCATCTAGGTTTCATAACATATTTTAGATTCAACTACCACTTGAAGCACACTATTAGTACTGTTCACAATAACGCTTGTGCATACCTAGAAAGTGTATCTTGAACTACTAAAGATAAAACACCAATTAGATAAATAACTATGAAAAAAATTATATATTAATAAAATATAATGAATTTATGGTCATCAAAAACTTTATTATATACTTTAACTCATGGTATATAAGGTCAAACTCTTCTCTACAAAATACTCACTTTAAATTGCCAAGTAGCCTTAAAATATAGTCATAGAAACTTAAACTTTTGACACTTTAAAGAAAAAAATCAAGGAATTAAAAGGCATTAACATGATCCTAAAACATCCTCAAAACAACCTCCAACAAAAATATCATAATTTTTAATAGCAACTATTGGTTTTGTAGACCAATTTATTTACCTTCTCTCTCACAGACCTCACTCAGCGTAATAAGCCATTTTGGCTTCAACATTTTCAATAATTTTACTTAATAAAAAACCTTATATAAATCATGGATAGGAAATAAAATTACCAAATATAAACATCATGTACATTATTTTCTTACACTTAGAGCATATAGCCTCAAACTCATCACTGTAACTTGCTTACCTAAAATTGCCAATTTGCCTTGAAGACCAATCATGGTGATTTTGACCTTCAACCTTGTATAACCAATTTAAGATACTAATTATGCATATGGATAATAATATGTGATAAAAATATCACTATAATATGGTCAAATGGTAATATTGGTCTTACAAACCAATCTCATAATCTTGTACCTCACTATCTCATCTGAACCAGAAAGGTTAACTTAGGAGCAATATTTTAATCATATCCACTAACCTCTAATAATTATATCCAAAATTAACGTGTCTTACAAATATTTAAAAATGTCTCAATGCATTTTTATTAATCCCTTTTCCATGATAACACATCCCTAATCATCTTTTCAATGTTGCTTAGGTTTGTCACTATTTTTACCATTAGGCTTGTTAGCGATAGGTTGTCTTGGATGACTAGTTTAGCATACATGAGGGATATAACCTATATATAAACCACCATGGACAAAAACTAAAATTTTAAAACTTCTTCATCGAAATATTTTCATACTTTGACTTTGTCAAGTTTGACTACTACAACAAATCTTTGAGAAACTAACACTTTCTTGTAGGGTTTACTCACACACCTGACAAACCAATCACACTTAGAGGTGCATGGAAGAGTTTAATACAAATTAAAATAACTTAAATATTCATACCAATCCATTCTAATCACTTTATAACAACTTATTTCATATTGGGTCATTATTAGGGTTCTTTGAGGGTTTAAACTATCTTCCATTGTTAGTAATTGTTTATAAAGCTTAGCCCCTCATTGTAGAAACTAATGCCTATAAATTTGAGATATGACCCTTCCCCATATAACATGAATAAATTAGGGTCCCATGTAGAGGTTACATGTACAAATGAACACTTAAAATTTCTTCTCGGGTTGAGAACCCTTCATTCTATGCACATGAGAGACCTAAAAACTACTTTTCATGTCTTATCTTGCAAAACATGACCTCAAACTTGGTAAACACACCTAATATAATATATAAAACCATTTAAAATTTTAAAATTCTCATTTTTATCTTGAAATGTGAATCTCATACTTCATTTGGCCACCATCTCTCTCTTTGCTCTCTAGACTTTGACTTGCAAATCATAGTAGGCCTTGAAATTGACCTCCATGCCTCTTTCCATGTGATATCCACCTCACTTACATTATAACACAACATATAACATGATAGAATAATGTTAAACATCCTTCATATGCCTTGAAAATATATTATGATGCTTCATTAATCCAAACAAGGTCTAGAAGTGGTCTGGTTGTATACTAGGTCTATAGGTCATACCCTTGTAGGCTTACCATAAGACTCACATTATTCAATGCCTCATATACATGATAAAACAACATTATACATCCATTAATTCCTATGTTAACTCATTTCACCAAGCCACCAAGCTCATACCTTTTCACAAAGTTCCTTCATGCTATGACTAGTGTCATGACTAGGCTTCTCAAGCACTTGAGACTTGATAACTGACCTTGAAACACTTATGAATGCTCTTATACCTTGATCAAATTCTTTAAATTATCCTCAAACAATGTCATACGTCTACACATAATTTTTCATGCTCATCATACACATGTTCATGATATGGCTATGCTTGTTATGGCTAAGCTTATCAAGACACCTTGTACTCTAGAATTAGTAATCAAACATGATTACCTAAATGATGCTATCAAACAAGATAATTTTCACACTATTGAAACAACTTTGACAAAAACCAATAAAAGAATCATTAGGTTGCCTTCAAATTCTCTTTCAACAGAAGAGACATCAGGTTGCTTTCAAATTCTCTCTCTGAGCTGCACATTGACATCAATGACATTAACCTTGACATTAATGACAATGCTTGTCAAAAAACTCCCTCTTTGTCATTTATGGAAAAACATTATTCAATCTTATCACTCTCATCTCCACCAATCTAGTCATTCTCCCTTATTTAATGTTTCCCCCTTTTGACATTAATGATAAAGGGTCTTCAACAAACTACCATCTAGAACCACACCTTAAAACAAGAGCTCAATGCATAAAGTATGAAACATTTATAGAAACATGCTTTATGCATACCTCCTTAAAATAAACTTATAATTCAAGAGCACTCACCTTGATCTTGTCATGACTAATATGATACAAATATTTTGATCATACACTAAGTCATCATATTCTTGTCATTAGCTATAGGATTAGGGACTCCCCCTTTTTTTCACAGCTTGAGCTCTTCTATGATTGTCAACAACCTGAATAACTCCCCCTCAAACCAAGCATCCATCATGATTCTATTGACTGAATATTATCTCCATGAAACCTAATGGAGTCACATCTTTCCATAGAGCACTAAAACAACACAAGTTCAGGGGATTCCCAGATCTCCATGTTCTCACAAGAGTGAATATCCTTCAGTATCCTTCTAAGATTTATTGGGATTATAGGCTTGAACTCTTCATTAACCATTTGATCATCAATATGAGCTAACAACAAACATTCCTAACTTTATTTATCATCTCAATTATGTTCTGCCATAACAAACATTCCATTTTAACTTGTAGACTGATCATGACTAACCTTTATTGTGTTTGGTTTTCACACATTCATTTTCATTCTCTTTCACTCTAGGGGCTTCAAACCTCTTATTTTTAATTGATGACCTTATAACTCTATTAGGCATAATCTTGCAATGTGTCCCACATTATGAAAACTATAGCAAACAACCCCATACATACCTCTTGACTGATGTGAACTGTGACTCGTTCCATAGTCCCATGATTACTCATTCTTTGAGGGTCGTCTACACTCTCTTGCTCTATGACCAAATTTATTGCATAAAAAACATTAACCATTGAATGAATTATCATAGCTTATAGCATTAGGCTATTTGATTGGTCCCTTTATATTGAATTTCTTGTCGTCAATGGCCTTTTCCTTGACTCGAGTTACCTCCTTTTGGTCTTTTATGAAACCAAGACCTGTCTTATCACTTGTAGAATTTTGAATGCTCAAGATATCATCTAGATCCTCAGTGATATTTTCAAACTTCACAAAGGTCAACACCTTTCTATATTCTTTATCTAACTTAACTTTGAAGGATTTCACTTCAATTTCATACCTGGTACATTCTTCCTCTTTAGATTTTAATATAACAGTGACTATCTCCATTTGTGCTTCAATTTGATTGATGATCTCATCATACTCCTTAGATGTGTTACTCAATCTCTCCTCAAACAAACCAATATGCTCATCTTAGTCCTTAACTAATGATCTTAGTTTGTGATTCTTTCTTCTTTAGAATTTCAATTCTTTTAGAGCACTTACCAATTCTGCCTCAAGGTTTACTTTAACTTCTTCATATGATTTTACATCAACCATAAAGCCTTTTTCATTTGACTAACCCTAATTATCTATTTTTGTGGCCATGAATAAGGTTTCATTATAGTCATGTTCAAGTTCATTACTTCCATCATCACTGTAAGATGTACTTGTCACATCAGATGAGTTATTGTCTTCTTTGGTGTAGAAACTTCTCTTGTTCTTAAATGACCCTTTCTTACATTCATACTTCCTAAAGTCTTTCTTGTTCTTGTCAAGATTTTAGACCTTCATATAATCTCCATGATGTTCATCATGTTATTCATCATAATCAACCTTATCCTTGTTAGGACATTTAGATGCAATGTGACCAATCTTACCATAATTGGAACATTTAAAAGGCAACTTACCCTTGTACTTACTAGATCCAAACCTCAACTTCCTAGCAAACATAGATATTAGTTCATCATGATCAACATATGAACATTCCTCATTCTTGACCTTTTTGGCTTTTGACTTCTTCTCAAATTTGAACACTTATTCTTTCTTGGAAAGTCTTCCTTCATTTGTTCTCATCTCATAAGCAGTCAAGATGCTATGAAGCCCATCCATTTCAAGCTTGTCTAGATCTTACATTTCTTTTACTATAGACACCTCAGAATCAAAATTAGGAGTTAGTGATATTAATACCTTTTGAAAAATTGTATATCATTTCACTTCTCCTAATCCTCTAATGACATTGACAACTTCATCAACCTTTAATAGTTAAAATGAAATTATTTCATATTCATTCATCTTCAAACTTTAAAATTGTCTCTGGTGGGTTTACAACTTGGCCATATTCACTTTGGTGTCTCCTTCATAGATAGTACTCAATTTTTTCCATATCTCTTTGGCTAATACATAGTGCATCACCTTCACAAGTTCTACCTTTGATAGGCCACAAAGAATGACATCCAATGCCTTAGAGTTGTTTTCACTAGCCTTGTTACCTATTACATTAGTTGGTGGAATAGGAGGAACACTAAAATCATCCAAAACTGAATAAAAAATATCATGACCTTAAAACATCAAATATATCTTCAACCTAATGTTACAAAAGACATAATTATATCCATTGAATAACAAATCCTTACTAGTAGAAAACCACATTATCTTGCTGACTAGCCATCCTTGTTTCTAAGATCTCCTTTAGGATTTTTAGACTTGCTTCAAAGGACTAGACTCTAATACAAATGTTGGAAGCAAAATTACTGAGGGGGGGTGAATCATTCTTCAAAACTTTCTTATCAAATTTGACTTAAGCAATCATGAACCATTCAAATAGACATATAGATGTATCAAGTATAAACACGTATCCACATAAGCATGAAACACATGAACACATCACATATGTGGGATACCTTAAAGGGGAAGAAAAAACATTATTATCTATAAATGGACTATATTCGTATAATACAAACATCAAATTTAGTGAAGCACCCACTTCATATGGAGCACCAACCTCAACTAGCTAAACACCAACTCAATTGGGCTTTAACAAACACCAATTCGCAAGGAGACACCAAACTCTAGATGACTCAACACCAAATAATCCAAATAATTAATTTTATCACCTTTAGAACACTATATTTATCAACCAAAAACTGATGACCACCTTTTTATCTCTTCACACTCTTATCCCTCTCAAACTGGCTTCAAGACTTTGTCGCTCAACTAACCCTTTTCTTGACTTGATTAGGTCATATGAAATTCATTTTAATACATGGAACCTATGTAAAATATTAATAATAGTTTTTATATGTTCTTTATATGGTATACAATACCTCTTTTTACTTACCAATCCATTATATCATTCATTTTCACTCTACACACACACAAGCCTAAAATTGCCTTGTATATATACAAGCCTCTTGATCATATACTTTCTAGTCAAAAAAATAACCTTAACCTCTTAAGTCATCCATGTAATAGATATTAGGACATATTATAAACATTAATCAGTTTTTATTTGATTCCCTTTAGTTCTGACATACCTCAATTAAGCCTTATTTCAGCTTTAGGTCTTATGGAGCCCTGATCCCATTGAGTCTACTTTACGATATGTTACACTTTGCTTTCCTTGGAACACATTAAAACACATCACATGGTATGAACATATCATATTCCACTCAGATAAACCCTTGATAATCTCATATAGTCTCCATAACATATTTTAGCTTCAACCACCACTTGAAGCACACCATTAGTACTATTTACAATTACGCCTGTGCATACCTAAAAAGTATATCTTGAACCATTGAAGTTACAATACAAATTAGATAAATAACCATGGAAAAAAATAACATGTTAAGAAAAATAATGACATCAAGGTCATCACAAACTTAATTAAATACTTCAACTCAAGGTAGACAAGCTCAAACTCTTCTCTACAAAATCCTCACTCTGAACTACCAACTAGCCTAAAAACACAGTCATAAAAACTTGAACTTATGACACTTGAAAGAAAACAATAAAGGAATTAAAATTCATGAATATGATCCTAAAAAATAATTATAAAAATCTATAACAAAAATATCATAATCTCTAATAGCAACTATTGGTCTTGTAGACCAATTTATTTACCTTCTCTCTCACAGACCTCACTTAGCCTGACAAGCGATTTTGGCGTCAACATTTTCACTACTTTTACTAACTACCAAATCTTATAAAGTAAAAAATATAAACTCCATGTACATTATATGATTCCACTTAGGGCATAGAGCCTCAAACTCATCACTGTAACTTGCTTATCTAAAACTTTCAGTTTGCCTTGAAGACTAGTCATGGTGATTTTGACCTTCAAGATCTGTATGACTAATTTCAAAGACTAATAATGCATGTGGATGATAATATGTGATCATTAAAAAATTATCAGATAGAATGATAATATGGTCAAATGGTAATATTTTTCTTACAGACCAATCTCATAATCTTGTACCTCATTGTTTCATTTGAACCAGAAAAATCAACTTATGAGTAACATTTTCATCGTATCCACTAAACTCCAAAACTTATATACAAAATGAATATGTATTAAAATTATTTATCAATGTATCTATATACTTGGATTCATTCCTATTCTATGATAACACATCCCTAATCATCCTCTCACTTTGGCCTGGGTTTCTCAGTATTTTTACCATTAGGCTTATTAGCGGCAGGGTGTCTTAGATGACCAGTTCAGCACACCCAAGAGATAAAACCTATCCAAAAACCACCATGGATACAAATTAAAAGTCTAAAACTTATCCATCCAATGATTTTCATAGTTTGACTTGGTCAACTTAAAATTTTACATCAAATCTTTGAGAAATTAACATTTTCCTATAGGGTCTACTCACATACTAATAAACCAATCACACCTGGAGGTGTTTTAAAGTGTTGAATACGACTCAAAATAACTTAAATATCCACACCAATCTATTCTAAGAACTTTAGAACAACTTATTTCATATTAGGTCATTATTAGGGTTCTTTGAGGGTTTAAACCATCTTCCATTATTAGCAATCATTAATAAAGCTTAACCCCTCATTCCAAAAACTAATGCCTATAAATTTGAGCTATGACCCTTACCCATATACTATGGATATTTTAGGTTCCCATGTAGAGGTTATACATGCCAATGAACACTTGAAAGTCTTTTTCAAGATGAGAACCCTTCATTTTGTGCACATGAAAGACCTAAAAACCACTTTTCATGCCTTATCGTGTAAACCATGACCTCAAACTTGGTAAAAAAACTTAGGATAATATATAAAACCAATAAAAATTCTCACGTGCTCATTATTATCTTAAAATATGAATCTCATACCTCATTTAGCCGCCATATCTCTCTTTGCTCTCTAGACCTTGACCTGCAAATCATATTAGGCCTTAAAATTGACCTTCATGCCTCTTTCCATGTGATATCCACCTCACTTACATGATCAAAAAATATATCACATAATCAAACAATTTCAAACATCCTTCATATTCCTTGACAACATATCATGATGCTTGATTAGGTCAAGTAGGGTCTAGAAGTGGTTTGGTTGCATACTAGGTCTATAGGTCCTAGCCCTGTAGGTTTACCCTGAGACTCACATGAGTGCTCCAATACCTCATATACATTCTCAAGAAACTTTATACATCTATTCGTGCCTATGTGCAGTCATTTCACCAAACCACCAAGCTCATTCCTTCTCACAAGGTTCCTTCATGTTATGACTAGTGTCATGATTAGGCTTTTCAAGCACTTGAGACTTGACAAATGACCTTAAAAAACTTTTTGATGATGTTATATGTTTCTCACATGTATTACATGCTACTAAAATAATGTCATACCTTTGCACATACTTTTTCATGCTCATCATGCACATGGTCATGATATGGCTATGCTTGTTCTGACTAGTCTTCACGAGACACCTTATACTCAAGAATTAGTTCTCAAACATGCTTAACTCAATGATTCTATCGAACAAAATCATTCTCACACTAATGCAACAACCTTGAAAACAACCAATAGAATAATCATTAGGTTGCCTTCAAATTCTCTTTCAATAGAAGAGACATTAGGTTGCCTTTAAATTCTCTCTCTAACCTGCGCATTGACATAAATGACATAAACCTTGACATTAATGAAAACACTATTAGAGATAAAAACCAATGAGAGGGGGGGTGAATTAGTGGTGGCAAATAATCCAATTCAATTTCCAAACCCTTCAAACACTTAAGCATTCAATACAACTAGTCTTGAAACATTCAAGATGTTTATAGTAATGAATAATAAATAATGGAAGATCACATACACACAACACAAGATCTATGTGGAAAATTATCTTAGAAAATAAAACCCAATCTCAAGCCTAAAAAAAATGGACTACTTGTCTTATAATATGACCACAAACATGAGACTGGTTAAGTCGTTCTGACCAGAATTTAGTGAAACACCTATTTCATAAGGAACACCTACCCTTAGGATGATCAAGTCTTTCTAACCACCTATTGGTCAAGTCCTTATGACCGGCTTTAGTGAAACACCTATTTCACAAGGAGCACCTACCCTTAAGATGATCAAGTCTTTTTAACTACCTGTTGGTCAAGTCCTTTTGACCTAGATGTTGATCACCCTCCCAAAACCTATGAAATTAACATCTCTTGAACATTGATTGCTTACCAATATGATGGAGATGCAATGCATATCATCCCCCTTCACTTCTTCCCACAATCAGAAACATCCAAAACCACCTTTTGGATTACTTTACACTTCTTAACAATAACTCTATCACAACCTCAATAACATGACCAAATGGTCATACACAGTCAATACTTTGATTTGCATCTCAAATCAACCAACAATCTTACATATATATCATCTATCCATCACTCACACTCGAGGCATCTAAAACATCCTTTTGGATCATTCTAGACCTCTTTGCTCATCCTCAATCTTCAAACTTACAAGAACACTATTTTAACATAAAAAATATGACCTATAAGTCATACACACAGTCATCAACCTACTCTGCTCTACAACCCATCCACTGGGCAACCACCCTTTTTTGTTTCCTTCACTTTACAGCTCTCACATACACCTTTTCTCTCAATTCTCTCAAGCCTAGAAATCACCACATTTGATTTAACCTTTTATAGAGCCTTCATGATTATTATCTTCTTAGTCAGCCATAATACTTATCTTAACCTTTAAGACATATGTATAGCTCAATTGCATCTTCATAGGTCGGTCATAGCATCCGTGGGTCATAATCAAGTAACTATACCTTTCAAATAGGCCGAAGTGTCATTTTAGGTCCTATGGAGACCCATTCACGTTTTTGACACTTAATGAACAAATTAGAAACATAAGTTCACTTCCAAATGCATATGTCCACTCCACATGACCTATAAGTCCTCCTTAAGTGATAAAATCCATCAGATCACGCTTCTGTTACAACCCAATTTGCTGAAACAATATTTTGTGCACATAACCACCATGAATGAACACATAGTCACTTTTTAAGCCTTTGATCATACTGCATATGATTTATCAAACCTTCATAATCCACATAGATGGTCCTCATGGAGTTTACAACACTCTATGATAGTTATCTCATCTTGAAACATTGAAATACCATCAAGAGCAACTCTATTACCCTTCTCGAGTTACTTGTAGAGCATGAAAGAACACATAGTCAACTTTGGAGCTCAATAACTTTGACTATACAAACATTTAGACCTTCAAATGAATATTTTCATATTCCCATAAAGGCTTCTTCAACTTTGATTTTTATTGCAACATCAAATTCTATATAAATCAAAATTTATGGATAAAAAATAAGCATTGGTCTTTCCTTCATTAAATTTAAATATTTAAATCCAAATGGTCACAGTTAAACCTCAGTCACTTAGAACACATCTTGTGCTCTTTGATCAACTTGATCAACTCATAACATTGATCTTATTTATAAGTAGCTCTAAATTTAACTCATAGTGCTCCACTATCCAAACATTAAACCTTGAACATTTGACCTCATCTCATGCTTTCTGGTAATCTTGACCACATGTGCACCGTCGATCTCTACTGAGTAGCTTGGTCTTTATCTTGCAACGTTCAATGTTAGATCTTGCTCAAAAATCTTAATATTATGAAAATTATCACCCTCGCATGCCTTTTGAGCACTTTAATGATAGTCCAATGCACTTGTGATACTTAGAAATATCATGTGCATTGTTGACTCTTTGACTTGTCTTACACTGTTGATCTTTGTCAGTACGAACCGCCACTCACCATTGATCTTCTGTTAGACTAATGAGCTTGTGACACTTGTCACTTGTACGTAAAACTTTTAGCATGTTGACTTCATACACACCATTTATCTCAATATGTATGATTAAGATCTCACTTTTGGATCTTCTAGACCAATGACCTCAGACTTTAATGTGATTAAACTTGATGGTCTCTGGTCTATCACAATCTGCTAGAGCAACTTTGAAGCTTTATAACTTGAGCTAGAAATCACTTCAAGACTCCAAATTTTTAGGGTAACTTCTTGACACTATAGACAACATCACCATGAACACATTTTCCCACTATTAACTTCCTAAGCGTCTATAATAAATGTATAAACTTGCTGGATCATACATGTCTGTATGATGTGTACTGACAGTCTAGCTAAGTATAAAAACTTAGTGAACTTCTGTCTAAGAGGCCAACTTTGCACCCACATATATTTACCTATGCTCAACCTCATGACTTGAAATTTGAACCATATGATCTGCTTATATAGGGTAATCCATCCATATATCAATATCTCCTAGAACCTTCATGCATGTGAAATATGTCATTAATCTGTTCACACAGTCTGATTTGCCATAAGACCAACTATCCCTTTATGACCATAAGAAAGCACCTAATGAAAACTATGCATTTATATAAGCACTTCAAGCACTCTTGACACCCCATAGGACCTCTCTAACATTATCTCATCATCAAATTCATATCCAAGAATATACTGAAGATCCATGCTTACATACTAGGCTACCAAGTCTAACATACTATTCACATGTTTTTCTTCTCTTCTTGACATGAAACCACATTGACATGCTAGATACAATATGATAGGCCTCAAACAATACTTACCTTGGCTCATATGCATCCAAATCCTACCTTGCACAACTTCAGGTTCAACCTCATCAACATCATGACGTCACCACTTTGTCATTACCTTTGAATTCAATGCATACATGATATCAATCTTTGACATCAATGACAACACTTGCCATCAAATGCTTCTCAACATATAGTGTACTAGGAAATGGTTAGCCTTGGGAAGTTATTCTATATGTATCTAATAGATGAAATAGTTTAGTTATGGGTATGGTGGAATCCTATGTAGTTAGTGCTATTATATATTGGGTCTATTCACTATTTATGACTAGGAAATGTATATAAAATAACCTAAAAACAATATATACCCCATCACAATTATTCTAAATTAGTTTAAAATAGTTTTGGCATATCCACACACAATTTTTGTTTTAGTTTAGGGCATTTTTGGGCCACTTTGAGAATCATGAAAAACAAAAGTTCTACAGTTGACCTAATATTTTACCAAAAGGTATCTATTGGCCTCTACATCAAATGTTTCTTTTGTGTTAGGTTTGAGTCGACCTTTGTAGGGTAGTTTTAGATTGCCTTATAAATTATGCAAAATAAAAATTGCTTTATTTGATCTAATTTTTTTAAGAAAAGTTAGGTTTCGGCCTATATGGAAAACTATTCTTCTATGTAAGATATTGATTTGAAATTTGTATGGTAGTTTTGGGCTACTTTGGTCATCATGTAAAAAATAAATGTGATTTGTTTGACTTGAAACTTTACCATAAGGTAGGTATCTACCTTTATATAAATTTTTATTATCTAGGTTATGCACTGATTCATATTATTTATGGTTATTTTTTGTGATCTCAAAATTTATGCCAAATTAAAAAAAATCGTAAGCTTTTTTTACATCAACAAGTTTCTTTGCACAATTATTCTACATTATTTCTCCATTTATTTTTACCTTCCCCTTCAAACATGCCAAAATATAAAGTTTCGCTCTCAACTCAACAAAAATACCATACATAGAAGGGGTCCATGATAGAAATACTTAAGAGGAAAAGGCTTGTAGCTGGTGACTATAGGAAAAGAAACAAAACCATTAGAATAAATTGATAAGTTTAAATTATTTAATCTGTATGATGATTCTATTAGACTAATAAACATATCACTTGCTCAAATCTCAAGTTTCAAAATTTTGACATAAATACTCTTGACGAAGCTTAGATGAATCTCAATTTTTTTAGAAGCCAAATCTCATCATAGGACTTTGTTATGGCCAACATGCTGCCTTCTATTAGAAATGGGGGACCCCTTTTTAAAAATGATGTGATTTAGAGTTCCCAAACCTATTATCTCATTCTGATAGGCTTCTTAGAGGGAAGTTTTTAAACCCTGTCACCCTAGTTTTCCCAAAGCATGTAGTGCATTTATAATCATTGATCGATTCAAGCTGGGAACCTTAAGAACTTATAAGAATATCCACGTTGAGTCTTGATAATGTTTCATAAATAAGTCAAACTTTGTCTTAATTAAGAGATTCAACATGCTAACTCTACAGGCTTATTATCAGTTGGAAATTTCTTGGAGTCGTAGTCCTTTCCTAGAGTATTAGGTCTCCAAAGTCCTATGTGGCCCTTGGGAGCCTAGCTAGTGGCTAGGTGAGCATTTAATTAGTTGCATTTTTAAATTTTTTTCACTTAGTCATTTTCATGTTTTTTGTAGAGGTAAGCGATGCAATGAAGGGATGCCATGTGGGCAGGTGTCAATGATGTTAGGACATGTCCATTTAGAAGAAGCCATGCACCCTTTTATCAAATGTATTAGTCTCCTAATCTTGATAGAATGTTAGAGCATGAGAGATCCTAACATACTGAAAAAGCACTGCATGGCCTAGGGTTAGAAGCTATTATTAATTTAGCCAATCAACCCATGTATTAGAATAACTAGTCTCTTAAACTTGACATAAATGTCAAATCTCAAGAGAGCTTGACCAAATGAAAAAATGTCACATGAATCGAAGGTTAGAGGTGATATAATATAACTAATGATTTCTTCCCTGTGTCAGATGCACCAGTCTCCTGGTCCTAACAAAGATGTTAGAGCACGAGTGAGCTCAACATAATGAGGGAGTTCCATATGACCTATTGTTAGAGTAGTCAATCTCCCTGATCTGATAGAGATGTACGATCTTGAGATAGCCTAACATATCGTAACACACCATGTGGCATAACCATGCATATTAGTATGTGGACCCCAAAAATCCCTAGGATGTTTATAATGGAGTATAGGTGGAATCATAGGGGCTAATCAAAGGATTCCACATGACCCCAACTAGCATCTTATCCCTCCCAAGGGTATAATATAAAAGTGATAGGCTATGCCTAGGTGTCGATTGATGCCATAAAAGCCAAAAAACACAATCCACCTGGTAAGAAGTGGGAGCTACCCAAAAAACTTTAAATATGAGGTGGTTGTGTGCCTACCATACTCTAATCATTAATAAAGTGGGAAATTGGACCCCTATTGGACAATTTGAAACATTGCATCACCCTCATCAGATCTTCTAGGTGGTGTGTAATCAAGAGCTTTGAATTTAAATCCAAATTGGGAAATAAAGGAGAAGATTGAGCCACCAACTCAAAATTGAATCCATAAGGAGTGAGCTACCAAATTCCATTAATACAGGAAGGTGAATGAGTTTTTTTATAAGTATCCTAAGGAAGCCCATTAATGGTTATCACTCTTAGACTACTAGAGATAAAATCCTTAACTTTTGATACCACAAAGTACCCTTTGTGATTTTTCCCCTTTCAATTGAAATACTTTCACTAAATATCATTTTGCTATCATGGCCACCTCATTTTCAAATCTCAAGGCTGAGCCCGAGTACCATGATATGCTCTTCCTAAAAGACCTGACTCAGTTCAAACACTACAAAAAAATATTCAAGGCTATCAAATAAGTACCCAAGGAATTTAATAGTGAAAATGAAAAAGAAGTGAAGTTTTAAGATGCCCTATGGGTGTATGAGAAGTGTGGTCTACATAGGGCCACAACTAATCCAAAAGTGTTCCCTTACATTGACTTGTTCAACAAGCTACTTCTAATGGCTAAGTTAAAAATGACATTCATGACATGGTTTACTAAACCACTTCTATGAATGAGATCACATACATCTCTAGGGATATCTTCAAGGCCTATTACAATCTCTTATAGTTTACCTTTGCATATGACATAGACATGTTGAAGGCTTGGACTAATTACTACTTGATCTATGACATTCTAAGGGAATGGTATGAGAACCCAAATGTCAAGTGGGTAATAACGAGGATGCCAACACATACATGGTTTGGACCTTCAAGGAGGGGATCTATGTTGGCATGATTCTACTAAACTAATTATTTAGAACCCTAGACTACTTACACATCAACATCTTATGGGTGCCCCTACTCTACATTATTCTAGATGGCTCTCGAGTCCCTGACTTGGGAGGGGTGGTTAATTTTAACATGGTTAGGGCCATAGCTAATGCATAGGAAGGAAAGGATTTCTATATGATGAGTTACCTCATACATGTAATCTATGGGATGCTCACCTTCAAGCCATTTACTTTCCCAACATGGGTTATTGGGGGCTCAATTGCCCATGTTGTATTTTACAAGTTGTATATCCATCACTATAGTAACCTTATCCATGATATTTATGAGTCCTACCAAATGGTGTACAACACAATCAATGATGCTTATATTCTCTATTTATCTAAATAAATTAGGCACTCCCTTGTTGACTTTGGTTACTACTGGTATTATTAGGAGGGCACTATAATTTAAGTCACAGACATTCTCAACATGCCCCTTCACTTTCTCTACTACATCCCAAACTGTCTAGCAGAATATGAGATTGCATACTAATTAGTGGAGGACATCTTCAACTTCTATGTTAGTTGCTAGCAAAAGGCTTTCCCACATCTCCCAATCACCATTATAAACCATGTGTACAAGGCCTTCCCTCCTCTCTAGATGATGGCATCCAGGCAAGACTCTTTTGCCATAAGGAGAGCTGAGCCACAATATTGGGACTCATAGGACATGATTAAAGCCCACTTGGTGAGATACTCGAGTTGCCTTAATGTTAATTATGACCACCAACATGAATAGGATGATGAGTTATACCTAAATGAAATGAATGAATAGGAGGTGCTAGCTTGAATTAAGGCCCATAAAAAGAAGAAGGTTAAGAAGGTTCATCATGGGATGACTATTGCTCCCTCAGCATCCACCTAGTCAAGAGATGTTGAGGTGACTCCTCCTGAGATTTCCTAAAGAATTATATAGGGGATATTGATGCCTTATTCACCTCAAATTTCTCCTACTCACCCCATGGTTCCATCTCATCCACCTCTAGTAACTAATCCAACTTGACCCTAGGTAGCTCAGACCCAAGTGATTCAAAAATAGGTAGCTCAAGCCCAAGTAACTCAACCCCAAGCCACACAAGCTTTAAGGTTCAATGTCAGCAATAACCTAGAGACCAATCTAAGACATGCCTAATAATAGGCACTAGTGCAAGTCCCTCCCCCACTCTCTAATATCCTTTCATGACACCACCCATATTCCCATTCCCTTAATAGTCTACTTAGATAGCTCCTTCGCTCTTCCCCATTTCACTCCTTTCATTATTCACTCAAGTGCCTTTGGCCTTAGCCATGCATAATGTCCTTACTTCTTCATTTACATTTTACTCATCCATTTCCAAACTAGGGACTTCTACAGTGTCCCTATTTATCATTCCTCAGGTTCAATTGCATTTGAGTGCCCTGTATTCACCAATTACTCCAATAACTCTAAGAGTGAGTGCACCCATGTGTATATCTTAGATGCCCCAAGCCATCTCAATAACTCTTTTAGTATCCTAGTAGTTGGAGAGTTATCAATAATGTCATGAAGGTGTCTAGGCGAGTGTATGAAGTGCCTTCATAGTCTACGTAATAATGACAAAGTGTGCAGTGTGCTTGTCCTAGTATGCTTGAAGTTAGCTTGGTTGATCTTCTATTTTGACATGGTCAAAGATGTTCAGGGATGAGTATGGTAACTTTAAGATGTGAAAAAGGTCCTATAAGAGGTTTTATATGCTTTGAGTGCTTGTGCTCATGATTGGATTTCATCTGGTTGATCATTGTTTGCATCTAGACATTTTGGGTCTAGTGGCATAAAATCTAATTAGGCAATTTGTTGATGTCATAATTACCATGTGTAGAAGAGTCAAGGGGAGTTGGTCATATGGTTGTGATAAAATTAGTTCCTAATTTCTATGAATAAATACTCAAGTCTAGCGATGAAGTGTGACAAAAGATATGCAAGTGCAAAGTTGGCCTCTCAAGCATTTTGATAGTATTTTCCCATACTTAGCCAAATTTGCAATGTGGTAAGAAAAGCTGAGTAGGCATTTTGATGGTGGCATATATCACATGTGTGGAAATTTCAAGAGAAGGTGATCAATGGGTTTGTTCAGTTTTGTGCCTAGTTAATTTGTGCTAACTTTTAGGTCAAGCACTAAAGTGCGATAAAAGTTATGCATGTTCAAAGTTGGCCTTTCTAGATAATTCTTTACATAGTTGGCTTTGTGAATAGATAAATATGAAGAGCCATTTTACTGTCATTACATTTCACACATGTGAGGGTTATAGGAGCATATTGATAAATGGTTGGATTCTCCTATGTGAGGAGATCACATGGTCCAAATTTGAGAACATGCGAGTGAGCGAGGCAAAAGTTATGTTTGTGCAAAGTTGGCTTTCCAAGCATATTTAAATGGACCCATACTAAGTCTATTTTACATGAAGATATATAAACGAAGAATAATGGCTTGTGGATGATCATAAAGTGAATATATATAGTTTAAAATAAGTCAAAGAGGTCAAAGTGTTTGTTGCTTAATGAAGTTAAAGATTGAGCTTCTTTTGAGATCCAATGGCTTGCGAGCATTCGTACATATCAAAATCAATGGTGTGTGTTGATTCAAACAAGGACAAGTGCTCAATGTTTAATAGTATAAATGATTAGAAAGTATATGAGGGAGCCAAGTTTCATGATCATGGGGGTTATGAGTTAGATTGAATGGTGAGTGCTGCATGATAAGGACCTGATTGATCCGTACAGATCAATGGTGCATGATGAGTCAACGTTGCAAGATTACATGAGACGAGGTTAACTGTTTAAGGTTTAATGTTTGGATAGTGGCACCTATGCGTTAAATTTTAGAAGAGATTTATGGTGTGTTTTTGATATAAATTTGTGAGGACATGAGATGAGGACATGGTGTTTGAGGTTTAACTGTGACCATTTAAATTCAAATATTTGAATTTAATAAAGGAATAACTAGTGTCTGGTTTTTAGGCTAAATATTCTGTGCAAAATTTTCTCATGGTGTAAAAAGAAAACTTGTAGAGGTTTTAAATTATCATATAAAAATATGAATTTTATGGTCTAATTATTAGTATAATCAAACTTATTGATCTCCAAAGTTGACTATGTGTTTGACTGCATTCTCCAAGTGACCTGAAAAGGGTAATTACGCTGTTCATGATGGTATTTCGATGTTTCAATATGAATTATATATTTTGGAGTGTTATAGACTCAATGAGGATGATCTATATGGATTTTTGAGGTGTTATCAATCTATATTAAGTATTAACAATGCTTAAGAAGTTGACTGTGTGTTTGTTTATGGTGTCCTTATGAACAAGGCTAATGTTTAAGTTAATTGAGCTTACACAAAAGAGTGAAATGATGACTGTGATCACTTGAGGATGATAAAGGGGTTATGTAGAGTGGACCTATGCATTTGTAAGTGGGTTTATGTTCTTTTTTTGCTTGATGATGTGCTAAATGGGTGAATAGGTACCATGAAACCTATAAGAGCTACAAGGGTCTAATTGAAAGGTGTAACTACTTAAGGGTAACCCATAGATGCTATGGCTGACCTATGAAGATTATATTGAGATATGTATTCATATAAGAGATGATTTAAGGGTTGAGTCATGCCTAAATGGCCAACCAAGATGTTGATAATCATGATTGCTCTATAAATGGTGAAACCAAATGTGTTAGTTTCTAGACTTTGAGAGAGACTTGTGAGTGGAATTTGCATTTAAGAGCATAGTGTTGTGAAGGGAAGGGTGGGTGAAATATAGATGAGTTGAGTATTAGAATAGATTTAAGACTATTTGTATGACTTATAAGTCAATATTCTGTTGGCAAAATAGTGCTTTTACTGTTTGAGTATGAGAGAAGATAAATAGTGATAATCAAAGGTCCATCATCAGGTGTTGAAGACATCAGTTCAAATGTGGATGTGTTCATATGTGTTGTTATGGTAGATTAACATATAGGGGTTTGAAACTTTTTTTCAAGGTAAAACTTTCTAAATGTCTAGTTGTTTTGACAACTCAGCTAGATAAGTGTTGTAGCACCTTGTGGGATTGTAGTCTCACTAAATAAAAGATTATAGTTCTTTGATCAGTTGCAACTAGTTTAAATTGGTTGTTATTATATGATATTATTCCAATTATAGGTTCTAGTGGGTTTTATTCCCCAAGAGAGTTTCCCACGTATGTCATGTGTCATGTGTTTGATCTTGCATTGTTTCTCTTATTCATTGCTATGAATGATGGGTATGATTCATGAATGATTGTAGTAATTGATTAAGAACTTGAAAGGATTAAAATTGAATTTGTATTTTCTAGGATCACTGATTCATCCTCCATCTCAGTGATTGTACCTCTAACAATTTGTATCATAGCAGGGCCTTTAGTAAAGGCTTGACAACTTGAAGGTGATCTAAGGTATAATATGGGTAGTCATCAAGGAGGTTTCTATACTAAGCAAGCATTGATGTTCAATGGATTTAATTATGATTTTTGGATTGCAAGAATGAGGACTTATATCATGTCCCTAGGGTTTGACATTTGACAATCTGTTGTGGATGGTTACGTTGCTCCTACTACTCCATCTAGTGATACAAATAAGAAACAATTTGAGAATAATTCTAAGGCGATGAATGTTATCACTTGTGGTCTTTTAGAGACTGAATATACCGACATAATCCATTGTAAATTTGATAAAGAGACATTAGACAAATTGAAGACTATTTATGGATTCTCAAAAGTTAAGTTGGAAAAGTTATAGACTCACTAAAGATAATTTGAAAGTCTCAAGATGAATAAAGAAGATTATGTGGCACCTTTTCTATAGAGAGTTGATGAGATTGTGAACATCATCAGAGGTCTTAGAGAGAACCTTGAAGAATATACTATAGTTCAAAAGGTATTAAGGTCTCTCTCTCTTAAGTTTGATCCTAAAGTATCTACTGTAGAAGAAAGTCATGATCTTACTTATTTGAAGTTGGATAAATTGCATGGCATCCTTACTGCCTATGAGATGAGGAATAATGATGATATACCACCAAATAAGTAAACAACATTCAAAATAGAGATAAATCCTAAGAATAAGTTATAAAGTAAGAAACCCAAGGTGGATGACATTTCTAATATTGATGAGGATGAATTGATTACTTTGTTTATAAGAAAATTGAAAATAGGTTCAGGCAAGTATAAGAGTAAACTACCCTTCAAATGCTTCAATTATGGAGAGATAGGACATTTTGATAGACAGTGCCCTCATAAGCATAATGTTGAAGAGCATGATGAAGACCAAGATGAAGATAAGAGGAAATATAGGTTTGATAAGAGGAATAAAGGTTTCAAAAATTTTGACAACAAGAAGTTCTTCAAGAACAAGAAGGGTCTCTACACTATTAAATACTACAACTCATCAGATGAGAGTGAAGACAATGACTCAAAAAGTGATCATGAAGATGATGGTCCTATTGAATATGAAGCTATGTTCATGGTTAAGAAAGGAAGTTATTCACATTAAAAGAGTCAACTTGGAGTGATTTAGATGTTGATGAAGATGAGGTAGGCTAGAGACTGCATTGACAAATGCTCTTGAAGAATTGAAGACTAAGAAGAGGAACAAGAGTAACAAGTCTTATAGTTATAAAAGGATTCTAGTGTTTACTGATAAGATCTGGGACACTCTTGGATTTACTTTATTTTAGAGCATTATGGTACAAAGGATGTCTCTGTCTATGCTTCTTAAGAGACTTCTTTCAGTGGAGAAGCAAGTGTTGCTATGGTGTTCTTCATATGGTCATAGAAGGCTAAAGATGAGTGTTTTTAGTTATAGTAGGTATGTCTAGGTGGAAGATATTTTGTGGTGATGTCAAAGTGATCTCATGTTGTTGATAACTATATATGGTCAGTCTGTAGGGTCAGATTGAAGGTTTCCAAGTGGCCTTATGAGTTTATTGCAATATCAAGAAGAATTTGATGCTCAAAAAGGTCTATTGACCTTATTATAGCTTTCTCCAAATGGTTTTATGGTTTGAAGGTATGTTAAAGTCAAATTGAAGTTTTTTGAGTGTTCTTAGTTTTCTCAGTTTTTGGCTTAAGGGCAAGTAGGCCTAAATTGGGTTATAGAATGTATGGGTTCCCAAAGGTATGGAGGCTCAAATTTTGGTCCAAAAGTATGTGATGGGTGTTTCTAGGTGTGAAAGAAGTTTTAAAGGTGTGTGTTGACTAGGAGGTTTGTTGACCTTGTTTATTTTGAGTTTCTAGGGTTTTGGGCTATGCTAAAAAAGTGGTATACCTTATGATTTGAGGTATAAGGATTCTTAATAGGATCAATGGGCCAAATGGGTCGTTAAATCATGTTTCATAAAGATTTTAAGGTTTGTGGTTTTCAAATTATTCATGTTTTTGTCAAGATGGAGGCCTAATTAACAAGCTATTTATGAAGTATGTTACAGAGGATGAGATAGGTAATGAAAATTTCTTTGATTAAGGGGGAATATGAGACTTCTATAGATATGAAGTTTTATGTCCTGATAGTGTGTCTACTAAAATTTATGGGATCTGCAAGTTCTAAGTAAGGTTACAAGGAGACTAGACTGGTCTAGTAAGAAGAAGAGTGCTTATTGTTTAGTTTATCCAAAAGAGCAAGGCATGAGTATTTAAAGGTGATTTATCATGTTGGTTCAATTTATGTTTCCTATTTGGTGAGTGGCATGAAGTTATTTAGGTGGTCTTTGTGGTAGCTTGAGATAGAAGGCTAGTAAGCCTGTGTGTTGATTCTTCATGGTGTATGGAGATCTGAAGATGATCAAGATGTGAAATAGATAAAAAATGTTAGGGAGAGTCCCTACTAGATTTTTCTTGGTGAATTACCATCATATTTTATAACTTTTTATGTTTTTTCTTCATTGGTGATAGTGTTTGATTGAAAAGAGTGTTGGCATGGAGTAAGAACAAGTTGTCAAGGAAAAGAAAAGGTAGGCTCAAGGTAAGGGGGAGTTTTTATCATATTTATAAGGTGGTCCTTTATTTTTGGTAATATTTTTAGGTCCTCAAGATCATTTGGTACCCACTTTGTCATTATGTCAAAGGGGGTTAAAGTTCCTATTGTGAGAGTGCTTGAAGAGAGGGAAGGAAGGTGAGTTGAATGATGTGTGTTGACATCAATGACAAAGGGGTATATTATTAGAGAGTTTATAATGATTTCATGGTGATGTCATGTATGTGTCTAGGTGAGTGGATGAAGTGCATTGATAGTTTAAGTAACAATGACACATTGTGTAATGTGCTTGTCCTAGTATGCTTGAAGTTGGCTTGGTTGATCTTCTCTTTTGGCATGGTTAGATATGTTGATAGATGAGATGGTGACTTGAGGATGTGAAAGAGGTCCTATAAGAGGTTTTATATGATTTGATTTCTTTTGTTCATGAGTATATTTCATCTGGTTGATCATTTTTTGCATCTAGACATTTTGGGTTTAGTGGCAAAAAATCTGAGTAGGCAGTTTGCTGACATCTTAATTGCCACATGTGGATGACTCAGGGGGAGTTGGTCATATAGTTATGATAAAATTAGTCCCTAGTTTATATGAATAAATTATAAAGTCTATGGATTAAGTGTGAAAAAATATATTCAAGTGCAAAGTTGGGCTCTCAGGTATTTTGATAGTGTTTTCCCATACTTAGCTAAATTTGCAATGGGACAATAAAAGCTAAGTAGGCATTTTGATGGTAGAATATATCTCATGTGTAGATGTTTAAAGAGAAGGTGATAATATGAGTTTGTTAATTTTTTTCCTTGTTTATTTTCATTAACTTTTAGATTAAGCGCTGAAGCATGACAAAATCTATGCATGTTCAAAGTTGGCATTTCCAGACAATTCTTGACATAGTTGGCTCTATGAATAGATAAATTTGAGGAGAAATTTTAATGTCATTTTATATCAAAAATGTGAAGGTTATAGTATAAAATTGACACATTTTTATATTATCCTATGTGAGGATATCATATGGTCCAAATTTGAGAACATGTGAGTGAGTGAGGCAAAAGTTATGTCTGTGCAAAGTTGGCCTTCCAGGCATATTTCAATGGTCCCCATACTTAGTCTATTTTTCACAAAGATAAATGTTAGGATAAAATAAAGATATAATGGATCATGGATGATAATATAGTGAATATCTATGGTTCACATCAAGTCAAAGAGGTCAAAGTGTTCATTTCTTAACAAAGTTAAAGATCAAGCTTCTTTCAAGATCTAATGGCTCACGAGCGTTCGTATAGATCAAAATCAGTGGTGCATGTTGATTCAAATGAGGAAAAGTGATCAATGTTTAATAGTATAAGTGATAAAAAGGCATAAAATGGTGAAAATTTTCATGATCATATGGGTTTTGAGAAAGATCAAATAGTGAGCATTGCATGATAAGGACCTAACTGATCTGTAGAGATCGACGATGTGAGATGAGTCAACATTGAAAGATTGCATGAGATGAAGTCAACTATTTGAGGTTTAAAATTTGGATAGTGGCACATATTTATTAAATTTTATAAGAGATTGATGGTGTGTGTTTGATCTAAATTTGCAAGGACAGAAGATGAGGACATGGTGTTCAAGGTTTAACTGTGACCGTTTAAATTCAAATATTTGAATTTAACAATTGAATGACTAGTGTCTAGTTTTTGGGCCATATCTTTTGATATAAGAAAAATTTGTGCATAGTGTAAAAATAATATTTGTATAATATTACAACATAAATCTATAAATATGAATTTTAAGGTTTAATTATTAGTACAATGAAATTTACTGAGTTCCAAAGTTGATTATGTGTTCGACTACATTCTGTAAGTGACTCGAGAAGGGTAATTATATTGTTCATGATGGTATTTCTATGTTTCAATAAGAATTAGCTATTTGGGAGTGTTTTATACTCAATTATGATGATTTTTATGGATTTTTTAGGTGTGATAAATCTATGTTGAATATAAATAATGCTTAATAAGTTGACCGTGTGTTTGTTTATGGTGTCCTTATGAATAAGGATAATGTTTGAGTTGATTGAGCTTGCACAAAAGAGTGAAATGATGATTGTGATAATTTGAGGATAAAAAAGAGGTCATGTAGAGTGGACATATGCATTTGGAAGTGGTTCTATGTTCTTTTTTGCTTGATGATGTGCTAAATGGGTGAATAGGTTTCCATGAGATCTATAAGAGCTACAAGGGCCTGAATGGGTGAATAGGCTGCTTAAGGGTGACCCATAGATTGTATGGCTCACATATGAAGATTTTATTTTGATGTGTCGTCATATGAGAGATGCCTTAAGGGTTAAGGCATGCCTAAATGGCTGACCAAGATGTTGATAATCACGATTGCTCTATAAATGGTGAAACCAAATGTGTTAGTTTCTAGACTTTGAGAGAGACTTATGAGTGGACTTTGCATTTTAGAGAATAATTTTGTGAAGTGAAGGAAAGGGTGGGTGACATACATATGATTTGAAGATTAGAATAGATTGAGGACTATTTTTATGACCTGTAGGTCAATATTCTATTGGCATAATAGTGTTCTTATTGTTTGAGTATGACTAAAGGTGAAGAATGATAATTAGAGGTCCATCATTAGGTGTTGAAGACATCAATTTAAAGGTGGATGTGTTCATATGTGTTGTTGTGGAAGATAAATATCTAGGGGGTTACAACGTCCTTGAAAAGTAAAACTTGCTAAAGGTCTAGTTGTTATGGTAGCTCAATTAGATAGGTGTTATAGCACCTGTGAGATTGTGGTCTCATTAAATAAGGAATTGTAGTTCCTTGATCAATTATATCTAGTCTAAATTGGTTCTTGTTATTATAGGATAGTAGTCCAATTGCAGTTTCCAATGGGTTTTATTCCCCAAGAGGGTTTCCCATGTATGAGATGTGTTATATGCTTGATCTTGCATTATTTCTCTTATTCATTGATATGAATGATGTGTATGCTTCATGAATGCTTGTGGTAATTGATTAAGAGCTTGAAAGGATTGAAATTTAAGTTGAATTTTCTATTCTCATTGATTCACCCCACCTCTCAGTGATTATACCTCTAACAATAGTTACGTTAATTAGCCCTCGTAACCTCTTCTACCCCTACTCCTTCCATTTAATCCTCTAGAATTAACCCGAGAAAAAGACTAAAGAAAAATCAGAAGGCAGTTCATGCTCAACCTTAAATATAAGTACATATTTCTCTAATTCCACTTCCTCCATTGGTTTCTAATATTCCTCCAATACCAACCCCGATGGCTCCTTGCATTACTTCTTGAACTCACTTATCTATCTCCTCAAGCATTTAGGGATTCAAATTTAATCAACAAATCTCTTCCCTTATACTTAACACCCATCTCCTGGGAGTCATCTCCCCTCAGGTTGGCATGACCCAAGGTTAGTGACAAGCACAAATGTTCCCTTTAGCATTCCCATTTATATTTATTCCCTACGCCCCTATACCTCCTCCTCCTCCATTGATTTCTTCATGCACACATTATGATTCCTCTATACCCCCTTCACCTCATCCTCCACCTGTCAAAACCATCTCTACCACCCTACCAATACCTACCCAAGCTTGGGGAATGGTCAAAATGTCACATGTGTCAAAAATGATGATATAAGGTGATTCAAATGTGTAATGGGATTTTAATCACACCATAAGGAGTATGTCGAGAATCATCCCATAAAAAATCATGCAAGAGGGGAATAATATGGTCTAGTAGATCCAATAGGATATGTTCTCCTTCCCCAAGGTGAAGACCTCCACAAGGGAGGACAAGGTAGCTGAGTATCATCTCTCAGTTCTACGGGCTACCTAGAACATGTCAAAAAAATTGTTAAAAGACATGTAGAAGTAGGTTCAATCCTTAGAAGTATAGATGAAGAACTCCTTCCCTACTAAGTTAATGATACATGTCAAGGATGCCCTTCCACAATTATTTACAACCTTGGGAATGGTGGTGGAGATTTTAACAGAAGGTTGGTCACTCATCTAATGGACCCAAGCCTACTTGGATATAATTTCTCTAGTTGAGAGAAAATGTAGGAAGATGGAGGTCATCCTACACAAGGGCATATTCATAGAGTTGAAGTTAATGCCCACTTTAGACTTGAATTTATACCACACATACACCAAGAGTATGAATGTTGCAATAGAGGAATGGTTGGGTTTGGCCCAAATTATGATAGACCCCATGGAATATCAAAAGAAGAAGATATTGACCTACTTCAAGGATGTCAATATCTCGATGTTATTTCACTTGAATGACACTTTGCTAGATAAGGGTGAATTTGGGGTTTACCTAGGTCACTTTGACCAAGTTATGAGAAGAAAGGTGGCCAAAGAAAATAAAGAGGGAGTTCAGGTGGTACTTAAGCTCTCAACCCAATCCATGATGAGCATCATCCAGGTGTCTAAAGTCAAGGTGGCTATAGAGGGTCCCCTCTAAGTTTACCAAAAGCTCGTAGCCTAGTTATAGACTATCTTTAGATATCCTTTGATGAACCTTACCAAGTTGGATCAAGAAGTTGACCTTATGGTAGCAATGCTGGAGGCCAAGGAATCAAAGCCTAAGAAGTTGGGATCCAACACATCTATACCAACTTCACATATTGGTTAAGTGGTCCCCTACAGATCTTTTTGAAATGAGCGAATGGGATTTTTCCTCTTTTGTGAGTTATGCAGTTGTAACAACTAAGAGTGGCCATCATGGCCTAGTATGGGGATATTGTGTTACTTGGAGGCAAACCTCATTTTCATCTATAAATATGTAATTGCATTATGTTTTTAGGGTAAACAAATCTTAGTTCTAAAGTGATATCAAAATAAGCCTTGATTTCACCTGCTTTCTCCTTCGCTCTTTTGGATTGTGAAAAGTTGGCCATGATTGTTATTATTATAGCAACACTTATTTTTTAGTGAATGTAATCTTTAGCTTTCTATAATACAAATGCTCTATATATCAAAATTTATATCATCTCCATTTTTTAATAAATTTTAATGTTAATAGAACTAAACTAATGCTCTGTCACTTAATGGATGCATTGATTATAATGTGATCATCCACTATAACCTATTTGTGAAACCTTCTTATTTTCTTCAAAACATTCTTAACCTATGTGTCATTTTCTAAGGAATTCTAAATATTGACACTTAGTGAGGGGTTCATAAATTAGGCATTCTCTTGTATTTCCCCATACTCTTTCTATTATGTACTTTGGAGTTAAAACCTTTGGTGAAACTCAACACGCAATGGTATAACTATGGTAGAAACACTGGGTTTAGTTGTTGAAGCATTAATCTCATCTTGACCTAGAAACATTCTTTCCTACCTTACTCTTCCCTCCCTTTTATGTTTATTTTGTAATGTGAACTACCTCCCATTTATTTTAGAAATGGAAAAGTGAAATACATTAACATTAGCAGTAAAACCAAACAAGTAACTCACAATTCAAATAATCAATATTGAATCTTTGGTGGTGGCACTGTATCTCTTGAAGACTATTCCATGCAGGTTCCATAGTGAAGCCAAATACCTACAATCATGACCCAGGTTGATCTTACATCAGTCCTAAAATGGAGGACAAAAGTCCATCATTGTTTCCACTATTCTCTTTGAAAATACCCATTCTTATGATTGTTTTTAGACCAAGTTGGAATGACCAATAGATGACAATAGAAGGAGGGCCTTTTATTTTTTAAGAATAATTGTCAATAAGAATTTAGGCCTTGAAAGAGTATTTTATTGATTGAGTCTTGTTCCCCCCTTTACACTCCCTTAGCTATTGCATTTTAAACACACACAAGAACTAGTGCTAGAATGATGGATTTCAAGAATTTATATATTGAGTGTCAATTTATTAGAGACTATGACTATTGATAGTAATGTGCTAACTATTGCTCATCTATGAAACACCTTCTATTCCAATTCACCCATCACTAGAGCTAGGTTCTATCATGACCAACTGGGAGTTTCACCCTTACAATTCCAAAGGAGACCTAGGCTTGGTTGACCTAGACTCATACCTGTAGTATTCAACACTTCATAGACACATAAGTAGTGGAGATTCTTATAGAATATAACATGCTATTTATTAGAGATTAGTCTAAATCCCTAAATGGGTACATGGCCACAAATTTCTCTCACATGTGGATACCCTAGAGAGGTATAGATAACCAAATCAGGGTGGATATAGAGCCCTACATGAAACACATGATAACTAAGTATAATGTAATTAAGTAGAAATTAAAATTATCATCCTCAGAATTAAGAATCTGTACATTAAATATGAAAGTAACCAAAGATAAAACTGATAGTCAGATTTGCCATGCCTATGGTCTCTTTATGTAGATGGGGCTTATTCCAAACAAAGTAGTGGGGCTATCATTCTACAAATAGATCCTTGAGGGAGGAAACACTTAGCATTAAATAGGTTACAATTCCCGTACACAAACAATCTAGTAGAGTATGAAGTGTTAATCTTATGATTAAAATTCTCTTTGAAACACAAGGCAAAGAACTAAGAGTATTTAACAACTCTAAACTAATGGTCAACTAGATTAAGAGTAAATTTCAATGTAAGATATCATACCTTAGAAGGTATAAACACAAGGATTGGGACTTAATCAAAATGTTCAACGCATTCAATATCATCCCTATCCCCAGCGAAGAAAATCAATTTGTTGATTCATTAACATCTGTAATAACAAACTTAACCCCCTATATGATACCAAGTTGTAAGATTTATCTATGAAACATGTCCCTTGTCCTTCTATCCTTGAAAACATTAATAAATTTCAAGTCTTTAAGGATGACCAACAAATCATCCAATCTTTTAACATGGGGGTATTTGAAACCTAGATCATCGATGAGGTAGATAGAGACAACCCCAGAATTGAGATAGATAAGGATGGGATCCTTAATATTCATGGGATTTAGATACTAATGGTGATGATTTAATTGGAAATAGTATTTGATATTTAGACCCCATATTCCAAACAAAAAAATCCAAGTTTGATAACCAAAAGTGTTGAATCATCAACCTTGGCCCTGTGGAAAATCCTCAAACTATCAACATAGGGCCTGACTAGATAGACTTCAAACTAGAGAAGTTTCAAAAACTACTATTGAGGTACAAAGATGTAATTTATTGGGCCTATGGATACCTCAAGGTCTTCCACCAGAGAGTAATAACCTATACTATCCCCATCAAACTAGGTCAAAAACCATTTAGGTAGAGGCGAAGACCAGTAAACCCAAACATAGAAACCTTAATACACAAAGAGGACCATAAGTTACTTTCTGTTGGGATAATCTTCTCGGTTCACCACTCTACCTAAGTGGCCAACCAAGTACTCATTTGGAATAAAAATGGAATAATGTACTTATGCATAGACTTTTAAAACTTAAAATGAGCCTTGGTCAAAGACAACTACCTATTACCCTCCCTTGAAGTAATCTTAATAAGGAGCAGATCCAAATGATGTCTTTTTTAGATGGATTTTTGGGATACAACTAGGTCTTAGTTAATGTTTAAACTTTTTAAGGTTTTACTAGTGTAAAACTAAGTTTGATTAAAGGGCTGAGTAGTCTAAATTAGTGAAATAATATGTAATAAATAACCACTAATTTGTTACAAAATTTGACTTGCTTTGAGTTTCTAAAAATAGTAATAAATATGTGCAAATAAAGACTTATCTAAAAAATACCTGACATAGATAATATAATTGCTAAAAATTGGGATACAAATAAGTTTGAGTGTCTTTGATAGGATCCTTGAGTTAGATCTTTGATAGGATAGTATCACCACATTTGGATCGTAGTGCCATGTGGCTCTAGTGTCTTAAAAATAACACTAGTGTCCTCTATGTAAGATTGTCCCTAAATTTTGGGTGCACCTATGCCTATGTTTCTAGGTTTTGTTCTTGCACACACAAAATTTGAAAATCTATATTGTGTTTGTAATAGCTGATTTATGATGCAAACCCTAATTCTCCTTGCAAGTATGGCATGAGCTAAAAATGTGTGTTCATTAGTAGGATAGACTGAACATCTTCAACACCCTACTATGAAGAGAATTGCCTACATACTAATACTTTGAGGAGGGATCAAGCCTATTGTAGTCCTTCCTCTTAAGTACTAGTATAAGTGTAAGTGATGCTAGAATGATAGTGGTCTTGAATGCCTTAATTGTGCTTGAAATTGGAAATCTTAAAAATCTAGGCTTAGGACAACTGTAGATGGTAATATGCAGAAGTAGAGAAGAATAGGGATTAATAACCTTAATTTTAATCTATGATTTTGTTTTTGAATAGGTTTTTTGCATCTATTTTCCATCTAGTGGATAAAGGTCTAAAATTCATGTATTTATAATATTTTGTAGTTTATGTGGATAATAAAATGTTCTTAGGATGACCTTAGGAAGGTTTAACTTTTAAAAATATATCCATTTGAGAGAGTTAAGGTAAGGGACACTAGTGCCATATGGCTCTAGTGTCCTTAATGTGTCACTAATGTCCAACTAATAGGCTACTGGGCACGAAGGGCTAGGATCTTAAAATGAAGGTCTGACTATGTTTTAGTTGATTAGGGACACTTTTGGTCTGCATAAAGGCTATAAAAGTGTGATAAAAGGATCTAGGATAGGTCTAGGGATAAACTAGGAATATGCTATCTCAAGTATCACTCTTAGCATTCAAATACCACTTTTAGGTGATTACATTTCTCCACCCCCTTGGCCCGCACCCCTTCCCCCTCCGCCCCCCTTATGCTAGAAATATAGTAAAGTGAAATGATTAGTATAAATGAAAAAGAAGTGTACTTGGACTTACCTAGGAAGTGAAGCCCATGTAGATAAGTCTGGGCATGTGAAGTTGGGTCTGCATATGTGAAGCATGATCTAAAGCATGACCTACAATTAAATGTGCCTAGATCAGTCCTTCCTTAAAAGATATCAAAAGCAAAAGACTATGCTGAATAAAGAAGTAACTAAGTAAATCTGAATAAAGAGATGGAAAAGATGAAAGTAATGAATACGCCTCATTAGGTATATGAACCAATGCATGAACATGGTGATAAACTGTGTGTGCATGTGTATATAATGATCAAATCATTAAATATATTGGACTAATTTGATATCTTGATGAATCCTCATGTGTGGGTGACTCAATAATTCAATCTAGTTTTGACTTCATCATTGTCCACCCCTGTTTTATGGATCATGATCTATGAATAGCTTAGATTGGATTAAAAGTGTGTCCAATCCTCTCATGTGGGTGGCTCATGGAATAAAGTAGGATATGAATCCATAATTTCCCACCCATGTGTAGTGGATGCATATGAAACTACATTACACAAAGTGCTGAAAATATATAAATGGGTATATCTAACTATGTATGTGAGATCTATAGCCACTCAGATACATTAGGTAGTTCTAAACCACTTGAGAATGCCAATCACTATAGATGGAGTAAGGCATGAAATTAGTGATAACTTAGAATATGATCTCAAGTCTATACAACATAGATAATGACATGGTGTTTGCCATTCCATCTTATCAACGTATGTGTAACTAAGTATATGGAAACTATGTGTCGTGCACATGCCCCCAATTTGATATTTGAGTATAATGATTCTAGACTGAGTTGTAATAATTATATCTAAGTATATAAATTGAATATGGTAATGATCATGTCACATATGATTCCCCCCAATCTGAGCTAAATCAATGTGAATCTAAGTAAAATTTGAGCATAATTGTCAAACTTGTAGCTGTATCTATGCAAACATGTAATATACCTGGTTTACTATTTTGGCTAATCTAAACTGTCTTGAAACTAGGGATACTAGAAAATAGTGCCATGTATTATAAAATATCTCCTTGTGGTGATAGTTTCCCAATATGGGTGTTAATGTTTGTCTGATCTAAAATCTGAGTCACAAGAACAACTTTTTGAGTCCCTATTTTTCCCTATGTTTACCTATGTATGATTTTTTGAAACTGAGCTTGTGTGCTAAAAAATGATATGTGAATACAATTTAGGAGCTTGATCTCTATGAAAAACCCTATAAAATCCCCCTCTTTTGAGGGTATTTGTTGATCTGTGCAAGAACTATCCTTAAAATAAATAGCTTTACAAAATGTGTTAGCCAGAGCATATATGATAACTACGTGATAATCCAATACAATATTCGAACATAAAATCATAATGTAAGAGAATTTGAGCATAAGTACATAATGTAAGATGTATGATGTGTCTATCATTTCATAAGGGTGTCAATATAAATGTAATCAATATGTATAACAATAAATATAACTAGCTACCTGATGTAGGAGCATCCAAGGGATCAAGTAATATTACATCACCCAAAAACAAAGGGGTATGCTTTTCCATTTTTTTTAGAATAAATGGCTTGGATACAATCATGACAACTCATAGGAGCTGAGTTGTTTTTAATCGAAAGAAAATGATGTGGTGTCAAAACACTATTCATGCAACACTATTCATTGATGATGTGGTAGACACTATTCATCTTGGTGAGGTGTCACAATACTATTATTGATTGCATAGGTGTCATGGGTCTAATTTTTCATGTGGGGACCAGAAAGAGTGGTCAAAAAGTCACATGGAGGTGGCCTACCTTATATAAAGAAGCTGATCTTCTTTTTAACCTTGCACATGTGACTTGTCTCTCACTATTAATCAATAGTGTTTCACATGTGAAGTGTGGTGCCTATTTTTAAAGATGATTGTCTTTAGCAATGATGAACCCAAGTGGAGAACATGCATAACACTTCCTTTCTCTTTACTCCGTTGTCATGATTCCCCTCCATGTGGGATGTGGGACGTAGTTGTTTTATTGTCTTATTTCTTCCTTAAATTTACATAAAGGTTGTAGTCATTCTTGGCTTAGGTAGGCGAGTTTATATGGGAAGGATTGTGGATTCCTTTGGTGCCTCCTTGGCTTGGGAATGCCAAGTTTTTATGAGTTAGAAGGATGGCTTGTTGAAGCTCCTTTACGTGTTAATGTATTAATTTAATGATTAATGAGAATAAGAGAGAATTTATTAAAAATATTATGTGTTTTATGTGTTAAGAAAGAGATATTTATGAGAGATGAGGATTTTTGAATCCTTCATGTGGTTGGAGGCCACATCAAGTGATATTAAAGCCCCATCAAGTGGTAGTAGAGCCACATCACTACCTAGGGGGATGGGGCATGATGTCGATCATGACACTTAAGTAGGAAGGTTAGATGTAAGGGGTCCCTCATGGCATTGAGAAATGGTGTGTATAACAAGCACATACAAGTGTCATGGCCATGACACATACAAAAACTCATACATATAAAACACATGAGGCACGTAAAATAGGCCAAGGGGCCACAATACAAGGGACATGGGTACATGTCACTAAATCTAAGAATAGAAGACATACAAAGACATTTCAAATGTTCACATACACAAGAAATAAGTAAGTTGACTTAGAGCCACATAGAAGGATATGTTCAAATGTCTACATACACAATCAAGAAAGCACACGTAAGGGATATAGACACATGTCTAAGGCATACACGACTATAAGTGGCATAGATCCAAAGAACAATGTCATATTCTAATGTCTTTGAATATAAGAAGAATAGAGAATACAATTAAGTTTAAAATAGGAAATCTAGAAATGAAAGTATTTAAGAATGTAGTACAAATGTATGTAAGAGCTAGAGTGTACATATACTGAGTCTTAAATAGTGATAATTGGCAAAAAATTTGAGTATGAGTAGCAATGATCAATATTAAGATATATCAATGCGTAAATTGGAATGTAAAAAATGTAAGGATAAAACTTGGTAATAGAAACCTGTATGAGATGCCCCTGAGTGGGTGGATGTATCAAATGGATAAACCTAGATTGGTGTATATGCCCCCAGTGGGTAGATGATAGAAAGTCTGGATCGATAGAGTGGCCCTGAGTCTTTTAAGCAATCTATAAGCACTTGATAAGAACAAGTGAAACATGTATATATGATAAAATTGACTATACTAAGATAGATAACATATGTAATGTCTAGAAAATATAAGAAATGTAAACATATCAATGTATACAATATTTAAATTTTGTGTTTTCTAAGTAATATTTGAATGTTTTTGTGTTTTGAAATGTTCTATTGTTTTTGTATTTTATGGATATAAGCTATGTACAAGCAAATGAAAATAAATTATGTACAAGGAACAAGAGAGAATAAAGTATGTACAAGGGGGTAGGAACCATACAATCAATGAGTCTTATGAGAGACTCACTATCATTGTGATTTGTGTCAAATAAGGGCATTATGATCATGTATGATGTGTGAAAATGTGATTGTGATCCCATAATCTATTGTACAGAGTAATCTGTGTCTATATCTGCCTATATAGTAGTGCTATGAATATGTGGCACTGACTGTGATTACCTATGAATTGTAGGGGTCTTAGGAACCCATATGGTAGAAGATGTTGTAGGTGACATAGGTGCCCTGTGTTGAGAACCCTGATAACCCAATAATACTTATCTTGGCATAAACTACATAAAGGGAGGTTTTTTAGAATCTATGACATATTTTTTATGTAGGCGTCTCTATAATAATGGTATTCATGGGAGAGTATGTGTACATATCGATACCATAGGAGTAGACATCACCTGCACTGGTGTCTATACTAAACTCTATGATGTATGTATAGGAAATATACTCTGAACTATAATTGATAACTATGTAATATCTAGTAATGGTTATAGAACTGTAACTTGTGATTATGCTAAAACTACCTATGGGATGGGTAGAGGATACTCATAAGGGATAACCTCAACTTTGAACACCTAATTTGCACGTATGTACTTCATACATCTTGGCATTATAGATGGGATCACTCAGAGCTGCTATAACCATGGCCTACCCAATAACATATCAAATATGCTTGCACTAGGTAGTACTAGGATCTGAGTGGCTATATGTGTTACTCTAAATTGTAATGCAAGTACAATCTCCTTGATGGAGCTCTAAATATAACCAATGAAACCATTAATGACTATATTTGTGGGGCATATATCCCACTCTGAGTATCCCAAATTCTATAAGAGTGTCATAGTGCATATGTTAATGCTTAACCCGTTATCAACCATAACACTTTGGATAGGATGATGATCTATATATGCTCATATAAAGAGTGCATGTAAATATGTATCATCATTAACCATCCCCTTCTCTGAGAATGTGATGATTGGTCTAGGTGTAATTATAATATGGTACATGCCAATAATGTTGTGTATTGGATGTGCCTCCTCTATAACAATATGATATGAAGATGGTGGTGTATGTGCCTTATATGCGTAGTGAACACCTAATGTGCTCCCTACCTCATTTGTTGTGTGCTTTAGAAATGGATCTTATAATATATCTAATGTTTTAGATTCTATTTTTGTGCTTTTAATGCCTCTGTGGGTATGCCTATATCAATAATATTATCCTCAACAAGATCTTGTATCTTATTCTTTAGGCTCATGCATCTATTTATTGTATGGCTTGGTGCCCTAGGATACCTGTAGAATGCACTTGAATAATATTTATTTAGAAGAGGTTGTGTCATATTAACCTATTCAATGGGAGGGAGAGATATGACATTTCATTCCAAGAGATGTTGTAAAACCCATGTTGGTGACTCTAAAAAGTTGGTGAAGATTTAATTTGAGTAGATAAAACCAATCAGGGGATGGCTTAGAAGTTGCATTGACTGTGGCCTTTTGATCACTCTTGCTCTCAATGGCCCTTACCTTGTATGGAGGCTTATTTGAACTCTTAATATTTTATTCTGATTCATTGGTATACTTGAGTTTACCCATTGATAGGAGTTAACCTCTCTTTCTTTGACTATGTGGCATAAATCTATAAATGTAGGAAAATTCTTGAACAAGATAGCTTCATGTAATGCTGGTAATATATTTTGTTTAAATATGTCTTGAAGCTCTGTATCTTTCATGGGGCTAGTCAATTTGGCTAATATAGTCTTGTATTGTAAGACATAATTTATGATATACTCATTTGAATTTTGTTTCAACTGTGCCACTTGGGTGTATGATATCTTATCACTGATATTGATGGATAAATGTGCTTAAAACATGTTGGCCAAATGATTGAATGTTGTGATAGATTGATTTGGTGAATCATAAAACCATTGTAGTACATAATCCTATAAACTTCATGGAAACAACTTTGTGAGAATCCCATTGTTAGACACATAGTCCAAACAAGCTATGTAAAAAGCTCTTAGATGATGCTCTCGGTCACCTTTGCCATCATATAATGTAAGCTTAGGTGCCATGAAATTGGATGACAAGGGAATTGCCACTATGTGATATGCCAAAGGTGTATGTAAGAGAATATTATCATCCAAATCATGTGATGAACTAATGGCTCCATTCTCAAGATGTAACATCTTAGCCTATAGAGTATGAATCTCATGTATAAGGGATTGTACATATAGAGTGGAGGAAATATGCATAAGAAGTGTAGCTATCATTGAAGTTTTTTGAATTATAATTTTAGGTTGTGCTATCTAAGTTGGCCCTACTATAGGTGTAACAATTTTATCAATTGGGGGAGTTGAAGTTTGATCATTGTTTACTTTATTCTTGATTTTCAATATAGCTTGGGATTTGTCCATTATCAAGGGGCTGTTCTAAAATTATATCTTTGAATCCCTATAATATCTCATATTTGTTGATAATTATGTCATCATTGTTAAGTATAAGGAGAGTGTCCCAATTTTCAATGTGTATATCATATTTCTATTGATTGCATTTTTCATCTTCAGTGCATTATCATTAAAATCCACATAATCAGGGTGTGAAGGATGCATAGTTGGAGTTATGATAGGTCTCTTATCCATGTTATAGGCTCGGATAACAATATTATGAATATGCTTTATAGGATTACCACCTAATATAACACTTATTCTTAATGGAAGAGAGATGGATTTTTTAGATGGCATATAGTAAATAAATTGGAATAGAGATGCTAAAATAGAATATATGAAATGTAAAAAATTTAAAATAGTGAATGAAAATAGATAAAAGAAGGATATAAAACCTAAGAGCATTTAAGGTTAGGGTTTTTTGAATTAGGGTTGTTTTGCAAAAAAATTAAAATATATTTAAATAAATGAAACCCGTGAGATTTGATTTAATGAGATAAGTTATGCCAAACAATTAGAAAAATAGAAGTTTGTAACCCTAATTTAGTGCAAATTTTTTTGGAGAAGGCAAACAAGGGTTTTAATTAATATTCAAAGTAAGTCAGGTTCACCAAATGTTTTAACTTTTTAGGGTTTTACTAATGTAAATCCAAACTATGATTAAAGGGCTAAGTAGTCTAAATTAGTGAAATAATATGCAATAAAAAATCACTAATTTGTGACAGAATTTGACTTGCTTTGAATTTATAAAAATAGTAATAAATATGTGCAAATAAAGACTTATCTTGAAAACACTTGATGTAGAAAATTTGAGTGCTAAAAACTAGGATATGAACAGCGCTGAGTGTCATCAACAGGATCCTTAAGTCAGATATTCTCTTAGATAGTAGTGCCACACTTGGACAATATCACCATGTGGCTTTAGTGTCCTAAAAATGGTGCTAGTGTCCTTTGTGAAGGACTATTCCTAAACTATGGGTGTACATACACCCTTATTTTTGGGTTATATTCATGCGTGCATGAAATCTAAAAATTTGTATTATTCTTGTAATAGATGATTTATGATGCGAACTCTAATTTTCCTTTCAAGTATAGCATGAGCTAAAAATGTATGTTCATTATTAGGATAGGTTGGATAATCTCAACACCACATTATGAAGAGAGTTTCATACAAACCAATATTCTGAGGAAGGATCAAGACCGATGTAGTTCTCCCACCTAAGTGATGGTGCAAGTGTAAGTGATGCTATAATGATAGTGGTATTGAATGCCTTGAGTGTGCTTGAGATTGGAGATCTTGAAAATCTAGGCTTAAGACAACTGTAGATGGTAGTATGCATAAGTAAGGCATAATAGGGATTAATAACCTTGATTTTGTTCAAATTGATTCATGTTTGAATAGGTAATTTGAATTTATTTTCCATCTAGTGGATAGAGGCCTAAAAGTCATGTATTTATAGTGTTTTATAGCTTGTGCAGATAATAAAATGTGCTTAGGTCAATCTTAGGAGGGTTTAAATTTTGAAATAATATCTATTCAGAAGAGTTAGGGTAAAGGACACTAGCACCATGTTGGGGACACTAGTGCCATGTGGCTCTAGTGTCCTAAATATGGCACTAATGTCCAATTGGTAGGCTATTGGGAATGAAGGGCCAAGATTTGGGAATGAAGGTTTGAGACTATGTTTTAGCTAAGGATGCCTGTGGTTTGCACAAAGGCTAAAAAAGTGTGATATAAGTATCTAGGATAGGTCTAGGGCTAAGATAGGAATATGTTGTCTCAAGTATCACTCTTAGCACTCAAATACCAATTTTAGGTGATTATAGTCAATTAAAAAGACTGGGTCAAAATTGCATTCACCACCAAATGGAGCAGATTTGCCTAGAAGCAAATGCCTTTTGGGTTGATCAATGTTGGGGTAACCTTTCAAAGAATGATAGATTTTGATTTTTAGGATTTAATTGGTAAGTGTATAATAATTTATATTGATGACTTGATTGTGTTTTAAAAATATAGGTTGGATTATATACACCACTTGAAGAAAGTGTTTGAAATATGTAAGAGGTATGGTATTTACCTAAACCCAAAGAAGATTATGTTTGGTGTCACCAAACGTAAAATTCTTGACCATATCATCACACAAGAAGGTATTTCTATCAATCCAAAAAGAGACAATGTGATTTTTAAATTACTTTTACCTAATAGTAAGCAAGCATTGAAAACCTTCTTTGGGAAAATCAACTTTGTTCATAAATTCATTTTCAAATTTGCTGAGATTATAAAACACTCGAATGCTATGTTGAAATAGGATGTGAAAGTGGAATGGCATGTAGAATAAAAAAAGATTTTTAGGATATCAAAGATGCCATTATAAAATCCTTGACACTTATAAACCTAAACTATATGCAAGATTTATACATTTACCCCTTTACTTCTAAACACACCATCATTTCCTACATCACCTAGAGATTAGATGGAGAGTAACATTGTTGATTTCATGAGCATTAATCTCAAGGATGAATAACTAAGATATTCTACTCTGGAAAAACATACCTATGCCCGAGTCAAATCTATGAAGAAGTTTAGACACTACATTCTCAAGAATAAGGTGCAAATAGTCATACCCAACTTGACCATCAAGCTAATACTGGGGTATAATGAATTAGGCAGACACATATGATAATGGATGATAAAATTATAGGAATATGAATTAGAGATTAAATTGGTCATAGGATATGGTCTTACCCAAATAATAATTGAAATGGACCCAAGGATTACTGTACACCAAGTAGACCAAAAACTAGTGCCACAACTAGACCGATATGACCTAATTGTGCACTTCCTGGTCTACAAAAATACACCTCTAGAATTCAATGATACACAAAAGAGATCCCTTTTATTGAAGGCTACACAATATATTCTAAAGAAGGGAATTTTCTTCAAAAATAATCATGAAGGAATTTACCTTAGATGCTTGTCACTAGACAAAGCCAAAGAAGTGATGGTAAGTTTTCATAAAATGCTGGGAGTTGGTCACCTTGTAGCAAGTGCCATGAAACACAAATTTCTTTAGGTAGGCTACTACTAGCCTACCTTATTTAAAGATGTTCATGCCCATGTATGTATTTACCATCAATGCTATACCTTCACCAAGAGGTAAAATCGTGTAGTAATGCCACTAAATCATGTGGTGGAATTGATAACATTTACCCAATGGGGGATAGATTTCATTGGGGTCATCAAACCTAATTTAGCAGCTGGCCATAAGTTTGTCCTCATGGCCATATATTATTGCACAAGATGGTCCAAGGAAATCCAACAAAGAGAAACACTGCTGATGAAGTTATCAAATTCATGGAGAACACCATAACCACCAGGTTCAGGGTCCCAATATCCTTTGTATGTGATAATGGACCTGCATTTCAATTTTCAAAGTTTATAGAATGGGCATATGACAATGATATCATGATAATGTTCTCATCTAATCGCTATCTACAAATAAATGGATTGGTAGAGTCTACTAATAAAAAATTAATAAATGTCATCAAAAAGTCTGCAGGGAAGAAACCCAAAGAATGACAATCATTACTAAAGTTTATCTTGTGGGATGATTACACCAGGTATAAGCAAGCCCTTAAGAGCTTTCATTCCCTTTTAGTTTATGGATTGAAACCAATCATGTTGATCATGCTTAGAATCTCAATTTATAAGTTCATGCAATAATTTAGGAAACTAGATGATAAAGTAAACTCTAGGATCTTGGATATCATTCAGTTAGAGGAAGCCTAGTTGAAGCTCTATTAAGCTTGAATAATAATCAATGTACTATCAAACAATGGTTTGATAAAAGGGCTAAAATCAAGACTTTTATAATCTCTAATTTGGTATTAATGTGGGACAAGGCTCACAAAAAGAAAAGCCAACACTTGAAGTTTGATCCTCTTTGGATTGGCCCCTATCAAATAGTCAAGATCTTGGGCCAGAACACCTTTCACCTCAGGGACCTTGAGGGCAATGACCTACCACTATCGGTAAATAGACAATTTTTGAAGCACTACTTCTTGGTCTCCCATCCAATGTAATTTCAAAATAACATCAGCAAAGTGTGGTAATGTATATATTATGTTAGTTTACTTTAATTATATGTTTGTTTTTCATTCTATTATTTTTATTTCTTTCATTTTGTTTTAATTTTTGTGTGTTTCGGTGATGTTTGTTTCCCCCTTATAACCTTGGCCTAGACTGGTCCTCATTTGAAATCAAGAAAGTAAGCCCCACCATGAGTGATCCTAAGAAAAGAGAGATCATTAGCCACTCTAAATAATGACCAAATATTGGAAGGTATTATTGAGTTGAGAAAGGTCAAAGTTCGGTCTTTGCTTCAAATAAGTTAGAGATAGTAAGACTTTTTAGATTTTAGATCTTGAAGGCCAATGATTCTCAATGAAATAAGTGGATTTTAAAACAACTCACATCCCAATAAAGGCCATCAAGTTGAAATTAATGTAAACATCTTATTAAAAGAGTTAGATCATCTAAGCTAATCTAAGATCAACTAGGTAGTCAAAGCTTACTGATCATCCTATCACCCTTGGATTAGTCCTAGACCCTCAATAGATAAGACTGCTAAATGTGTTCACAAGGAACCTTGAAAGTAAGACTAGAACACATGCATAATTTAAATTATGAGTCTTCCTCGAAAGGTATATTCAGGCAACCTCCACCATAGGCTTTCCATCCTGGATGATAGTGGAGTAAGGCCTTGAACAGGACCAAAGGCATTTCTATTAGGGCTATGGACACCTGAATGGCAAAAGTGTAATGCCCACACCATTCCCCTCTAAGATATGAAACCATTAATGCCCTCAAAGAAATATAAATTCCCAAGTTGATCTTGATTTCTTGAGTGAAATATAAAATTGGATAAGTCAAGTGAAAATCACTTCTTACACACAATAGTGGTTTTTTATGTGGTAAAATCTTAGTATGTCACTTGATATACATGACTTTAGCGACTTATTTTCTAATATGTCTAAATATATCTCTTAAAGTTTGTGTTTTATGTAGGAATGGAGGATTAACATCTTGGGTTCTAAGTGCTTGACACCACTTTCCTTGTATAAGTCACCATTTTTTGTGGACAACATGTCCCATCTTCTCAAAAATGGGGGACCCCTTTTTAAAAACAATGTGATTCAGAGTTATTGGACCCATAATTTCATTTTGATGAGCTTCCCAAAGGAAAGTCTTTAAAACCTATCACCCTAGTTTTCCCAAATCATGTAGTGCATTTGTAATCACTGATTGACCTGAGCTAGGAACCTTAAGGACTTTTGAGAATAACCACATCAAGTCTTGATAATGCTCCATGAATAAGTCAAGCTTTGCCTTAAGAGATTCAATGTATTAACTTTGTAGTATTATTCTCACTTGGAAATTTCTCAGAGTCTCAGTTCATTTTAGGAGTATCAGGCCCTCAAAGTCCTACATGGCCCTTGGGAGCTTAGTTGGCGACTAGGTGAGCATTTAATTGGTTACACTTTTTTTGTTTTTTTATTTAGTTATTTTCATGTTTTTTCATAGAGGTAAGTGATGAAATAAAGGGACACCATGTGGGTAGCTATTAGCAATGCTAGGACATGGCTAATCAAAAGAAGCCATGCACCCTTTTGTTAGATGCATCAATCTCCCAGTCCTAATAGAGATGTCAGACCCTGGGAGATCTCAATGTAATGAGGATAGCGACATGGCCTAGGGTCATAAGCTATCAATAATTTAGCCAATTGAACCATGACAAATTTAGAATGGCCAGTCTCCTAGACTTAAAAGAGATGTCAAATCTTGGGAGAGCCTGGCCAAATGAGAAAACACCTCATGCTACAAAGGTTAGAGGTGCTTGAATCTAACTAATGAGCTCTCCCTTGCATCAGATGAGTCAATCTCCTGATCTTGACATATATGTTAGATCTTGAGAGAGCCTAACATAATGAGGGAGCACCATGTAGCCTATTGTTAGAATAATCAATCTCGTTAATCTGACATAGATGTTAGAGCCTAGGAGAGTTTGACATTTTTAGTATAGGTATTTATTTTCCTTGTATTTTTTTATTTGGATTATTTCTACACACATGGATTATTCCTCCACTTGAGTTAGCTTTCTTAGGCATTCTTAGATTTAGGGGAGTTGCTCTTTTCCTTATCATTGGCTAGTGTATGTTACTCTTTGATTGGTCATTACTAAATTAAGAGTTACATGCCTGTTCTAGGCCTTTGTGATCATTCATGGAAGAGTCACAAATTAATCTCCTATTTATACACCTCTTTGTGAGCTATTCAATCAATATAAGTGTGTTAAATGTTTTCTCTTATTTTTTACAATATCCTCTTCCTTGATTTTGCTTAAAACATTGTATATTCACTAACTTGCTTTTGTTTATAAAATCTATGTATTTGATGAAACCATAGATCTTGGTCAATGCTCCAAAATAGTATCAGAGTGTGAATCTGATTTAATGATTATCTAATTTTGCTACTCGCTGTTAGTTTTTTTTTTTAAATTGCAAGAATTTTATTTAGCCAAAAAGGATTGTTTTTACATATCTGCATGCTTAGTCTAGTTTATTTGAATGGCATCTCTCATCAATTGTGCTCTAAGAGACTTTGAGGGAGTACCTTATTCTCAATGGTATACCTAGAAAGGTTGTAGCCGATTGCCAAAGTAAAAGTGTCATATTCTTAAATTTTCTCCTTGTTCATAACTGGTTTAGAAGCATGCTATTGAGTTCCATACATAATTGATCATATCAACAATCAATAAATTAGAGGTTGAGCTTTGCTATATGGAGAGATGAGGGTTTGCGGTGGCTCTCACAATAGCATTTTCCCTCTTCATCAGCTATCTCTCTCTCAACCAGTTCAATATCAACTCTAGGGCATTTGGTATTCCAACATTGATTTTGCATTACATTCTAAGTGGTCAATGGGTCAATATAAACTATTTTTAAATAAAATTAGGCCATTTTTTCTACCTAAGCTTGATTTCAGGCACAAAGGGTAAGTGCAGAGCAATAGAGTCTCCTTGGTGGCACCGTATGAGCTCTTTCTCCTCGAATTTATCCACTCAAACCCATCAATAGAACTTGAACTCCATTGACATGGGGTTTAATGTTTGACTAGATCTTTCATGAGTTGCTATGTCCTCACTCCATCACCTAAACTCAAGACTGTAAAATGATGAGTTTCATATAATCCTTCAAAGCTGCACTCCTTCATAGTGATGACATTAGTGTTCAAGCCACTCTCTTAGGCCTTCTTGTCCTCTGGTGGAATTTTACCTTCATTGACAAAATTTTAGACCTGTGTATCTCTCCATAGCGGCACCCAAGTTCCTTATTATCACATAGCTAAGTTCCTAGGGTATTTGGTTAAGGCTTTGCTTTGTTATTGGAGATATCATTGGTTCAAATCCTCCCAAATTCTATTTTGATTCCAATGCTTCCTTATAAGGCTAGGTCTGATCTTTTTATTTGATAAAGAGCATTTAAATTTTATGTTTTTTTAAAATATACCATTTAAAGAGGCTATGTCTACTCTTTTTATTTGATCAAGAACATTTAAATTTTATGTTTTTGTTAAAATAGACCATTTAAAAGATGGAAAATGAAATTTCTTGCAAATTTTGATTGGTAGCTTGAAAGTGAGTACCATTTTCTTCAAAAGTGTATGATTTTTTGTGCTTATTTCGTTAGAATGGTTTATTTTATAAAACATATTAAAATTATGAAGTGCCAAATTGTGGGGTTCATATTCTCTTGATTCAGGGGGGGTATTTTTTAGCTTGCACGTTCAATTTTGTAATTTCTTTTATTATATTATGTATTGTTGGTCATTTTCTCTACTTACTGTATTCAACTATCATGAATGGAAAAATAACGTGCAACTATCTTTAATAAAACAAGGATTCCATAGGATAACTATGAATGAGGAAACTCAACCTATAGTGGATCCAGATAAAAACAAATGGTTTAATATATGTGATTAAGCACATGGTTGTCTTAGTTTGTCTATTTATCCTGACTTGCTTATTCACATAGACTTTGCTAAAACACCTAATGAAGTATAAAACACACTATAATAAATCTTTGGGAAGCATGATGTGATGAGAGGTCATGAATTAGAGAATGAACTCATTAGTTTGAGCCCATGTGACTTTGGCACACTACAAGATTTCTTCACTAAGTTTAAATCTCTCAGGTTGTAGTTGAAAGTATGTGGTATAGGTAAAAAATATGATCAACTTATTTTATGAATTCTCTCTAAATTAGGTCCAAATTACTCTATATTTATCTCCACTTTCCATACTACAAAAGTGCTCTTGGGATTACATGGAAGATGCCCTCTTTAGATGCCTTTGTTGCTAACTTGACTTGAGAGTAAGACAAGTTGATACAGATGGGCATATTGAAATCATAAAAACCTCAAGCACTATTTATCGAGAATAGGAAAGAGAAGGATTCAAATAGTAAAGAGAAGAAATATAATAAAAAGGATCAATAAAATAATAAAAAACCTCGTCCCTCCAAATCAACCAGTGATACCTCCTCTTCCAATGTTAAGCCTAAGAAAGAAAGGATCAAGTGTGGATATTGCATAGGCAAGCATAATGAAAACAAATGTTTGAAGAGTAAATTAACCACCTAACAAGCCTTCTTGATAAGAACAATATAGGTGTTCTCAAGTCTATCTAACCATCTTCATCAACCTCAGAATCCTCCAAGGAAAATGATAATGGTAAAGAAAAGGCAAAATAAAAAGTTGAGAAGAAAGAGAAAGGTAGGGCCTGAGTTACAGTTGTACCTCTAACTTCTACATGGGTCACTAACTTTGGAGCATCACATGACATGGTATTTACATAGATTGAGTTCACTTCCTTGGGATCATGTGACATGTCCACTATTGATTTGGGTGATGACACTTCTACACAGGTTTTTGAGAGAGGGTGTATTGAAGTGAGTGGAGGAACATTTAATAATGTTTTCAGTATTCCCTCACTTTCAACTGATTAATCACCTTTGTCCAAGCATGCGAGTTGAGTCCAGTCTAAATTTAGTGTGTGTCAAAGAGTTGCATAATGATACTATATTGGTAGTAGGATTGGTCAATCATCAGACTCAACTTTATACCTTTTCATACTTTGTCTTTTACTCTCCTTTAGATTCTTCTTCTTTGAAGTCACCTAAACTTGATGATATTTCTGATCTTGACCCTATATTTGATATTGAGGACTCTTCATCTATCACAAATGACTATGGTAGTGATGGGGACATACCTCCACCTTCTTCTTGTCACCTTCTAGATATTGAAGATTTATTTATTGAGTCACCTAATTTTGGTCCACTTTGGACATTATAGGGATCATGTATTTTAATTAAGGACTCATCAAATATTGGAAAATTTTCTACTCAGTTACAGGGCATTCCACATTCCTTTGCCTCTAATTTAGATATTCCATCACTGCATGGAGTAGTTAGACCATGTCCTATGCATGAGGAGCATAGTTCCTAGTATAGGGACCACACCTTGGTTGGAGATCCATATGGGACTTGGCAAACACATTCACTATTCTAGGGTGATCCATAGTTCAATGTCATTCTACTATCATGGTCACCTCTTCTTCAAATCCCAAGGTTGAGCCTAAGTATCATGATATGCTCTTCTCGAAAGGCTTGACTCAGTTCAAGCACTATATTAAAATGTTCAAGGCTATCAACTAGGTACCCAAGAAATCTAATAGTGATAATAATAAGTAGAGTTAAAAGATGCCCTATAGGCATATGATAAATGTGGTCTACATATGATCACATACATGCCATAAGTTTTCCCTATACCAAATTATTTGAAAATCTACTTCTAATAGCTAGGCGGGTGCAAACTAACATTCATGACATGGATTACTCAACCACTTCTAGGAATTATATTGTAGACATATCTAGAGCCACCTTTAAGGCCTATTATAATCTCCTAAAGTTCACCTTTGCATACAACACATGTGTTGTAGGCTTGGATAGATTCCTACCTATTCCATGACATCCTGAGGGAATGGGCCAAGAACCTAGATGCAAAGTGGGTAAACAAGGAGGATGCTAATGAATACACAATCCACACCTTCAAGGAGGGGATCTATGTTGGCATGATTATGCTGAACTAATTGTTTAGAGCCCTATACTAATTAAAAAACAACAATTTGTGAGTAACCCTACTCTATATGATTATGGAGGGCTCTTGAGTCCCCAACCTAGGAAGGATTTTAACATGGTTAAGGTCATAGTATATGCCTAGTAGGAAAGGATTTTTACATGATGAGTTCCTCGTAGACACAGTCTATAAGATGCTCACCTTCAAGCCATATACTTTACCAATGTGGGTTCATTAAGGATTAAAAGTCCATGATGTCTTTTAAAAGATATATATCTATCACTATAGGAACCATATCTAAAATATCTATGAGTCCTACCCAGTGGTGTACAATATAGTCAATGAGGCCCTTATGCCCCATTTATCTAAAGAAATTAGGGACTCCCTTACTACATTTGGTGACTAGTAGTATTATTGGGAGGACACTATAATTTGAGTCATGAGCATTCTCAAAGTGCCCCTCTACTTGCCCTACTATGTCCTAGATCATCTGACAAAACCTAAGATTGAATACCAATTGGTAGAGGGAATATTTGAATTATATGGTAGTCACCTACAAAAGGCCTACTCACCTCTCCCAATCACCATTCAAAACCATGTGTACAAAGCCTTCCCTCCTCTCTAGAAGATGGTGGTTGAGTGAGATACTTTTCCCTAAGGAGAGGTGAGCCACGATATTGGGACCCATGGGGAATGATGAAAGACCACTTGGTGAGATACTCAACTCACCTCAATGTTAATTACATCCACAGGCTTGAAAGGATGATAAGTTGTACTTGAATATGGTGGATAAATAGGAGGTGCTAGCTCAAATTTAGGTTCATAAAAATAATAAGGGTAAGAAGGTTCAATGTGGGATGACCATTTCTCCCTCTACATCCACATAGTTAGGAAGAGATGTCAAGGTGACTCGTCCTTAGCTTTCCCTAAGAATTCAACAAGGGATCCCAATACCTTGTCCCTCTCAATATCCTCCTATTCACTCCATGGTTCCACCTCTTTTTCCTCTAGTAACTTAGCCAACTTGGCCCTAGGTAGTTCATAACTAGGTGGCTCGACAATATCCTACTCAAGCCCAAGTAATTCTATCTCAAGACACATAGGTTTTGAGGTTTGACATCAATGACATCCTAAAGACCAGTCCAAGACATGGCCAATAATAGGTACCAATATAAGTCCTTCCCCCCACTCTCCAAAAACCTCTCATGGCACCACCTAGCTTCCTATTCCCTCAATAGTTTACTCAGATAGCTCCTTAGATCTTCCCCATTTCACACCCTCAAGTATTCACTCAAGTGTCTCTAGCCTCAGCCATGCATAGTGTCCTCTCTTCTTCTTTTCCATCTAACTCATCTATTTCCCCATTTAGGACTTCCTTAGTGGCCATACTAATCATTCCTTAGGTTTAAGTGCCTTTGAGCGACCCATCTTCACCAATTGTCCCATTAGCTCTAGGAGTGAGTGCACCTGTGTACACATATTAGATGCCCCAATCCATCCTGATGACTCCTTCAATGGCCTAATAACTACCTCAATCAACCCTCATGGCCTCTTCTACCTCTACTCCCTCTAATGCAACCTCTATAATTGATCTAGGTAAAATACCAAAGAAAAAGTGGAAGGCGACTCATTTTTAACCTTTAATATAGGTACTTATTATTTTAATTCCACCTCCTTCACCGATTTATATTATTATTTTGGCACCAACCCCAGTGTATCATTGAATAACTCGATATCCCTTCTGCATCACCTCTAGTGTATAAGGATTTGAATTTAATCAACCCATCTCTTCCCTTTTTCTTAACACCCCTCTCTTGAGAGTCATCGCCCATCAGGTTGGCATGACCCAAGGTCAGTGGTAAGCACAAATATTCCCTTGGGCTTCCCCATTCATCTTGCTTCCCTATGACCTTATGGATCCTCCTCCTCCACTTATTTATTCATTCACACCTTTTTCTTACTCTATACCCCCTCCACCTCATCCTCCACCTGTCACTACTAGCTTCACCACCCCACCAATACCTCTTCAAGCTTGGGGAATGGTCCCAATGTCATAGGTACTGGAGATGATGATACAAGGCAATTTGGACATGCAATGGAATTTTTGTCACACCACATGGAGTATGTGGAGAATCCTCATACATAAATTCATGCAAGAGGGGAACCATATGGTCTAGTATACCCAACATGATCAGTTCTAAAACAAAAAGGGAGATCATGTAGTACTCAAGCTCTCAACCCAGTCCACAATGAACATCACCTAGGTGTCTAAAGTGAAGGTGGATATGGAGTCTCCCCTCCAAGTTTACCAAATGTTTGTAGCCTAGTCAGAGACTATATTTAGATAGACTTCGATGAACCTCACCAAGTTGGATCAAGAAATTAACTTCATGGTAGCAACATCAGAGGATAAGGAAACAAATCCTAAATAGTTAGGAGCTAACACCTCTTTACCACCTCCACATATTGGTTAAGTGATCCCCTATAGATCTTTTTGAAGTGAGAGAAGGGAATTTTATCCTTTTTTTGAATTATGCAGTTGTAAAAACCAGGAGTGGCCATCATGGACTAGGATGGGAATCTTGTGCTACTTAGAGGTGAGCCCCATATTCATTTCTAAGTATGTAGGTGCATCATGTTTTTAAGGTCAACAATTATTAGCTCCAAAGTGTTGTCAAAATTAAGCTTTGATTTCACCTATTTTCTCCTTCACTCTTTTAAATTATGAAAAGTTGGCCATGATCGATCTTATTATAACAAAGCTTGTTTTTTAATGAATACAATCTTCAGCTTTCTGCAAAATGCATTCTCTATGTATCAAAATGTATATCATCTCCATTTTTGAATGAATGTTAATGCTAATATAATTGAACTAATGCTCAATTGCTTAATGGATGCAATGATTATTATGTGATAATCTACTATAACCTCTTTTTGAAACCTTCTTATTTTCTTCATAATATTCTTAACCTATGTCTTATTTTCCATGGGCTTATATATATTGAAACTTAGTTAGGGGCTCATAAATTAGGCATTATTCCCTATTTACCCAGACTCTTCCTATTATGTTCTTTGGATTTCAAACCTTTAGTTAAAGTTAGCACATATTGGTATAACTATGGTAGAGACATTGAGTTTGGTTGTTGAACCATTAATCTCATCATGACTTAGAAACATTTTTTGCTACCTTAGTCTTCCCTCCCTTGTTGTGTTTATTTTAGAACATGAACTACCTCTTCTTTATTTTATAAATGACAAAGTGAAATACATTAAAATTAGCAATAGAACCAAATAAGTAACTCATAGTTCAAATAATCAGTATTGAATCTTCGATGGTGACACTATGTCTCTTGGAGACTATTCCACACATGCTCCATAGTGAAGCTAAATACTTGAAACCATGCCCTAGGATCATCTCACATCAGTCTTAAAATGGAGGATAAATTTTTTTCATTGTTCCCACTATTCTCTTTGAAAATACCCAATCTCATGAGTGTTTTTAGAGAAAGATCTTAGAACAAACAACAAACTTAAATTGAATAATTCTCTCATTAACTTTAATCCTCAAGAATTCACCACGCTTAATGATTTAATATCTCAAATTTAGTTAATTATAATTCAATTAAAGGATTTGAAGATTGAGAAAAATAAGTATCAACTCATCATGGAAGTTTTTTGAGAACCATATTCAGTATTTGCCTTCACTGGCTAAAATAATATGGACTCTTGGGGTGAGAAGTTCATGATGCCCATTATTGAAGCTTTTTGTGAGTTAAAAAACCTCATACTTATGGGCACACATCCTCTCACACTTATAGTCAAAAAGTAGATCTCAAAGTAGACCGAGACATCATACGAGGAATCAAAATCATCTAAGGATGGTCCATATAAAGGTCTTCATCATATTCATCTTCATTAAATTAGTCAAAGAAGAAGGATATCCTAAAATGCACATATTTTGTTAAAATAGGCAACATAAAATATGCATGCTTCAAAAATAAAATGAAAAAAATGGACATTATATTGCAAAAGCACAACATCTAGTGGGTTGAAGAATATACTCCATCAAAGTTTCCTTCATGTGATAAAAGTATAGTTACTTTCAACCTTTCCCTCCTCACATCTATGATTTAATATATTTAGTATTCATTCTACCTTAACATATTTATGTCTCTTTACATTAATGTTAGATAAGTATACATGCATTGTGGGTGAAATCTTGAGGTTATTTTAGCTATCCTAGACTAATTCTAGAAGTCTAACAGTAACTTTGCAAAAAATGAACCCACTTCCTATTTATTTGGTTTAACCTACCTTGGATATTTATGAATTATAGTAATTTATGGTATATTTACAACACAAAATCCTTAGGCAACAAGTAATTCCTCAAATTCTTGTGTGATTGCACTTTGGCATAGAAATCCTGATAATACATCAAATACTTCTTATAATTTAGTTTATTACTAAAGTGATGATCCTACCTTCTTGACTCAACACTACTCCAATTATTATGCCATTCCCCTAATAATATATCTAAAATACCTTGTTAAAATAAGGTAGCACCACAACTAGTTGTTTAGTCAATTTATTCTTCAACTACTCAAAGCTATGTTCAGTTTTGTGCTTATATAAAGTCTTTCCCATCTTTGTGCATTATGTTAGTGATCGATGCACACATCTCACTGAAATTCATGATGAACTTGTTACATAAACTTGAAAAGTCATGAAATCTTAGTGCTTCAAACATGTTTCTAGGTGATGTGGTAAGATCGACACATATAATCATAGAATTATGGAGGATATAATGTAGATCAACACAACACGAGATATTGGTGGGAAACTATTCCCAAATATCAATATATTTTGAAATAAAATAATACCCTTAAGGTAGGGAAATGACATACAATGATCTTTTAGGAAGGAATAACTCCACTATTCCTATTTGAGGGGGATACCTCTAATATCATTATAAAAAATAGAAGACTCAAGACATGCATGATATGCTTACTAATGATATTCATTTCCTTTATATATACCTATATTACTAATATTAGATGGATACAGAATCCAAATGTAGGCTTTATATAGACCTATATTAAAAATATTGGATGGATACACACCTAATCCAAATGTAGGATGACACATTACCCAATGTAACTAATTCCACAAGTAACTTTTTTAACCCAATATATTTGACCTATATACGTTTCTATCAACCCACATATATTATAATATCATATACCTAGGTAAATAACATGAATACCATTGAAGGATAGATTAATTTTTTTTGAGAACCATCTCCAAAACCTTCTTGGGAAATTAAAAACCCAAGCATACGAATTCCTCCTTATTGAAGATGCATTTCTTCAAATTTATAGTAACTTCTCATCTCACAAACACTAGAGCACTCATCTCAAATTTACCAAGTGTTCTTTCTTTTTTCCTAATGAATATCAATATGTCATCAAAATACACTACGATAAAATTACCAAGAAAGGGTTTTAATACTTCATTCATGAGTCTCATAAACATATTTAGTGCATTATTCATCCCAAATTGCATGACTAGCCAATCATATAATAATTATTACATTTTGAATGCAATCTTCCATTCATCAACTCCCTAATGAAGATTTAGTGATATCCACTCTTCAAATAAATATTTGTGAAGTATTGTGCTCAACTCAAATCAATCCATCAAATCATCCATGTACATTAATAGAAATATGCATATGATGGCAATATCATTGATGGATATAAAATTAGTGCACATCCTCTATTCACCCTCTTTCTTAGGTGCTAACATTGTTGAAATTATACATGGGGTCAAGGTTTATTATATACCCTTTGTCTAAAAACTCTTCTACTTGTATCTACACGTTTACATTCTATTTAGGTGTCAATCCATATGTTATTTTATTTGGAAAAATAAAACTTGGAATCAAGTCCATATGATGACTTATACTTCACATGGGTGGCAATCCATATGGTAGATCGTTAAAAATAATCATTTTGAATTCACTCAACATCTCTTTCAATTTGTGTAAAAGTGCTTATTTTACTACACTTGCACTTAAAACTTACACAAGTTTTAATATCTATGCATAACATGCACACTCCATTTTTTTCATGAATTGCTTTCCAAAAACCAATAAAACTCTTGGACCTTTATCCACTTCTTCATTATTATTTTCAAAGGAAGTAAAGTATATTTCCTCCTATTTTCACCAAAGTTTAGATTTTTTCATATCTATCATGCTACACCTTCCTATCAAATTGTCAAGGCCTTCTAATTAGAACATGTCATATGTCTATTGGAATTATGTCAAACACGACGTCATCCTTGTGTGCACCTATCCAAAAACTTACTAGAAATTTCTCATTCACTAGAAGCTATTGTCCCTTCAAAAACAAAGAAACCTTATAGGAATTTGAAAGTGCAGTCCTTTTTAGCCCATTAGTTTCAATCATATTTCATGAAACAAGATTTTTTGTACTACCATTATCAATAATCAACTTCCAACACTTTCCTCTAGACTTGAAAATGGTTTTGAATAAATTATTACTTTGTGTGGGACTATTTTCCTCTTTTGTTGGTTTCAATATCACCCTCTTTATCATAAGAGCTTCTTCATTTTTATTTTATTATTCACTATAGATATAAGCTATAATTTATTCATTTACTAGTGTAAAATGTGCATTTTTATCACTTCTCTTATTACCTTCATTGTGTGTATATGGGTATTTAAATGTTCTATGCCTAGCTTGACCACATCTAAAAAATGTACACATGAATTCACGACCTCTACCTCATCCATAGGATTCTCTATCTTTGGTATAATTTCCTTTGCCTCTTTTCACACTGGTATCAATATGCTAATAAGTATAATATTCTCATGATTTCATATAAAAAATGATGTCACTACTCCCCTATCCTTCAGTGTGTAAAAAATTTCCTCTTCCTCGCATTGCATTTTTAGGTGAACAGGATAACTTCTCCTCAACTTTTAGCCTACACTAATAATATTATTTGATCAAATTCACATGAATCATACCAAACTCATCTTGAAAGGAAATGTGAAATCCATTCATGTATTTGGATATATTCTCAGTTTTATCTTTGACATGACTTGATTTGATAGTGAATCTATAAAAATACGTAGTGTAATCATTCAGGCTCATCTCTTTTTATCAAAAACTTAAGAACCTATTAAAAAAATTTAATAGATAATCAACATGTATGAATTTACCCTTCAAATTTGTAACCAAACTATCCCAAGTATTTATCTTTTATTTACCCCTTCACATTATTTATGTTTGCAGATGCTTCCAACAAAAATATGTGTGACCCTTCAATTTGGTATATGTAAACTTGAATTTATTAGAATTTTGTATACTCTCATACTCTATATTTTTATCTAACTCAGTAATACAATATAAAACAAAAATTCTTTGTTTGATTTTAATAATGAAAAGATAACTTGCACACAATAAGAACACAATAATCTATAATGAGATGCATTACAATATCAAATCCATAGATCTATTTTTTTTAGTTGTGGTCTTTGAAAATTTAGCTACCTCTCTCTATCTCACAACTCTCAAATCTAAATTGACACACAACTCAAACATAAGTGAATATTTATATAATGACAAGACCTACCTAATTACATTAATATTCCAAAAAACCCACTATAAGAATTTAAGATAAGACATAGTCCTAAGGACTCATAACACATCACACCTTTAACACATCGCTATGTGAACAAATCATTAAATACATATTACAATGTTGATGCTTATAACACTTCACAATGTAACACGTCATGACATAACACATCATGATTGGATGGTATGTCCAAAGACTTACTTGGTATCTATATATTAAACAAGTTGTGTGGAGATTGCAACTCATAATTCAAGTTACAACACTTTATAGACAATTTTTTCATAAATGAACATCATACACCCATTGTGCATAATCTTCCTTACCATAAAATTGTGAACCAATGATTTTGAACATGGTATCATAATCTTTACAAAGTCAAGTTGTGAACTAATAATTTTATGTCACAAGACTTAAATTATATTATTTGCACATATCAAATAAAGACTTTCAAATAAACTTGTGTAATGATTTACAAGTGTCTACAAGCTATGCATGCCAACAAGAGTATAAGAAAGTAAAAATACATATACATAATTGATACACATAAAAATACAAAGGTTTTATGATTTTTTAAAGGTTGAATAAATAACACAAATAACTTGGCACAAACACTAATTAGGTGTTGTAAATAATTTATTGAATTTAGAGTTTTGACCATCTAGTGAAATGGTTTTACTATCGATTAGGTCTTGAGTCTTGTGATGAAATTTAAAACATCAACTAGTTGAATGCTTACAAGTATGCTGATAGTCATAAAATAAATTAGGATTATAACCTTTAGGTACTGGTTGAGATTCATCTCATTGAAATGGTTTAGGAAAAGTGATGACATTACATTCATGCAATCCCTTTAATATCTGGTGAGGTGGACCTGGTAAAGGTATAAATTTTATTCATTTCTTAGAGGTTAAAAATGTTATCCTATCATGTGCTTGTGAAATTATGTTGATAGTCTTAGCCTTATTCTTAGCTTGAAAATTGGGTGCATCATTAGTCTTAGGTTTGAATGTTGATTTTCCTTGATAATTGGGATTATTTGATGTTGAATATATAGATGTATACTTTAAAATATTAGCATACATAAGCTTAATATTAATTTTGTGTGACAAATTTTGTTAAATGAATTATATTCGCTAAATATAACCTTGAATTTAAGAGGCTTGAGAAAAATATTTGGGAATATGCTTTAAATACCAATATCAGGAAGTGTATTTGACATCTTGATAAACATGTTTTTGAATTTGAGCACATAACATACTATGTGCTCATTAAGTCCTTGTTTGAGTTTTGTTATTTGTAAGAAAGTGATGATTTGACTAATGTTTATAAAAAAATGTACTAATAAAAGGTCAAGTAGCTCATGAAATATATGCACAAATCCTCTCGGCAAAGACTATAACAAATCTAAATCATATCCTATGAGACTTACAGGAAATAATTTGGTCATGAGAAGCTCATCATCGTGATATCCTATAGAAGATACAAATAAGATTTTTACATGTTGATATGGATCCCCATTTCCTTTAAAAATTTGGCACATAAAATGATGAATTAAAGGGATGAAAAGACTTTTTTTAGTCAATAGATTATGTAATATGTCCAAAGATGAAAGTATATGACTAGGTTTTCTAGATGTTTCTAATAATTTTAAAATTTTCACATTCATGTAGTTGATTTGTTATTGCATATTTAATTCATTATATGTTACACTAAATGTAGGATTAAGATTGGAAATAGTATGGCCATGACCAACATAATGAATATATGAAATCATTAGACACACATTGTTCTTTGGATTGATAGGAGGAACTGTAGAGGCATTAGGAATAATGATGTCAATAGAAGGTGGTGTGATGCTATGTGGAATATGTGTATGAGTATCACTAGCCTCAACACTTAATGTAGAATGGTTAGAACTATTAAATGGAGGTTATTCAGGTATAGTGCCTTTGTTCATAGATAATTAATTTTGGGCTTCAATAATAAAATAAAGCATAACATCTAGCTCATTATAATTTATGGCAATAAATACTTCAAATTATTCTTTGCTCTTATTTAAAAAATATGATTTCCTTAGGATTAGGTGGTTGATCATTATGGTCACTACCAATACTAGTAATCTCTTTTTCATCATTGTTATAATGTAAAAAATCCTTCGAAGGAACCTCCTCAAGGGTTGACATCTCTAAAACATGAGTAGTGTGCAAACGTAGTTGTTGAAGTTCACAAGTATCACCCCTTAACCTAGCACTATCTAGTTAGCTTAGGAAATTGAGGCAATTGAGGCATAATATATGAATATAAAGAAACAAAAGTGAAGTGAAACCCCTAAAATAAACATAAATATGAAAGTATAATTTATAATGAAAAAACTAAATATGAAAGAGGGTTTGAACACCCTTAGGTTGAATTTTTAAAAGAGTCTAGGTTGACCATTTTTGTTTACACTAATTCTAGTTTTACACAAAATATGAATAAACTAATTAGAATTAAATACATCTAAGCATATATCCATGAAAATAAAAACTAAAAATTTATCTAATAGGCTAGACTTAAGTAAACATGATAGATGAAACACACACAACTAGGATATGCAAAGTATATTCAAAGAAAATACAAGAGGTTAAAGAATGATCAGCCCTAATTGTTGTTATGAAATTTTGAACTCATATAATGATCGTGTAGACTATTTAGATCCTATTATTGAAATATGTAATTTTGTAACCTTTTTTGGGTAGACATGTGGAGGGCATGGGTTTGACCTTGGTAGACACATCCTAGTCAAAATCATGCTTGTTAGTTTGGTCTTAGAGTTATCGAGTCTGACATGAACATGATTTTTAAAACTAATTTTTCTATCATTGATGTGTTATCTCTTTTCTAATGTTCCTATAATTTTGATTTCTTATTTTTTAGGTACAATGTGTATACTTTATATTATTCCTTGTTGACCTAGCTTGACACTCCAAAATAAATAAATAGTTATGGAGTCAGAAAACTATCAAAGTGATGTTGAAAACTAATTATTATACATGATCAAATTCATACCTCCACATATATTTGTGATTATGTGGATGCAATAGCTCAAGTGAGGGTTTTGAATATCTTCTTCCCTAGAAGTGATATTTATGTAATAATATGTAAGCTAATTCCCTCCTTTAGCATAATGGGAAAGATGAGAAACTAAGAAGTATAACTTTATTGCAAGTGTGTAGGATGTTACTCAATGAAGCTCAAATTGAAATAACAGGGAAGTTATTTGATACTTGGCTCTAGGATTGACCTTTGATAATTTTTATTCTCTATGATTCTCATTATTTTCCCAATTATTTTATTAAAGTGGCTTGACATAACCTTGTATATATAAGTTGATCTAGGACAAGTTTCAAATGTTAGCCAACTTTATAATTGATGAGGAGTGAGGTTAAAAGCATATAACCAATGAGAATGGGAAAAAGAGACCATAAGGAAAAAGGGACAAACACGTGAAAGATGTGTGTCTAAAATTTTGTGTATTTATGACTTGGAGATAACACAGACACTATTTTTAGGGTAGAGATTGATAATAGGTGATGTATAGTCCAATTATGTTAATGAACACTTTTAATAAGTGTTAGATATTGCTTTTTTGGATCAAAGTCTAAATGGGGACCTTAATGGGACACGAATGGGCCAAGAAACATGCCAATATGTAAAAGTTTTCAAACTATGATAAATTGAGGATAAGACACTAGGAATAAGGCTCTTATGGTATATTTAGGTGTCTATAAATGGGTTCTTAGATAAGTGCCTATATTATGACATGTGCATTGTTAGATGCTGAAAGTGACTAAAAATTAATATGAAATGAGTCTTAGAGTATAACTAAATTTTTTATATAAATAAAAAAATTCCACAAAAAAACCAAAATCGAAGGGATAGATTTTGGTAGTGACCAAGATCATATGGTTTGATATCAAAAACAAGTTTTGTGATTTCAGTAAGACAATTTTAAGATCCTCATTAATATTTATGAGTTCTTTTTTTTGTTTCTTTTGATAATAAATCTTGCCAAAATTCATAAATTTATTCTCAAATATCCTAAAATTTATTATTCAATCTCAAAAACCCTAATCCACACTAATAGGTCTTGTAAAATTATAAAAAATTGGGGTAGTTATGAGGGGTTTGCCTTAGTTAGACCTACATTCTTATATAGTTTGGAAATCAACACTCATGTAATCCAAAAAATATGACTTATCCTTAGATATGATATGAAAGGAACTTTTAAAATCTATATTTTATTTCATTAATTCAATTCAAATTTTATTATAAGTAGTGCATACACTTCAATAGATTACAATACTAAAATGTAGAGTCCATGTCATGTCTCCAAAAGAAATATTTTGAAATTTTATTGATAATACAGATAATCCAAAGCATAACATTAATTTTCAAACCCCTTCCACAATATTTGAATAATATAACTAGATAGCCACATAAAACTAACAATTTCTTCACAAGCTAGAACCCGAATTTGAAATTTTTTCATAAAAACTACTGATTATTTTTATATTAATGAAGTATAATTTTTATACATTTAATATGATGTTACAATGTAAAATATTTAAAAAATAATATCATATAAAACATCAAACATAAACTAAAAATAACTTTGAATTATTCCTCACAAGAAACTCATAAAAAGCACCACAATAATGATTATATTCTGCTTCGAATATAAATATGAATTCCCCACTTTTATGTAGTTTGAATTGATGGATTGAGGAGTATAAAATTAAATATACAAAACTAATAAAATGATAATAATACAACCATACAAACTTAAATCCATAACTCGACATAATTGTAACAAACATGATGCTTCCAATGCCCCAAATTTGGCAATTTTGGCACCAACTTACATCAAACTTCCCACAAATTTGAAAGGTGACATCTTAAAAATTTACAATAAATAAAAACACTTATATAAAAATCTTATAATATTAACGAACACAATATCAAAATATGTAAATTAAACCACACCCAAAAGACACCTGAAAATATGCAAACAACTTTCCAAAATTTGCAAAACAATATCAATCAATTCCAATGTAATCTTTAGATGAGATCACCTATTTGAATCAAAGGGGATATATCCTTTGAATATTTAAATAAATGGTTTTTCATCCACTGATCTCCTCACCTTAAGGTTTTCATCCTCATATGCATAATTTAATTGCAAAGTCCAAGAATTTGTTGAAATGGCAAAAGATGTTCCATAATGAAATCATGACATATTAATACACAAGGGGCCCAAGATGGGATGAAAAAATCCTTGATTTGGGATATTACATCAGTTATAAAATAAACCACTTTTAATCTTTTATCTACTTTACATAATTCACTTAGACCTTGCTTTTTCCTTCTTTGTTTCTACTCCCAACTTTCCCAAAATTTACCCACTTATAAAATAAAAAGCTTCCCTGCAATAGAATATTTATAAATTCAATCTTTGGAGTTATAATTACACCTCATTAAATGCCATGCTCCACTTGTGCAATAAAATAATAATATTGAATATTTAATTACTCCTAAAAATAATAAAACCTTAATGTACGAGATAAAAACTTAAAAAATTAAATAAAATATATTCCCTTATTAAATATATTAGTCCATGGGAAAATAATAATGGACTAATAATCTTACCAAATTAATTTTCTAGAAAGGGGACATGCCAATCTAGCCTTAGAATATGCATTCGACCCTAGTCGCTTATCCTAAATGCATTAATGCCTTATGTACTTTCAAACTTCTTAAATTAAAAAGTGGTGCCTATTATATCGCAAAGGCAACATATAATGGTTATCAAATCTATAAAAAAAAGGAACAACATTGATAAAAGCAAAATAATGGGAAAAGGGCCCATGAAAAAATTTGACCAAAATCAAACTATAATTTTTAGTTAGAACTTTTTATACTCAAAATTGAACACATGTGAAATTTTGGTCCCTTAGGTCAATTTGATCATAATTGATCAATTTTAGTCTAGTTATTTGTTATAAACATGTTCAAAAGTAAGTGTCTTTTGTAAATTTTCCTAAGTGTTTCAATTTTTTTGAAAAATAAAGAATCTAAGTCTCTTTTATTATTGTTGGGTTTTTGATACTTGTCACGCATCCCTCAGGTTTGTGAGGTATGACAAACATTACTGAGATTTCTAAACCTTTCCAAGCATGCCTCAGGTATCTAATTCCTATCGATCAGGGCTTAGGTTCCTAACCCTTAATTGACATAGTATGAAATCCTAACCCCCTATTTTCACCCCCCATGGATCTAGACACATGCCCAAACATCTGCAAAAGTCTGACATTAAACAAGGAGTTACCCACACACATGAATGTTTTGGCCTCCCCTATAACCACTTATTTCACCCATTTATTCCTACCTTGATCCCATTCATGACCTTTATGCTCTTCCTTATTTTACCCCTTACCACCATATTCATTATTCTTCTTACAAGTAACTCATTCAATGTGTTTGTAGTGTACTTTAGGGGAGAACTAGGGTTTCTCTCTACAATTTTATCTTGGCATAGTTAACTCCAAACATTGATCACATTTTTGACTTGGGATCACAAAGTCAAAGGTTTCAAGGCCTTCATTACTAAAAGTGAATATTTAAAATATGTGTTACATTTATCAGAGAATAAAACCTTACCTATATACTTTACGAGATTTGAGTCTTATTTGGATAGCCTACAGAGTTTGATCTTTGTTCTAACAGTCAATAGAATCCAAGTCTTTCTCAAACACTCATTGGATTTTGAGCATTGCATGGACAAGTGTCAAACTTGATCTCATGTTAAAAAACTATTGGGTGTCTACCCCTTGTTAAACATACATCATGACTCTAACCCTTGTAAGGCATGCCTAATATTTTTGACATCTATCTAACCCATTAACAAAATTTGCTCTCTACTCAAACACAACTGAAAGTCCAAGTCTTTTTTGAACTAGTTCTAAGTTTTTTTTCTTCTACCATAGAGGAAATTCATGAGATATCTACACCAAAGACTCTAATTAAGAAGAAGAACACATACATGAAGTACCAATTTCTTGAAATTATTCCTCATTCAAGCCTTGATTCTAACATTGATAAAGTGACAAGTACAAACCTTGGGCACATAGACATGGAAAAGTTATGGAAAAGGATCAATGCAATTAATAAAACTGGCTAGGCCAAAGTATCCATGATAGTGGGTTACCTCAGGCAACAACATTTCCAACCTTGATGCAATATCCCAAATTGGTCTTAACCATGGATAAACACTATGACAAAAAAAAGAGGGAGTTCAAAAACTCAAAAGGGGAATGTATGTTTTGTTTACAACTAGAACACATTGATAATTTTATCAAATTACTTGATCATGAATCATTTGTTTATATCACCCCAACTTATGCTAAATAATTTTAGGAATCTTACACTAGTTTTTGTTCTAAGTGGGTCAATAAGGTGTGGCTTCTAGAGCCTAAAATTTTATAAACACGATTGCCATTTTTTTGGTCTATATTTGAATTTATCAATGAAGTCAATGATATAATCACACTTATTAATATATTTATTTGTAACCCTATTGCCAATTATTTCCAAAATTGGATGTATAGGTACATCTGGATCATTTATAATAATTAATAATATATCAATTGGGGTCAATTGATTAGTGATTAAATATATAAATAACTAATAGAAGTCACCACTACATCAAAGTCCTATGCGACTTCATATATTGTATATGTTATTACTCGTAGAATAATCTACATTGGTATGAACACAATGGGTGATATTTCATCCTCTAAAATCTACTAATTCTATCCACAACTCACTCTAAAGAGAAAAATGCATCATTTTCATAGAGTCAATGATACATTCTTGGAATATGTCTTTCATATGTTTGATCCCAATCCTTACAATGTCAGGATATAAATATGAGCATCAACTAAAATTTCTAGATGAAAAACTTGGTTTATCCAATTCCCAACCTTCATATATGTCGAAATTTATAGTGTGAGATAACTCCATATATGCTCCCAAGATATGTAGGTGACACATGGGCTCTAATGGATTTGGTAATAAAATTGGTTGAGACACACAAGTTTTTGTCTAGTAAATAAAAATTTAGAATAAACATTCTAATTACTATAGGAAGATATACATGTACTTCATTGTCTAAGGCAAAAACTATTGATGCTGAATTGACCCGAGTCATCATCTAATCGTTTAATAAGAGACCCTATTTTGATGTCAGAGGTCTGATCGAGAAAATTATTAGTTCCAAATATTAGCATGTACCCCATTTTGAAAACTTTTATATGGATTATGATGATGAGACTAAAGTTAGAATTCATGATTATTCCCGCTTCACTTAGGAACAAGCAATTGAACTCAAGATAGCAAAAATATCAAAGAATTTTCAAGATGATGAGGATGTTTTATATCCCATCTATGAAGAACCAAATATTGAATCAAAGCCACTTCCAGAGGTCGATTGGAACAAAATAAAATCCACATCTCATGAAAACATGAGTCAAGTAGTGTTAGATAGAACACTTAGATGGTTGAAGAATAAAGGCATCAATATAGAAAAAGTAGGTTTTCCCCCACCAATGAAAGAGATTGAGGTGGGAATTTTTCATCAACATCAATAGGAGGTAGGATCATATTCTAAAAGATAAATAAATGAAGAAATAACATAAATTTAAGAAGAAAGTGTTGAATAACTCCCAGAGACTACTCGAGTGAAAAAACCGCTCAAGCTTAAAATAAAAAGGATAGGGGAAGGATCTTCAATAAATCTTGGTATTTATATTGCACTTGACTCTCCTTTTATGAATATTGCTCATCCCTAGAGTTTAGTATTGAATACTACCCAACAATTCTTCGCTGTAGATACTTCCCTATTACCTCTTACATCCACTCCTCCCCAAATGAACATTCCATTACCTCCACTTCTTTATCAAGAGGTTTAGCTACTTTATATTTCAACTCCAAAAGTCACAACTGAATCACCTAAGAAATATCAAGGTGATGTTCTACCCATAGATCCTCAAGCTTTGGTAACTTCACCCTCCTCAAAATACTCAAAAGTAACTAGAGCATGCATATGTATAAAAATTATTAGCATAGAGTCTGAATGGTTGAATGAGGTGATGAAAAAGATAAATAAAGTAATGCAACCACATGAAATTGATTTTAGTACTCTAATTATTACTACACCTTATGCAATAAAGAAACCTAAAATGGTTTGTAGAATAATTATAGGTGAAAAAGGAGAGAAATAAACTGAGTAGCAATTCCTCCTACTAAAAAAAAGATAGCATTGATGCCATTAACTATCAGATATCTAAAGTGTATATTGGTAAAGCTACCATAAAAGGAGTTAAGGAAAACTTGCAATATGAGATTGGCATGCTCTTCAAAAAGTTAGATGAAGATAAAGTCACCAAATAACAGATAAAATAAAAATTTGAACAACTCACATCATTTGTTAAGAAGTTGGTGAAGCCAATTCAATCTTATTCTTCTACTGTTGTTCATCATATTTTAGATTCCAAGACACTGAATGTTGGTGAATAAATTAGGAACACGAGGAGAACAAATAAAGAATGGTTTGACAAATTGACCTAGCAAGGGACTAAGACAATAAAAATAGTCATGATTATTAATGTTGACATCCAGTTTGAGTATGATATTACAAAATAAATTAAAGACAAACATGTAATTGAAGTAGGTTAAGGGAAACAAATGATACCAAAATAGTAATCCTTCTCATATATTGATTCTGATGATCTCATCATATACAGAGTTATAAAATAATAAGATATTATAAATCTCATAAAATTTTTAGGTGCCACCAAATTTAGGACCTACCTCATTAAAGAATGTGTAAATAAATTCAGAGAATCCCAATCATTAGTAGCTAATGTAATAATTGAGATACAAGGATAAATTGAGAAACTTCCATGCTTATTTATGGATGATGACATAAATGTGATTCTAGAATAAATGATTATAGATGAATTCAAACAATTGGTAAAAAAAAGTAAACGAATCCAAAATTTACATTTGATTACGAGTCAATCTAGAATTTTTTTAGATATCAAAATATCCTTTGATAAATTTTGATAAATTTTTTAAGAGACTCCAACCAACTTTGCACCAGATGATTAATCTCCATTGTGATGCAAAAATTACTTTCATTCACTTAGAAGCCCTGATGAAAATAAAGTTAAAGAAATCATGAAGAGATTCGATGAATACAATAAAAAGATGAAATAAGACAAAGAACAATAAGAAGAGGTCCATATCATGCTTGATGATGAAGATGAATAAATAGTAGTTAAAATTTGCTATTTCTGATACTTGTAAATTATCAAAGTCATTTTCACATCTCAAATTGATTATTTCTATAATAGCATTTTTACATATTATAAGTCATGAAAATTTGTTAAGTCTTTTTTGTAAGTTTCAAGTTTTGCTAAACTATAAAGTCATTTTTGAAAGTCATGTGAAATCACCAACACACTTTTACAAATTTTAAGCTGCACTTTTTGGTCAACATGCTTTTACAAGTAGTCTAAACTTTAAAAAATGTGATTGTGCAGTATAACCACCCATTGTAACTTATAAATACAAGTTCTTGAGTCTTTTAAAAGTTTTTTGGATAGAGAAGGAATTTTTGGAAAGCATAGAAGGAAAAGATTGTAATTTTTGTATAGAGAAGGAATTTTTGGAAAGCATAGAAGGAAAAGATTGTAATTTCAACTAGTGGAAGAATCAATCCAAAGAGAGTTTTTGAGGACTTTGAGCTAGAAATACTTTTAAATAGATAATATATGTGTTTATGTTATTATATTCAATTTTTCTTCTTCATATTGTTAAATTTCATTGTTAGATAGTTGATAAATGAGAAAATTTCATTATATAATTTATTTCATACCTACTAGAAGTTTTTGTTGTTGTGAAACCTTGGTGGGATTAAAAATACAATTTGTATTTATTTTTATTAGGAAATACAAGGTTATTGATCTCTATTTTTAGTGTTATTCAATCTCCTTGGCATATGTAATTTTGTTCTTACATTTAAAATATGCCTTTTCCATCTCATTTTATGATAAAAGTTTCCTATGATAAAATATCCACTGCCAAATTAGTTTAGTGAGTTTATGTGTTTGGCTACCTAAAGTTATCCTTTTTTTCTTTATTCTCTTTTCATATATTTATTCCCTCCATCGTCCTTTCCTTACATTTCTCTTCTTCCACATTTTCATACTTTTGGTTAAAAGTATAAATCCTATAATTTTTTTTGGTTGTAAATAATTTTATTTCTTATGTCTCTTTTATTTTCAATAAAGGTAGTTCCACATGCTAATAGGAGACGGAATTTACCCTGACACTATTGGCCAAAACCTAATATTTATCTCCCTAAATTTTTGTTCAGCCAATAGACATTGACACCCACCATGGGGCATGACTTTGTACTTTTTGTGCTACCCACATATGGAATTTTTCCCACATGACTCTTCCAACAACTCAGGGGCTAGTTCAACAACTAGGTACTGAGTGGGAATAACCTACACATCTATATATTAATAATGGTACCTTACAATGTGCTTGGGAGTGTGAGAAGGTTAGTGTTTCTCATTTCCAAATCATTTTGACAATATTAAACTAAAAATTTGACTGTGTAGAAAGAGCAAAAAGGATTCTTGAGCACATAATAGTTCGCATAACTTCTCAAGAGGCTGACAACCCTGATCAGTAAAATGTGCATATGATTATCAAAGTGAACTAATATCCTAATCATCAACCTAATCTCAATTGGATAGAATTTGTAGAAGAGATTATCACTTCAAGTTCTGATAGCTTTCCTGGGATAACAAGATAAGCTACACTCAATTCAACACTATCACTACAATAATAAACATAGAAGAAGATCATGTTGTTATCATTTTAAGAACTACAAAAAATATTTCAAAGAGAAAAATAAGAAGAAAAATGATGATTTTTTTTTATAGCGTCCCAAAGATATTATGCAATAAGCTACTCTTCTTATGACCATCCCAACAATTCAATCTCCAATACTTTAATTGAATATTGATTGATTTAGTGAGACACGATGATACATTTCTTCATATTTGTGTGGGATAATAGAAATAACACAATTTAGTTTCAAAGAGTTTTTGAAGTATTATAAGAAGAGGAAGATCATGTAATCTTGGCATAAAGAGCTGAAGCAATATCTACACAAAGAGCACAATAAAGAAGACTAGTTTCGAGAACACTGTAAATCCAATTTTCACCTCAATGACAATAATATTCCTTTCAAATTGGTAAAAAGATGATTTACTAGAGTAAGTAATAAAACATATTTAATGTATTAGTTGCAATATATTTCCAACTTTAAGTTAAGTCTTGAGCATAAAACTAAAATCAATAAATCAATCAATAACCCATCTTGTCCCCCAAAAAGTAAACAATTGCATGGTGGTTCAATATTAAATTAGGCTCTTATTTTGTTAGGGATTTTTATCCATTTTAAATTAATTTTTACAACCATGGGGTAATGCAATTAGTCTATTAGCACTGGGGCAGTTACATGAACTTCCAAAGGGTTTATGAAAAAACTTCCCAAAATTTTTAGGTGATGGGAAGTAATATTTAGATGAACATAATATGGCATTCTTTGTAACATGTGAGATATTATGGGTATAATATGAAGACATTTAAATCAAATCATTCATATAAGCTCTTAAAAATGGAGCAGCTGACTGGGTCTACCAGTTCCCTCTAGGTTCCATCACTAGTTGGGACAATATGAAAACTAAATTTGAAATTAGTTTTAAACTATCTAAAGATGTGCATGCATTACTTGTACAACTTACTCAAATGAATAAATAGGCCTATGAACCCATGAGATATTTTATGGTAAAATTTAATAAGATAATCAATACAATACTAATGACAGACAAACCAATGATAGAAAATAAAAAATGTTTTTTTATAAACTCACAATTACTTAAAGTAAGTTATCAATTAAGGAGAGCTAGAGTAGCTGATTTAGATGTAGCTCAAACATTGGATATTGATGTAAAATACGACATGATAATGGATGGAAAATTAAATAAAGAACTTTAAAAAGGTAAAACAAATAGATCCAATCAGTCTTATATAGAACAACTTTTGTAAAAAATGGCTAATAATATAACACAGAAGAAACAAATACCCCAAAAATCTATTGCTCCTCCTTATCAGGACATGCCTATAATAAATTATGTGCCTTATCAATGAAATTATCCATGATTTCAATCTCCTTAACAAAAATCTTGCCATAGAAGCACCTTTGAATGCAAATGTAAATTCTCTTATAAACATTATTCTATAAACAAAAGAGAATTTTAGGTATGAATAACTAGAATAAGAAATTGAAACATAAAATCTAGATCTTAACAAATTTGAGACAAAAGAATCTAGTGGTGATTCCACTAATGTATACCTGAAATATGATTTAGGGTAAGATGATTATGATGACATCATTGAGGATACGAACATTGAATCATTTTTAATCTTCACCAAATCCCAAAATTAGAAAAAATAAAAAACTAAAAAATAAGAAAAAATTTCAAAATCATGCTTCTGTAAGGAATTACATCACTTGTGAAAATGAAAGAAAACCATCCAATGAAAAAAGTATGTGAACCTTCCTAAAGTACTACTACCTATTATCCAAAAGGTAATTTCTCTAATAAAAGTGAAGTGAATGTTTCTCAATCCATTGAAAGTTCTTCTAACTTTCTCACTTTCGATATAATTCAACATATAAATAAAACCAAAATCTAAATGTCTTAAGGCAAATATTTGAGGTCAAACCTAGACCATTTAGATAGGCTAGTGGAAATTATTAAAGGTAAAAATCCCAATATAAAAAATACAAATGTTAAAGGGATACTTGTAATCCCTCTTCTGCTAATACAATAAACTCCATGGTAGCCGTTACTTCTAAATATAGTAAGTTTGAACCCTTTTATATGTCCCTTTTCCTTAAAGGATGCAAAATAAGTAATTGTATCATTAAAACTAGAGCCTCTACTAATGTGATGTATGCTAAAGTTGTCCATGCTCTAGGTTTAATATAAAAATACCTTTGGCCACTCCATGGATGGGAAACAAGTAACTCTGGTTGGTCAAATCAAAGATGCCCAACTTGCATTAATCTCCTTTCCTTAAAAGGGAATAAAAATGACTATCCTAGTAGTGGATATCCCAACTGCTTATGGCATATTGTAGGGAAGAAAATTTTGCAAAGAACTTGATGGTGAAGTTTAGCTATATCTTTCTCATGATATGATTCCTATCAAATGAGTTAAGCAATGCCTAGATCCTAAGTTAAAAACTAAATAAACTATGCATAAAGTAGATGACCCCATAACTGACATTCTATATAAAGATGCTGGGATAGAAAATTACCTACTCATGATAGAATAAAATTTGAATATAACTGAGGTGATGACAAGTGACCCTAATGACATATGGATGCTCAAATTTGATGGCAATTGTTTCTTAGTTGGTGTAGGAACATGAGTCATTATCATGTCTCCAAGTAGGTAATTTTTTACTTTCTCATACAAGTTAAAATTTGAATGCACTAACAACACTACTAAGTATGAAACATTATTACTTGGTCTACATATTTTTTAATAAATATGAATAAAAAATTTGAAGTTATAAGAGATATAAAACTAGTTGTAAGACAAATCAAAGGTCAATATCGGGTAAAAATGATTACCTAAAACACTATAACTTTTTTTGGGACCATATAGAAACATTTAAAGCCTAATTTATAATAGTTATCCTGAGAGGAAGTAATGCCAAAGTAGTGCCCTTGTAGTATCTACTTCTCTATTGATTCCTCATGCATATTTTGGAAAATAAAAGTACATGATTGAATCGGTGTATAGGCCTAGTGTACCAAAAAACTCAAATAGCAATTAGGTTTTGAATAATGACCAATAAATTATCAATTTTCTTGAAAAAGCTAATATTTTCATAAATACATATTTTAATGGCTATGAATCATCATATATAATCTTTAATGTAAAATTAGAAAGAGGGTATTATTGAAGAACAAGATGAAGAAGAAGTTATTAAACTCAAAGGATATAATATTCCTAGGGGTTTGGTTTCCCTAGAGGAACTATTTGATAAACATGATAGACTCATTAAGAAAAAAAATTATAATAATTCCCCAAACTTAGCTGATTATGAAAAGGTGAATATCAAATTTGAGGAACAACCCATATTATTAAATATTGGCAAACGCTACTCACCAAAATAATGAAGAAAGTTTATCATTCTTTTTAAAAAATACATTGATATTCATGCATACTCATATGTAGATCTTAATTATTTCTAACTAAAGGAAATGCAACACATGGTTCCCCTAAAGCCTAATGCTAAGCCATTCAAGTAAAAATAAAAGAAATATAATAAAAATATAGCAGGAACCATTTTTGAATAAATTCAAAAAATATTGAATGCATGAACCATATTTCCTATTCATCATTCAACATGGGTTCAAATATAGTTGTAATATACAAGAAAAGTGGAGAAATTGATATATGCATAAATTTTTAAAATCTAAACCAAGTGTCTCTAAAACGCAAATATACATTACCCATAATGGATCAAGTTCTTCATGTAATTATATATTTAGAAATTCTCTCCATGTTAAATGGCTTGTCACGATATAAAAATATATAAGTTAATAAAGAAGATCAAGACAAGAATTCATTCAAAACTCCTTGGGGTACATTCGCATATCGGAGAATGCCATTTAGTATAATTAATGTAAGATTAAAATCTCAAAGAGATATGGATCTTGCTTTCAAATATATAAAGAACAAAATAATTATGGTCTATCTGAATGATTTAACAATGTTATCAAAGAAAATATAAGACCACTATGAACATCTCGAAAAAGTGTTTGAAAAATGTCATCTTCATGACATTTCTCTCAACCCTAAAAATTATATATTTTGGATAACTGAAAGAAAAATGATTGGACATTTTGTCTCAGAATAAGGAATAAAAATTGATCCTAAAAGAGTTGAAACAATTTAGAAATTGTCTTAACCAATTAGCAAACCAGGCATGCATTCTTTTTTTGGGAAGGAAATTTTTCTAAGACTATTTGTGTTTGATTTTGTATAACTCACCAGACACATTGCTGAAATGATGAAAGACAAACCCTACTATAAATGGAGAAATGAAGGAAAATAAGCATTTCAAAAGATAAAATATGCCATTGCACACACACCTACTCTAGTTTGCCTAGATTTCAATAAATAATTAATTATCTATTGTTATTCTTTAGACCATACTATTTTGGCCATTTTGATACAAAATAAAACTGAAGGGATTAAGTCACCAATCACCTTCATAATTTTTGGTCTCAAGGATTATGAGTTTAAATATTATTCAAAATAAAAACATGCATATGCCATTATGAAATCTATGAAGTAGTTCAAATATTATATTCTTCATTCACATTTCATTGTAATGGTGGAAAATACAATGGTAAAGTCTATTTTGACTCAATGGGAACTAGGTTCAAAAAGAGGTAATTGGATCACTCAAGTTCAAGAGTATGATTTAAAGATCAAACCTACCAAACTAGTCTGAGGTAAAAGCTTTTATCAACTCATGGTAGAATATATAGAAATTCAGAGACTTCTTATTTTGACAAGTGAAAATGATCAAATAAAATAAAAACCACCTGTAGTTCTATTTGTGAATTCTATAGATGAATGGTTTTTAGACATCATCTTATTCCTGACATATGAAAAATGCCCAAATCATCTAGATGTTAAAGAATGAAGAACAATCAAGTTAAAATTTAGAAAATATGTGATTTGGGATGACACATTATTGAAGAAAAGTATCGATGGTAGCTTTCTCAGGTGTGTTGATAAAGAGAAATAAAAGAAAATTCTATGAGATTTTTATAATCAAGCATGTGACAAACATTTCTCTACTCCAATGACAACATATAAAATATTGAAAGCCCATTACTATTGGTCTTCACTATTCAAATATTCTTATGAATGGGTGAGAAAGTGTGAAGCTTGTCATCAATTCATCATACGACTAAAACTTACAACTTTCCCTCTTAATATTATAGTACCTAAATAACCCTTTTAGCAATGGGGATTGGATTTCATAGGTATAGTGAATCCTCATTAAAGTGTTGGTCACACTCATGTCCTCATCACTATAGATTACATTACCAAATGGGTGGAGGCTATCACAGCCAAACAAATGTCTTCAAAAGTTGTATGCAACTTCATCAAAGAAAATATCTTGAACCAATAAGGTATTCTATGAAATGTTATAACTGAAAATGCATCCAACTTATCTTCTATATATTTGGTTAGATTCTATAATGGTTATGGTATTTCTTTGTCTCACTCTTTTAATTACTATCCACAAGGAAATGGTCAGGCATAATCAAGTAATAAGAATATTGTTACCATCATTCTCAAGTTGGTAGATGAAAATTAAAAAAATTGACACAAGAAATTATATGATGCATTGTGGGCATATTGCATCACTTTGAAGAAATATATTGGAATGTCACATTTCTAATTGTTGTATGGGATTGATGTCATTATTACCATAATAATTGAATTTATTGCACTACATCTAGTGAGAGCCATTGAAAATCAAAAATTTTAAAGTCCAATAGATAAGAGAATCCTATATTTGAACAAACTTGAAGAAGATAAGACATGGGTTATGGATAGAATTACAAAACATCAATCTCAGGTTAAAATTCTCTTAGATAAAAATGCAAATAAAAAAGATTTCCAAATAGGAGCCCTGGTGCTCTTATGGGATAAATGAAGAGCACCAAAGGGGAATCATGGTAAATTTGATTCTCTATGGATGGGCCTATTCAAGATCAGACATTTATGCAAACACAACACTTTATATTTAACATATCAATATGGTACACATCTCCCATTTACCTATAGTGGAAAATAACTAAAACACTATTTCCAATGAAAATAGGTTGTCTCCTACATGTAAATACACATATAAAATTTTAATTGTGTTTCTTATTGTTCATTCATTTTTGGTGTGTCATTTTGTTTTATTTTTATTTTTCTTCTTTGTTTTGGTTTGTCTAATTCTCTTAGATTTTGGTTAGTTCCTTGTAATTTTGTCAAAGCCTAAATGACTATGTATCCCAATGGATAAAACACTTGTCTACAAAACCAGAGTTTGAAATTCTTCCTTCATTTCTTATAGTTTGAAGTTCCCTAGTTGAAGCTTATTATTCTACTCAAAATTGAATAGGTGTGAAATTTTGGTCCCCCAGGTCAATTTGATTGTAATTGATCAATTTTAGTCTAGTTGTTATAAACGTGTTAAAACTTAAGTGTGTTTTTTGAAAATTTTCTTAAGTATTCAAAATATCTTGAAAATTAAATAATATAAGTCTCTTTTAACATTGTTGGGTTTTGGCTACTTTTCAATCATCCCTTAGGTTTCTAAGGTTTGTCAGACATGCCTCAAGTTTTTGAACCCTACTGAGCATGCCTTGGGTTCCCAAAACCTGTTGAACATACCTTAGGTTCCTAAGCCTCGTTTGGTAGACTGTGAAATATAGACCCCTTGTTTACACCCCCCATAGATCTTGACACATGCCCAAACATCTTGAGAATTTTACCATTAAACATGAAGTTAATCATACATGTGAATGTTTTAGACTCCCATAGAACCACTTATTTAGCCCATTTCTTCCTATATTGATCCCATTCACACCTTCTATGTTCTTTATTATTGCACCCCTTACCACCATTTTCATTGATATTCTTGTAGGTAACTCATTTAGTGTATTTATGGTCTACCATAGGGGAGAGCTAGGGTTTCTCTCTACATTTTTCTCTTGACATAGGTTAGCTCCAAACATTGATCACATTTCTGACTTGGATTCACAAAGTTGAAGGTTTTGAGGCCTTCACTACTAAAAGTGAATCTTTAAAATTTGTGTTTCATTTATCAAAGAACAAAACCTTGCCTAGATTCTTCACTAGATTTGATCCTTGTTTAGACAACCTACAAAATTTGAGCTTTATTCTAATAGTCAATAGAATTTGAGAGTTTAGCCAATGCTAAAAAACTATCAGATGTCCACCCTTTGTCAAACATACATTAGAATTCTAACCTTTGTTAGACATGCTTTAAATTTATGATGATTATCTAATCCATCAGTAAAATCTACCCTCTACTCAAACACAATTGAAAGTTTGACTCTTTATTGAGCTAGTTCTAAGTTTCTATGTTTTAAGTTTCTATTATTATTTTAGAGAGGAACTTCATCAGATGTCTACACTATAGACTCCAATGAAGAATAATAACACATCCATGAAGTACCAATTTCAATTAGTTTTTTCTCCTTCAAGCTTTGAATCCAATGTTGACAAAGTGATATAGATCTTGGGCACATAGACATGGAAGACTTATATCAAAGGATCAATGCAATACATAAAACTAATTGGGGCCAAAATAACCATGATAGTGGGTTACCCTAGGTATTAGCCTTCCTAGATTTGCTGTAATATCTCAAATTGGTCTCAATCATGGATAAATACTATGACAAAGAAAAGAAGGAAGTTAGAAAATCAAAAGGGGAATGTGTGCTTTGTTTACAACTAGAACACATTGATAATTTTCTCAAGTTTCTTAATCATGAATCATTTGTTGATATCACCCTAAATTCTAATAAATAATTATGGGAAGCTAACACTACTTCTTGTTCTAAATGTGTTAACTATGAGTGGCTTTTAAAGCCTAAAAGTTCAGAAACAAGATTGCTAAATTTTTTAATCCAGTTTATATTCATCAATGAAGTCAATGACATAATCACACTTATGAATAGAGTTTTTGGTAACCCTACTTCCAAATATTTTCAAATTTAGATGTACAAGTCTATTTGGATCATTCATAAGAGTTGACAATATATTATTTGGGGTCAAGTGATTAATGATTAAATACATAAATAACTAACAAAAGTCACCATCATGTCAAATTTATATATGACTTCATATCTTGTATATGTTATTACTCATAGAAGAATATACACTATTATGAACACAATGGGTGATATGGCATCCTCCAAAATCTAATAATTATATCCACAACTCACTCAAAAGGAGAGATTGTATCATTTTGTAGTGTCAATGATGCATTCTTGAAATGTGTCTTACACATGTTCGAGTCTAATCCATACAACATCAGGATATCAAAAGAATCATAAACTAAAATTTATATATGGGGAGCTTAGTTTATCCAATTCCAAACCTTCACATACCTTAGAATTTGTGAATTTGAGATAGTTCCATATATGCTCCAAAGGTATTTAGATGAGAGGTGGGCTCTAATGGAATTGGTAAGATAATTGAGTGACACACAAGTTTCTATCTAGTAAAAACAAATATAGAATACACTTTCTAGTTACCATAGGGAGATATGCATGTGATTCATTATCCAAGGTAAAATTAATTGATGATAAAATTCCTTGAGTCACCATCTGATCATTCAACAAAAAACCCTTTTTGATATTAGAGGTCTGATTGAGAACATTCTTAGTTCCACATATCAGCTTGTACCCCATTTTGAATACTTTTAGATGGATTATGATGATGAGACTGAAGTTAGAATTTGTGATTGTTCCTGCTTCACTCTAAAATAAGTCATTGAATTCAAGATAGCAAAAATCTCAAAATTTTGAAGATGAGGATGTTTTATATCCCATCTATGAAGAAGTAGATATTAAATCAAAGCCTTTTCCATGGGTTGATTGAAACAAAATTGAATCCACATCTCTTTAAAACACGACTCAAGCAGTGTTAAATAGAACACTTAGATGGTTGAACAACAAAGGCATCGATATAGACAAAGCAGGTCCACCACTAATGAAAGCATTTGAGGTAGGAAATTTTCATCAACAATAGTTATAAGCATTCCCATATTATATAGGATAAGAAGATGAATACATAACATAAATTTGGGAAGAAAGGTTTGAAGTACTCCCAGAGACTACTAGAGTGTAGAAACGACTCAAGCTCAAAATCAAAAGGCTAGGGGAAGGGTCTTGAAGAACTCTTGGTATTTCTACTACACTTGATAATCCTCTTGTGAATATTACTCATCTCCAAAGTTTAGTGTCAAATACTACCTCCTATTTATTAGTTGTAGACACTTCCCTATTACCTCTTGCATCCACTTCTCTCCAAACAAACATCTCATTACCTCTATTTATTTCTCAAGATGTTGAGTTACCCCTATTACAACTCCCAAAGCTACAACTGAATCACCTAAAAAAGATCAAGGTGATGTTCTACACATATATCCTCAAGCTTTGGTAACTCCACCCCCTCATCTAAATACTAAAAATCAACTAAAGCATGCATCTGTATAACAATCACCTAACACAAAGGTTCCTAAGTGGTTGAATGAGGTGGTGAAAAAGAGAAAGATAATAATACAACCACAAGAAATTGATTTCAATACTCTAACCATTCTTTCTCCTCATGTAGTAAAGAAACCTAAAATAATTTCTATAATAATTACAAATTAAAAAGGAGAAAGATGCATTAAGGTAGAATTTCATTTTGCTAAAGAAATAAATATAACATCAATGCCACTAACTATCAGATACCCAAAGTGTATCTTGGTAAATCTACCAGAGGAGTTAAGGAAAATATGCAGTTTGTGATTGGTACTCTCTTCAAAAATATGGATTAATACAAAGTCACCAAAGAATAACTAAAAGAAAAATTTAAACAACTCACATCAATTGTTCATAAGTTAGTAAAGCCAATTCAATCTTCATCTTCTTTTGTTATTTGTTAGATTTTAGATTTTGAGACACTAAATGTTGCCATTGAAATTGGGCATATGGGGAGATAAACTAAATAATGGTATGAGAAATTGAAAGCAAGGGATTAAAATAATAAACAAAACCATGACTATTTGTTCTGAGATATAGTCTAAATATGATATTACAAAATAAACTGAAGACAAATTTGTAATTGAAGTAGGTAAATGGAAAAAAATGATACTAAAATTAGAATATTTAACGTATACTAATCTTGATGATATCATCATAGGAGTTGTAAAACAAGAAAATATTATGGATATCATATAATTTATAGGTGCCACCAAATTTTGGACATGCATCATTAAAGAATATGCAAAGAAATTCAAAGAATCCCAATCATTAGTAACTAATGTAATAATTGAGATACATGGATCAATTGAGAAATTTTTGTGTTCATTTATAGATGATAACAGAGAAATGATTGAATAACAAATGATTGTAGATGAATTCAAATAATTGGTAGAAATATATATGGCTCCAAAATTTGTATTTAATTATGAGTCAATCCATCATTAAAGAATATGCAAAGAAATTCAGAGAATCCCAATTATTAGTAACTGATGTAATAATTGAGATACATGGAGAAATTGAGATTTTTTTGTTCATTTATGGATGATGACAATGAAATAATTGAATAAAAAATGATTATAGATGAATTAAAATAATTGGTATAAATATAGACGACTCTAAATTTTTTATTCAATTATGAGTCAATCCAAAAATTCCCTAGATATCAAAATATCTTTGATAATTTTGATGAGACTCCAATCAACTTTGCACTAGATGATTGAGCTCCACTGTGATGTAAAAATTACTTTCATTCACTTAGAAGGTCCTGATGAAAATAAAGTCAAAGAAACCATCAAGAGATTTAATGAATTTAGGAAAAAAATGCAACATGATAAAGAACAAGAAGAAGAGGTCTAAATCGTGCTTGGCAAAGAAGATGAATAAATAATAGTGAAATTTCACTAACTTTGATACTTGTAAATTGTCAAAGTTATTTTCACAATCTCAAGTAGCATATTTTTTTAATAGCATTTTTGAATATTATAATTGATGCAAATTTGCCGAGTCATTTTTACAAGTTTCAAGCAGTGCAAAATTATGAAGTCACTTTTGTAAGTCATGCGAAATTACCAATGCACATTTATAACTTTAAACTACACTTTTTAGTCAACGTGATTTTACAAGCAATCTCAAATTCAAAAAAGGTGGTTATGTAGTATAACTACCCATTGTAACTTATAAATACAAGTTCTTGAGTCATTTAAAGTAATTTTTGATAGAGAATGAAGTTTGATAGAGAAGGAATTTATGGCAAGAATAAAAGGAAGAGATTGTATTTTTAACCTATGGAAGAATCAATGCAAATAGATTTTTTGAGAACTTTATGCCAAAAATATTTTTGAATAGATAATATGTGTGTGTATGTTATTCTATTTGATTATTCTTCTTCATATTGCGTAATTTAATTTATAGATAGTTGATGAATATGAAAATTTCATTATAGAATTTATTTTGAATTTGTATTAGATTTACATTGTTGTGAAACCTTAGTGGGATTGGAAATAGAATTTATATATGTTTTTATTGAGAAATACATGGCTATTGTTTATCTCTATTTTTAGTGTTATTCAATCTCCTTAGCATATATTATTTGTTCTTACATTTAGAATATGTCTTTTCCATCTCATTTTTATGATAAAGGTTTCCTATGCTAAAATCTCCACTACTGGATTATTCTAGTGAGTTTTTATGTTTGGCTACCTAGAGTTATCCTTTTTATCTCTATTATCTTTTCATATATTTCTTCCCTCCATCATATTTTCCTTATATTTCCCTTCTTCCAACTTTTCATACATTTTGGTTAAAATTAGAACCCCTATAGAAAACATTTTTTTTTGTAAATAAATTTATTTCCTCTATCCCTTTTGTTTTCAATAAAGGTAGCTCTACCTACTAATAAGAGAGGGATTGTTGACCGAAACTTACTATTTGTGCCCTTGATTTTTTTTTCAACCAACAGAATTAAAATAAATAAATAAATTTTGGTCCACATAGAAAATAAAAAAGCAAAAGTAAAGACAAATAAGAATAAGGTCAAAGATCCAAGATAAAATAAGAGAGATAGAAGGAATAGAACAAGAAAGCCCATGTGAACATATAAATTGAAGAAAGTGAGATAAATATAAAGACATGGAAATGCTCCAATAAGAGCTCAATCTTACCAATGATATAAAAAAACATAAATATATCAATATCATATCAAATAACTAGTCTTGTACCAAAATTAGGTGCATACATAATGCCCCACTTTGATATGTGTGCTTGAAAACTTATCAAGTAAAAAAAAAAACAAAAGTGCACCTAGAAGGCTTGAAGAATAAATGTTACTCAAATTTAATACGGATATAATAATGATCTATTAAAGTCAAAAGGATTAGAGACATTATCTTATCACAAAGTTTTGCTTATGTGACCTACAAAATAAAAAACCCTGCTTTATCACTATCTACATGAATGTCTTGACTACCACAAAGGGTTCATGAATGGGAATTAATGATCATTATCTAACATATGAATGAATGGTGTACCTTAAATAAAACAAAAATGTTTTCAAGTAGATCAATGTCCTTATAAATAGATAATAAATAAACTAATTACATAATCAAGTAAAAGTAAACAGTAGGAATGATTAAACATGTTGGTATGCAAATTATGCCAGCATCCCTATAGAATATATGAACGTGTATAAGGTAATATATAACTATTTTTTGTGCATAATATGCCTTATGAATCTCTATTGTGTGCCTCTTAGTTAAATAAGATCATATCTTAAAACACTTTGTTGTGGGCATCCAATTATGGAGGGGTAAATATCTGAAGTGCATTGTACTAACTTGCCTTCAAGGAAACTAACTATAGTGTGTCATGATGTTGAATATAGATTAAGTAGATCATATGCACCTGTTTTAAGAGATTTTATCAGTTGCATATTTCTCATCTCAAAACAAAGGATTAGACATACCATGTGTAAAATATATAAATAAAAAAAGGAAATAAATTTTAATAGTACATTTATAATTCTTTTTGGTAAATTATAGAAAAATGGTATTTATCATTGAAACATATATAGAAATAAAGTGAGTATGACCACTGAGAGTATAAAATATATAAAGAATATGTCATCTCGATAGAGTACATATAACTCAATAGATGTAACCCCAAGGGATCTACACTATATTAAAAGGTAGTAACTAGTTCCGCCATAATTGACAAGGGATATGCAATAAGGGTACATATGATATGCCCCAAAGTAGATGAGATATTAAATACTATTCATAAAAATGATATGCCCCAATAAATGCATGGTACAAACCCTGAAAATGTAGGCAATAAACACATAGGTAATTAATCATGTCCATAGCATTCTCTAATATATAAGCAATGTAATATTGATGTATATATGATTTTATCATGTTTATAATGACCAAAATATAATAAATGAAGCCTAAAAATAGTATTCCCCCATAAATGTATAGTAAGGGACCATATTTATGCAGAAACTAGGAGGTAAAAATGTAGGTACAAAAAACCATAAGACTCTGAAATACATGTCGACATGACTGAAGAAAGAGAATCATATAAAAAGCTAAGATAACTATGCACAAGAGAGCCAAAGATATAAAAAGAAGGAATTTTGAAAACATGAAATAAAATAAAAATTAAATGGTCCAATAAGAGAGAAGAAATATAAAGACTCAAGTGTAAGTGCATGATATTCATTATATTCGTCAAAGGTTTAACATCTAATGTAGCTAGGCGGTATGCCCATGTGCCAAGTTTTTCTATGGTAAAAAGGGATCTAGATAATTAGGCTTGTACTTACCTTCATTTTATTTATCTATATTAGTATTTTTTTCAATTTATTTTAAGACGTTATCACCAAAATTAAATTATCTTGAGTGAATATTTTTATTATAGGCATTCTCAAGGTGATTCTTAGAAAGTCTTAAGTGCTCAATATCATGGATACATGCTTCATCCAACATTTCTAAATGATATAATTTTTTTTCCTCTATATTAATTTTCATTAGTAATATATTTTAGTGACAGTTGAAGTGAAGGAATTTATAACTATAAGGGTAGGAATACTTATGCAACATAGATAAAATAACAGGGAGTGGCCCTATAGTTGTCATTACACTTATTCTTTATGCCCATAATACATGTGTTATTTGGTTATTGCAATCTTCTCTATGCTTTCTCACTATCTTGTATAAAATGTTAACGATTTTCATCTAAGTGGCCTCTTGGATATCCCCTTGGGGGTAATAAGAACTAAAAAATGTATGGCAATTTTTTTATTTTACACAAAAGTTATTTATTATATTATTCTTAAAATATGATCCATCACCAGTAATAATAGAGGATGGACAACAAAATTGAGAGATAAAATGAGTCATAATAAATTTGTAAATATCCTCACCGATATTAGATTCTAAAGGTATAACTTTAACCCATTTTGAAAAATATTCCATAGCTATGATAATAAATTTACAACCTTCTAATGATGGAGGGTTAATTTTCCAACTAAATTAAATCCCTAAATAGAAAATGGCTACAGATAGATAATAGGATGTAGTTCTAGAGATAGAACATGTGTTAATTTTTTGTGTCTTTGAAATTGCTCACATTATTTTTTATATTCTTGGAATTCATTTTTAATTATAGGACAATAATAACCCATTCTTGTATTTTATTCACATTCATGTTCAATTTCAGGACAATAATAACCCATTTTCATCAATTTATATAACATCAGTTTACCACTAAAGTGTCCACTACACTCACTCTCATGAAATTATTGTAATAATAATTTAGCTTCTTCATGCCCAAGGAATTTAAGTAAATTCCTATCAAAGAAAATTTTGAATAGGGAATCTCTAATTATAACATGTCTAATGACATCTCTTCATTATTTTATCTTATCATTTCTATAAAAGTGAAGGAGAAAAATCTCTTCCCATAAAAAAAAAGATAGTTGTGTACCATTCTTAATTTTCTATACCATTTTCAATCACAAATACATCTCAAGCATATAAATTTGGTCATTCTAGAGTAGGTTGTTTAAATTTATTATTAGTAAACATGGTTTGATCATTTATGATATCAATAGGAATAATGGAAGCATCATTAGCCATAGCATTTGTGTGGTGGTTTTTTTTTATAGTAATATTGTCAATCTCAAACTTGTTGAATCAAATGATCAAAATGAAAACTAAGTTAAGATATGGTATCAATAAATATATTTTTGTTTGATAGACACTCATTAATTACTTTATAATGATTTGAGAGTCACTATACACCTTGACATATTTAATCTCTGAAGCATCTAGGACATGGAGTTGTAGAATCAAATCCTTATATTTTATTATATGATTGGTATATGAAAAACTCAATCAATATACTAATGGCATAGTCTAGCCATGGGGAATAATCAAGACAATGCTGAACCTAACACCTAAAGCACATTTGGACACATCAAAGTACATGGTCCATGTCTTATTTTCATTATTACACATACGGAATTCCTCTTGAAAATTATCATTTATAACATGGTCTATGAGGGGATATTTAGCTAATTGGTTAGCTATGACTTTCCCTTTGACCAATTTATAGGATATAAATGTAAAATCAAACTCATTGAGTAGAATGAATCACTTAGTTATTCATATAGGGAGATGTGACTTAGACATCATATATTTCAAAATATCCAATTTAGAGATGAACTAAATTTCATTATTAAACATGTAGCGTCTATGTTTCAATGTTTCAAACATAATAGTTAAGATTAAATTTTACATTGAGTTATAAATCTTTTCATAATATATCATGTATGACTGATGTAATAAATAATGCAATATTTATGACATATTCATATTTTGTAATTAAGTTTCCTAAAGCATGCCTAATGGAAAAAATACATAATAAATACCAATTAGGAATAAGTAACCTCATCATAAAGGGATTACATAAATATTCTTAATTGCATCGAATACCTTTTGAAATTGTCCATCCCATTCAAATTTAGTTTATTTATATGATAGTATTGAAAACGGTTGGGTTTTATAGACAAAATGAGCAACAAATCATCTAATGGCTTAATTTTTTGCTTGTAAACTTATTAGGTTCTTAATACCTTTACAGGGAGGCATTTCAACAATGGCTTGTAGTTTTTAGAATCAATTTATATGCCTCTTAGAGAAATAATGTAACCTAATAATTTTATTTATGTAAATCCAAAGACACATTTATTAGGATTTAGTCTCACATTGTATTTTAGTAATTATTCAAATATCTTTCACAAGTCACATGGATGGTTTTCACACTTTTTAGATTTTCATAGAATTTCATCAACACAGTCCCCTAATATATTGTGCATGTAATTAATAAATATATGTGTCATAGACCTTTAATTTGTGGCACTTGTGTTTTTGAAATTGTAGGGGTGTAGACACTCATATTTAGGTTTTAGACACTTGAAAAAGTGAAATTTTACCAATCTTTACCATATTTGACTCATACATGCACACATGATTCTTATTCATGATTATTCCTACCCACTCATTCATATATGATATCGATATTACAAATTATAGTTATTGCTTCACAAGATTTTCCAAATATATACCTAAAATAATTAATATCATTCTAAAACTATCTCCATGATTTCAGATCATAGTTCCTGTCTCTTGGACAAGTCCCAACTCCTCAAATAGTGCCACTACGGTAGGCCTATCCATGAGGGCCATATATGTCTATGCACCCTTTAAAAATCATTAAAAAAAAATGTTTTTCATATGGGTAAGCCCATACATTCCACATGTTATTTCAGATAAATTACTCAAAGAATTAATTATTAAAAACATTATAATATCAAGCCTAAATATATATAATATTTAACTAATAGGCCATTTAAAATTACTCTTAACATTGAAAGGAAGTACCCTAAAGTTCATTATTATATAGTCACTCAAAATATAAATACCTTATCTAATTATAAATACTATTTGTAAGGTTAAGTCACAAGTTTTCAAGTATTGAAATCACACCCATAATTGCATAATATGTTAGCATAACACAAATTGCACTCAGTTAGGTGGGAGAACTATATTTGGTTTGTCTTTTATATTTATAATATTGGATATGTAGGTAGTTCTCAATCACAAGGGGTGTCTGATGTTATCTCAATCCATCCATTTTACTTATTTCCCACCTTCACAGTGATTTTGTCTTGATAGTGTAAAGAACTAGGGTTTTAAATTAAGGAGAAGGAAAACAAAGTTGTTCACACCCAATCAAAGGAATCTAAATATATAGGACCCCTTCACAGACACATGTACATCTTCCAATTTTTTTCTAAAATTTTCATTGTTAATGCATATAGGTCTGCACTCTCTTAGACAGTTCCATAATTTGTAGGTGTCTAGAAAATTTTAAACTTCTCTTAATAAGCGAAACTCTTTTGTTTTTAGATATAATCAATCTCAAACCCATTATAGTTTATTTTATATTATTGTTTCACTACCACAAACCTACATGCATCATAAAAAATCTAATTACTTAATCGCTTTCATATTTCTATATATAGTAAGTTATTATATTCTACCTAGTTGCACAATCATTGTACATATCAATCAATTTGACTTTCCTACAATTTTATGCTATTAGGGTTGGATTAATCCAAAAATAGATAAAAAATATTGGTGAACCTACTTATGTCTTGAACATAGAAAAACCTATCTTCGTTAGGATTTACTTCTATTTTCCTAGTGTTTCAATTTTTTGTATTTATCTCTAATTTTAAAATTATGATTTTTGATTTTTCCTAATCTAATCATGGCCATAATGGATTTACATAGTGTATAATTTCTAATTCAAGCCATGATTGGCATTATTACATTTTTTCATTTGATATATGAAATATTTAACAACTATGCAAACAAATGGATAATTATTTTGTACAATAATAAGGCTCAAATAAAAGATAAAAAATATTTCATCTTTCTTGGTAATTCATATTTTTTAAATAATAAATCTACAATCCCTTTGGTCACTTTTAAACATCAAATGGTATGCATGAATCTTTTTGTTCCTCCTCCCCCTAGAGCTCATATTTGTGATAGCAATCATCCCACTCCTATTATTTTCCCTAAGCTTAGATTGTGTCCTGTAGTCCAAATTGTTGTGACATAAGAGGCAGGGTGCCCCATCACATATGAAAGAATGAAGGAAACAAAATTATCCCTCCTCATCCCCCTCCACCTCCCATGAACCCATCGAATCCAATTAAATGGTATGGTATCGTTGATCAACTCAAAAATACCCCATGTAAGATTTTATATGCTCAAATTACTCAAGAGGGCACCTATCAATAAAGATATTCTATATTCAACTTTGCATAATATAAATTTACCCAATGATGCAAAACCTTCTTAATTTTCATCTTTTATCAATATATTGAATATTAATAAAGATACAATATCTTTTTAAAGGGATGAATAGCCTACTCAACATAATATAGATCAACATCTTCCATTGTTTATTCAAGTGAAATATTAAATAAGAGAGTCAATCAGGTTTGAACATATAGAACACCACATTTTTGAAAACATCAAATGTCAATATTAATTATTTTCAAAAAATTTATAAGGACACTAGAGGATTTGACAATGTGACTCATCAAACTTTAGGTTCCATTACTTTGGATCTCATAATAGGGCTTAAGACTCTACCTACTCTATTTCATTTCATGTCTAATCATTTGTATTATAACCTATTCCTAGGTAAACCATGGATACATGCAATGAAGGCTGTACCATATAATTTGCATCATTTTTTGAAGTTTATACATGTAAGACATTTGTATACATGTCATGCTAATAATCAACCTTTAAAATATTATAAAATAATAGACCCCAATAATAGACATAATTTCAATCAAATGTTTTTTAGTTTACTATAGTATCTCTAACATAGATCATTACTCTACAATGGATACATATATATGAAATTAGAGATTTAAGTAAGAGTAATGAGAAAGAGCCAATTACATTTGCATCAAAACAACATGAGAGCATAAAAGATAACCAAGAAGAAAAGTTACCCAATATTCATATAATAGTTAACTTAGAGGATCCAAATTAGAAATACATAGAATAATATGATAGTGATGATGATGATAATGAAGTTTTAATGAACATAGATGAATATTTGTGTAGTCTCAATTTTACACCTATTGGTATAGAGGAAATATCAAGATGATCCAAAACTAATAACCAAAATTAAGATGGTTAAAGGGAAATCATCTCTTTTAGGCATGCATAAGGATGACAGCTAAAAAAATTGTTGCAATATAAGTTTACAACATACTTTAATGATAAGTGCTCCACCAAAGTAATTATTTGGAGAATATAGAATCACTAGAGAGAAAAAAATATATTTAATATTACATCACAGAGTAACACCCATTATTTCTATTAAATTTAGTGAATAATATAGAAGGCATAAGTTTAGAACCAACTATCAGATTATAAATTACTAGTGCCTAAGATACACTATCTATTATATTACATTTTTTCTTGATAGGGATTTGATAAATCTACCCACAAATCGCCATAAATCTCCTAGTATATTACCAAGTAAGGAAGGAAAGTCATTTTGTAATTATCATAGAATAACATGACATATTAAAAATAATTACGCAACATTATCAAAGAATATTTATAATTTTAAAGATGAAGGGATTCTCATAGTTAATTTGATACCATAAGATCTATCAATTATAGTTTGAAATAGAAACCAACAAATAGATTGCAAACAAAAGGATTTAGAGCTTCCATGATAAGAAATATTGACCATTACACTATACATTAAGGGGGCCTAGACTAAAAAATTAATATTAATGAAAGTGAATACCCAAGCATATGTAGTCTAGCACCCTTACAATAGTTGGTGCATGATATCTATCAATTAAAATAGAATATACCTTATCCAAGATCAATTGGACATATCAGTCTACCAATTTTTTATGGTCCAACAATTATTGATATCTATATATGGATAATCCATCCTTAAAATAAATTAAACATTACATTGGAACAATAATGGTTAGGACATATGCATGACACATTGAATAAATCAAATCGGCACATCACATTCTTACACAACAAATATATGTTCAATATGTCACTTGATGGTAACAATGATGATCAAGAGGATAAATCTTCAAGGAAAGTTACAAAGGTAGTACAAAACCAATCATTGGTGAAAAAGGTAATTATTTTATACCACCATCAAAAAAGTGTAAAGGCAAAGGACAAGCTAAGTGAAATAGACACATTTGATGACTATGATGATTTATATTATTAACTTATAATCATCTATTTAAATATTTTAAAACTAAAAAAATAAAATAAAAAAACAAACTGGGACCTATGCATGACATCTATTTCTTGTTTACATCATCATTTATGCTTTATCATATGTTTTACATTGTATGTATAATTTTTTATATGCACTATTTCATGGTATACATTAGTGAAATGTAGGACATACAATTCTCATATGACATGGAAACATAGATGCATGACATTCCTAGACCCATGACTATCTTCCTAAAGTGGGAGAAATTTTCATTGAGGGCATCTTTCTACTATACATAATTTTTATGTTTTTTTAATTATTGATCATTTTTTACCCCCCAGGTCAAAAAGGTAAACCCCTATAGTTTGAAAATTATTTCATATGGATTCCCAAGTTTTTAGATGGTCACCTTGGTCTTGTAGTACTCTTCAAGTGGTCAATTGAAATCCTTGTTTAACATTGTTGAAGGTTTTGATCTCTTCATGTACTTGATTAGTTTTTAAGGTCATTCATGAACAAATGTTGATTGTCCATGTGTGTTCTAAGTCATGTCATTGTGATGAGCCACCTTATGAGTTTGTCATGATTTTGAGGTCATTTAACCATACATTAGTCTTCTACCATATTTTTCAATGCAATCCAAGGTCATTTAAGTCACTTATTAAGCCAAATTTGAGGAATTTTATGTAATTTTAAAAAGGAAAAGCACCTCGAGAGATTTTATAACATGCATGATGTCAAGAAGTGGTCAAGAACTGGTTAGAGTCAGAAAAAATTATAGTCCAATGTACAAAGATAGACAATCATTCAAAAGAAGGTAGTTTTCAGTCACTTGTACAGACATGAGGGTCCACCTTCAGGTGAAAATGTGTATAAGAGTGTATTTTCAACTTATTCAAGTATTTCACATTGAAAATAAGCTTACATAGGTGCATAGAGGTAAATAAATGTAGAAAACCAGTTAAAATCCCAATCAAGCTCTTCAAAATCTTGAAAAGGCTACAAGTTTATGCTTGGTTCATGAACATACAAAATAATTGGGTGAAATTCTCCTAGGGATAGGAGGGACCCCTCATGGGCTTAATATTCATGAAGAGAGTTCAAGGTTTAGGGGGATGAACTATATGAATCATAATCAACAAGATAGATAGTAAAAAAACCCTAGTAAACCCCATAGGCTTAGGTTTACACAAATTTCATGAAATTTGGAGATCATTGGATCATGATGAGTATTGTAGAAGGTCTATATGACCTTTTCACATATTTATCCATTAGGTTCATAGTGTGAACAAATAAGGATCATGAAGAACCTCCATGAGAGACATATTATAGATTTACACCTGGAGTTTTGGAGAATTTGATAGGGTTCAATGCATACAAGTGATAGTTAAATGATTTTAACCATATTATAATTTCATTCAAATCTCTCCAACATGACTGGTCACTTTGTACTAGTTCTCAAAGTCACATTCATGTTTCCAACTTAAAGACTGTGTATAGGCTATCTGTATAAAAAATGGTTTAAGAAGGTCTAACCTTGTAGTAGAAAAGGTGTATGAGAGTCATGATATAATTAGGGAGGTAATGAGGAAATGGATAAAAATTCTCAAAATTGAGAAGATAAAAACATGTATCATGTGAAGGCTTAAGGCATGAAAATGTAGACCTACAAGTCTGCATAATTGTAGTTTTGTAGACTTGTAGGTTTCCTTTTCATGAAAAATGCATTGAATTGAGGTTAAAAGATGGATTTTGAGGACTTTAATGGTGAGATAAATATAGTGTACCTACCCTTAGATAATTTCAAGATTATTGGAGAAAGTGTGGTCTTAAAACCTAATTTTCAAGATACCCCAATGACACCTATACACCTAAATGACAAAATTTGAGCATTTGAGGCCTTAAGTCAACATGGAGAACATATTAAAGTGTACATGTGAGATAAAAATATTGGAGTCAATATATGTGAATGATGAGGAGCTCTGGTGGGTAATGAGTCAAAACACATCAACTTCTTGATCACCTATAATCATGTCTTGGACATATACAAGAGAAAAGATGTATACTTGTGATGATGTAAGGTCTTGCAGAAGTTTGAAGAGGGTTAAAATAATAAAAATAATCTCTAAAAAATATGAAAAAGATAATTTAAATTATTAGAGACTTTTAGAAGAGGTCCCAAACTCCAAAATTCAGTCAAGACATTCAATGAATCCATATAGGTCTGCTTGAGTAACTCAAGTTAGATTTTAAACTTGAGAAGAATATACAATATATAACAATGGAGTTTGGGTTTAGATAGATATGAAAGGTGAAAATAATCACTATAAATATAAGATAAACTTAAATGAGAATCTAAGAGAGTGATAAAAATAAATTCACTTTAATCCCTGCAGTTACATAGTCAAATTAGCTCCTACAACCCTGCCTAGTTGATTGAATGATGCCTACTTGGTTTGAAGAAAATAGGTCCAAGGGAGAAGAAACCACATGAAAATTATTATATAATATTATCATGACTCCATATTATCTCTAGGGTTAATGAAAACAATGTTGAGGTTGATAAGTCTATTCAGGGCTGGTAAGCCTAAACCCACACATAGGCCTGTGTGTAAAGTTGTGAAAAGAATGGTTTTTTGAAAGTGAGATGGGAACATGAAATAAATAATAAGTTTAATAGTGGTGGCATAGACCTTGAAGGGGAATCCATATGTAGATAAAGATAATAAAAATGACCATTTGGCCTCGAAGACCTTCTCAATCCCTTCTAAGTGCAAATTATAGTTTAAGATAAATGTTATTTTTCTCAATGTGACTCTGACCTTGTGCATAGAGTATAATGGTTTTAGGAATGGTGAAGGGGTATCTATACTCTAATATTTTGGCATTAGGCATTGTTTTAGGTCCCTAACCTATATGAATAATTATTAATACTATAGAGCACTCCCAAATGGCATAGTAAAAACCTGAGAAACACTTTCTTTAGCTTAGAACTGTACAAAAAAAGTACATGGGATCTTGATCACCTAGGGATATTTAAAGAAACTTATTCACTTGTATTTTTGGAACTGTTTCAGGGGTTAAGACCTTAGGGTTTATGAAAAATCATTAAGAACTTGAACCACTCTAAACCCTCCTAAAACCCTAATAGGAACCCGATGAGATATATTGGCTTATAAGTGCCTACAATGAATTTATTGCTCTTTAATCCACTTTAATATTATTCCTCGCTCTAGTAAGGATATCACCATGAATTTTTCTTGTACTTGCACATATATGGGTGTATTAAATGTGGTGTTTTTATGAGGTTTTGGGCTTAAAGTAAAGTGGTTGACCTCATACAGTGGAAAACCATTGGGGAAGATGGATTAATGTGTATTCTATCTCATTATGCCCAAAAATAGGTACATTTGATCCTAGAAGTGATCTTATAGGTCTGATTATTGAAGGTAGTGTGAAGAATGCTTGTGAAAGACTAGGGTTTTTTGGCCATTTCTTGGTTCACCTACCTACACAAGGTTTAAAAAGTCCAAATTTGACATGGAGCATGGTCAGGGGGTCCTAAAAGTGAATCAAACACTTATTTTTGATTTCAAATATGTGGAATAAGTATGGAGAAAAATATCAGTTTCTAGCCCTAGAGACCTAATTGAAGCCTAATTGGAGAGAGAACATAGGTGAATAAGTGTACTTTCGCTCAATGGGTAGTTATGAAATTTGGCATAGAGATGTAAGGGAATACTACATACTCAAAACTATGACTAGTTTCCCAATATCATTTGTAAATTATTCTACACAAAGAACTTTTTGTGTTTTTAGGGCTACAAAGAATTGAAGGCAAATGTAAGCTTTGGGTGTAAGTTGAAGTCTTGGAGAGTGTTTTAGGCTTCCAAAGGAGTTGATTTAGGTCTATTAAGATATATAAATTACATCCATGAAGATATGTTGTATTCATAAAGATTAAATCAATATTTAAGGCTCTCAAGGAAGTAGAGGCATAGTAGAACTAATGCATTTCAAGACACCTACGGAGTTATGTAATGATCACCACTGAAATATTAGCATATGAAGTCCTCAAACTGATACAAGGTGTTAAAAACAAATGTAAATGGAGTTCATGGTGAATTTATGATCAATTAATTCCATTTTTCATTCCTCACAAGCCAAGATGGGTAGTTTTGAATGGATGATGAACCATTGAATAATGAACTCTCTTACTCCAACTCTTTTGAAAACCATGATTGTGAAATGCAACACATATCAAAGATGATCTCATAAGACTATTATACAACATCCTTCTTATTTTTAACTATATTTTTCATTATAAACACTTGTCAATTACTCTTTTCTATGCCACTTCTCTCTTTTTTCCTCATTCTCTATATATGTTGCATTTTTTGGCATTGTAAAGGATCCACAAATTGGTAAGGAGAAGCCCTACTGAATTGAATACTAATTTGCCTTTGGAATAAATAATTCAAACTAATTTTGAATTTATAAAGTCTTGTATTAAGTGTATGAATAAGTTTTATTGTTTAATGACAAGGGATAGTTCATTTCCTTATATTCATCTATTTCTTTCATGCCTTCGTGTGAGTAATCTAATTTCTAGCAGGTCATATGACATGTAGCTAGAAGCTTTGTGTTATTTTAAGTGTAAGGATGATTAATAGTGTCTATTATCAAGCTTATTAGTCATCCAAATTGAAGGTTACATTGCATTCTACCTTAATATTGAAACACTATTGTTAAAATAACCTTAGATTTTTGAGATCAACTTTGTAGTTGTTTTCCATAGTGCAAGTTCAAGTAGTGGAATTTAATTTGGTGAATCACCTCCATTAGAGTAATTTTGAATCTCTTTATATACATTTTACTTATAATAAAGTAGGTTAATGATTAATTTTAGGTTTTTTAGATGGGAGCTAGCCCATAATCTAGAGATTCACCTCTTATAATTATTACCCACAATATATAAGGTGTTTCCTTGTTATTATGAATTTGAGGAGGCTTGAGTAGCCCTCCATAGGGTGAAAATTTTGGTGATAATAGTTATGGCATGCCTGATGGGACTCATGGTCCAATAATTTATCTAAGGTGGGTGCTAATATTGACAAATTTGAAGTTATGATAAATTGATACATGTAGTATTTGGTGACTCCAACAATTATTGGCTCTTAGTTGTAGACTAGTGCTTCAATTTCATGCCTATGGTAAGCATAATGTTCTCTACTAAAGACACGCCTTTTGAGTTTTTAGAGATTCCTTATTATTTATTTATATCAAAGAGGTTTGCTAACACTTATCCATATCCAAATAAGTCTTTTGCTGCTCACATACCTATAAGGAGACTCTTGTTGGGTCTAAATTTTAAGATGAAAACACCAAGGAACCTGCCCTTTGTTGCCTTTAATTTTGACAACCCTCTATAAATTTCTCAATATGATGACATTTATATGACAACCTTAAAATTATTCCTTCTTATATAGGGAAATATTCCATTACCCCTATTGGGCACATAAAGAACATTGCTAATTTTTGCAACATACATAACATCACTGAAGAGAATGTAACTATCAATTTGTTGGTTGTTCATTCAAGGGTAAGGCCATTTATTGGTGTGAGAATTTAGCCACTAATTATATCACTTCATGAGACCAATTGGGTGACTCTTTGAGGATGAAATTTGAAGACAAGAGTGAACACTTATCTTTGATCGAGTAACTATTATAAAGAGGGTCCCTCAATAAGCCATACAAGATTTCAATACAAAATTTTAAAAGACATGGGATATGATCCCAATATTGGTGAGGCCTACTGTACATCATGCATTTCTCTATTATCTTAAGGATTTTAGTAGTGACATATCCTTGATAATTCAATCCATGGGAGGGGATACACTACCTAATGCCTATGAGATTACTATTAGGGATGAGAATTGCCTTATACAGGATGAGAATATCTCTCTTAGACCCCCTATGAAATTATTCCCTTATGTGCAAACCCCTATGCCCACTATTGCTCCCATACCCACACCCAAGCATCAACAAGCTGACTCTAATTAGTCAAGTAAGTCAAATAATGTAGATGTGATAAGGGCTCTTAGAGAAGATGTCCAAAATATTAAAAGGCAAAAAACAACAACAAAAAAAATGGAGATCTTATCAAGGTTATTATCAACCACATCATCCTTATCAGTCTTATCAAGCTAATGGACTATCTTTTCAAATCCATTATCAAGGACAAAGGTAAATAACTCAAGCAAGACAATAAAATGGTCAAAGTTCAAATGATCCTTCTACATCAAAATATTTAGCACCTATCTAAAACAACCTTATGCAAGATAATGGAGATCATCTTCTATGGGATCAACCTCATGACCCATTTACCTACGCAAATGAGACATTCAATCAAGCCTTATGGCATAATGGGGGATAATACCTACTATGACTCAAGATGAGATGCCTAGTGGAGGAGAAGGTAATGAAGAGAATGCTTAATCAGAGTCCATCTTGGTGAACTATCTTCAATAAGATTCATGTGGAGTCAATTACTAAGTGAACTTAAACATAGACTCAAATCCTATAACTGCAAACACAAGGTCAAAAAGAAGAGTGAGTAAAGAAGTACAAGGCATAAGTAATGGTCCAAACATGAACTCTCCAATGTAACAAGGTGTAGGTGTGTCAAATATAGTCCCTATGGGTCAGGTAAATTATATATTTTAGAATACTAAAGCCCCTTCTATACATCAATCAATATAAGGTCTTGGTAGTGATATGGCTACTAAAGGGCATGACAAGGTTAGTATCTCGCCTATGAACATTGTTGAACAAATGAAGAGGGTTCATGTAAGAATCCTAATGTGTGACACATTTTCCATACTTGGATAAATAGACCTACTCCAAAATTATCTCTCCAAGCCCAATACAACACCTAGGTAACCAAGTGAAAGAGGGGCAATTTTGGAAAATGCATTGAAGACTAATGATGGGAAGCTAACTACATCTAAGAGAGCAGATAAACCTCCTCCTTTTTATGTCTCTATTATCATTGGAGATTCATTGGTTTATAATTTCTTGATTTATAGTGGATCAATCCGCTCAATCATGGCAAAATAAGTAGCCGATATGCTAAATTTCAAGTATGAACCAAACTCTAAGGGTGTGTTATAATTAGATGGATCAATATCCAAATAGTTGGCATAGTTAAAGGTTTACAACTTACTACCAATTCTTTCCATACCTTTTCTATCTCTCAATATATTGTAGTTATATATGTACTACCTCACTTTGCTCGGTAATCAAGGGATTTTACTGCTAAGATTGGGGGTTACTTGACTTTTGATTGGTCCTATATGGCATTTAAGACTTGTTATGGTGCTAAATTTTCAATTAAATTTGAACCTTTGGAAAAATTTGATGTGGATCCTTATGTAACAAACACATCTAACATGAATTATATTATTATTAGTGGTGGAGACCATCCCAATGACCAAGAACTAGCCACACCTCTTGATGGTATACTTGACCTTTTTCTAGATGAATGGGGTATTGAGAACCATGAGTTTGATCCTTTCAAACACATTGAAGAAACTAGTCCAGGAGTCTATTGCATATATGAAGAAGGAGCAACCATACAAACCCTTTCAAATCTCAATGAAAATGAAGAAGGAATGTGGTAGTTGTTCTTTGATGGTTCAAGGAGCGAAAATGGAGTAGGGGTAGGTATAATGCTTATTTATCCTTTCAAATAAAAATACTTTTCCACTATTAGGTTTTAATTTGGTTGATCCTCCAATGCAACAAAATATGAAGGACTTATTCATGGCCTCCAAAGGGAAAGGAAGAAAGGCATAAAATAATTACAAGCATATGGTGGTAGTGAACTAGTAGTACAACAAGTTAGAGGATAAAATGCTACCAAAAAGCCATTATTGAAGGCATACAAGCATAGGATTTGGGACCTTATTGAAGACCTCGAGTCCTTCAACTTGAAATTAGTTCCAGGGGAAAAGAACCAATATGGTGATAGATTAGTAGCAGTAGGTTCTCGTTATGACATACATAATAATGTGAAAAGTGGGAAACATCAATTTCATGAGTTAGATAATCTATCTTGAATAACAATGCAAGTTGGCAAGTCTTTGATAGTGATAAGTAGATTGCGTGTTTTCTATGTGAAGAAGCTGAGTTCTCCTCAAAGAATCAAGCCAAGTTTCAACAATAATATGGTGACCAAATAGTGCAACTATAGTCCAACAAGATCTTTAAAATATTGGTGACCCTTGAAAGTATCTTCAATGAAGAAGATAAAATGAGAAAAGAGAAAGTAGGCATGTCTAAAAATGAGGAGCATTTTGAGAGAGTTGCAATCTTCAAAGATAAACTCCTCAAGTTGGGAAAGGTATGTACTAAGGTTGAGAAGGTTGCCTTTGTTGAATTATGTAGACTTTTCAGATGTCTTTGCATGGGAGTATGGTGAACTCAAGGGATTTGACCCTAGTTTATCTCAACACACCATTAAGTTGGACACAAATACAAAACTAGTAAGACAAAAAAGAGAGTTGTAAATCCCAAGGTTGAAGTTTTGATGAAGAAGGAACTAATCAAGTTGATTGAATCAAACATCATCTTTCCTATTATTCACTCTTCATGGGTTTCTAATCTCGTCCCTATGAGGAAGAAGAGTGGGGAAATCAAATTATGTGTTGATTTTAGGGATTTAAATAGGGTGTATTTGAAGGAGGATCATCCTCTACCTTCAATGGAGTAAATAATTCAATTTGTTGCAAAGTTTGAATGTTTCTCCCTCTTGGATGGGTATTCCAGTTATAACCAAGTTTTGGTGAAAGAAGAGGACCAATATAAAATTGCCTTTACAACCAAATAGGGCACATATGCCTACAAGAAGATGCCTTTTGGACTATCTAATGCAGGAGATACTTTTAAAAAGGCCATGGACATGGATTTCCAAGGTTTGATTAACAAGATGGTGCTAGTGTAACTTGATGATATCATTATTTTTTCAAAAGATGCCAGTGACCATTTAGCTCACCTAAGATTGATTTTTGAGAGGTGTAGGTAGTATTTGATATTTATGAACCCTAAAAAATGTATTTTTACAATCCATTAGGGCAAGTTACTAAGACACATTATCTCAAAGGAAGGGTTGACCATAGACCCTGAAAGGGTGAAAGCTATCTTGGACTTGTCTCTACGATTGTATAAGAAGGGAATGCAAAGTTTCCTTGGAAATATAAAATTTATTATAAGGTTTATACCTAGTTTTGATAACCTTGTAAAACCTTTGACAACCATGTTAATTAAGCATCAAACATTCAAGTTGATGAAATAAGGGAAAAATTATTTTGAGGCTATAAAACAAGCCATAACACAAGCAACTACCTCGATTAATCCTAACTTATCAAAGGACTTATTTTTGTATGATTTATCCAATATTGACACCATATATACCATGTTAATGCAATAAAACAATCAAGGTGCTAAGCATCCCATTGCATTCTTTAGTCAAGGACTTCAAGGCTATGAAGAGAAGTATAATTTTATAGAGAAAAAAGTATTGGAAGTCATAATAAGCTTGAAAAAGTTCATACATATGGTCTCAAATAATAAGATACACATTATGGTATCCCACCCAAGTGTCAAATATTTCCTTCTCAATAAGGACTTGAATGATAAGAGGGTAGGTTGGATTACCAAAGTGATGGAATATGATGTAGAGATTAGGGTCAAAAAACTAGTAAGAGGAAATGACCTATATGAGTACTTAGCATGGGACCTTTAAGAGAATAAAGAGGTAGCCTTGGTACTACAAGATGAACCCCAAACAATAGTACCTTCACATACTAAAAGTTAATTACAAGACATGACAAGGTTCTTGAAAATAGGTGAGTGCCCAACTAGATTAGATAAGTCAAAGAGGAGGTACTTTAGGCCTAAATATATACCCTATGTTCTTGTAGATAGGGTATTTTTCAAAATAGATATTACTGGTATGTTTCTAAGATGTGCAGAGATTGATCAAATAGGTATAAGTTTGGAGCAATTCCATGATGGGCCTGTAGGAGGCCACTTTTTTACTAAAAATACAACATAAAAGATAATGAGGGCATGTTAATATTATCCCAGCCTCTTCAAGGACTCCTATGCATGGGTAAGAAGGTGTGCAAAGTGTAATTTATTCATAAAAAAGTAAATATGAGCAACCTTAACTCTCAATACCATCCAAGTTGACTAACCATTCATGTAATGGGGGATTGATTTCTTAGGCATGATTAATATTCTCTCAAGTTCAGGTCATAAATGGATAATCACAACCACTGATTATTTTACAAGGTGGGTAGAGGTGGTATCCCTTAAAGAATCTAATGAAAAACTAGTCCTTGATTTCTATGAGAGAAGAGTGACTAGGTTTGAAGCACCATTAACCATCTTATCTAATAAGGAATTATCATTCATGGGTGAAAAGATAAGTGAGTGGGATAATGAGTATGGCATATACCTAAGAACCTCCTCTAATTATTACCCCCAAGGGAATGGACTTGCAGAGTCCACAAATAAAAACTTGATCAAGATCATTAAGAAGATGCTGATGTCAATCAAAGGACTCAGCATAAAAAAATTAAAGATAGCCTTATGGGTTGATATATTCACTCTTAAGAGGGCCATGGGTAACTCACCATACATGCTTATGTATGGAAAAGAAGCCAAATTGCCTATTTCTCTTAAGTTGCTTGCCTTGGAATTGGCACATCAAACATAACTAATGGAGATTGACCCTCTGGAGGTGAGGATGACAAAAATTATGAAACTAAAGGAGAAGAGAGATGAATCCATGCATACTTTAGATTACCACCAAGCCTAGATGAAGAAAACCTTTGAAAAGAGAGCTAGTGTAAGAAATTTCCAAGAAGGTGACCTTGTTTTAAAATGGGATGAGGACAAGGCCAAACCTGGTAAACATACAAAATTTGATATATTATGGAGTGGGCCCTATTTGATCATTGGCTAAAAAGAACATAATGCCTTCCAGTTATGAAGACTTAGTGGAGAAGAACTAAGTATCCCAGTCAATGGGATACACTTGAAGTCTTGTTACTAAGGTTAGTTTGATGTTTTATACGTAGTTGTGTGGTGCATTTATTTTCCATAAGTGCTTAACATAGTGTTTTGTGTGAGTTTGTTTTTGTGTGGTTTTACCTAAATGAATTTGGCATGTTGTGTTATTTCTCATTGTGTGGTTTGGTGTGAATTTAAATCTTCAAGAGGTATATCAATTTTAGATTGTAGCATTAAAGTGACTCTATTGCTGAATAAAGAATATGGTCATTGGTCTAATAAGCATTGCACACATGCTACCCCTATGAATCACTAATTAGTTAACCATTTTTTACCCCCTAGGTTAAAAATGTCAACCCATATAGTTTGAAACTTCTTTCATATGGATTCCCAAGTTTGTAGATGGTCACTTTGGTCTTGTAGGATTCTTCAAGTGGTTAATTGAAACCCTTGTTTAGCATTGTTTAAGGTTTTGATATCTTCATGTACTTATATAGTTTTCAAAGTCATTCTTGAATAAATGTTGATTTTCCATGTGTGTTCTAAGTCATGTCATTGTGATGAGTCACCATTTGAGTTTTATTCATGATTTTGAGGTCATTTAACCATACATTAGTCTTCCACCATATTTGTCATGCACTCCAAGGTCATTCAAGTCACTTATTAAGCCAATTTGAGGAATTTTAATTAATTTTCAAAAGGAAAATAACCTTAAGAGATTTTATAATGTGCATGGTGTTAGGAGGTGGTTAGAGAATAGTTAGATTTAGAAAACTTTCTATTCTAATATACAAAGATGGGGAATCATTCAAAAGAAAGTAGTTTTAAATCACTTGTACAGGCATGAGGGTCTACCTTTAGGTGTAAATGTGTATTTTAAACTTATTCAAGTCATTTAAATTAAAAATAATCTTGCACAGGTGCATAGAGGTCAAAAAATGTAAAAAATTAGTTAGAAGCTTAGTCGAGCTCTTCACAAGCTTGAGAAGGCCATAAATGTATGCTTGGTTTATGAACATTGAAAATAATTGGGTCAAATGCTCCTAGGGATAGGAGAGACCCCTCATGGTATTAATATTCATGAAGATATTTTAGGGTTTAGAGGGCTAAGCTATATGAATCAATGTTAATAAGATAGATAATAAAAAACCCTAGTACACCCCATAGGTTTGGGTTTACACAAATTTCATGCAATTTGGAGCTCATTGGAGCATGATGAGTATTTTAGAATGTATATATGACCATTTCACATATTTATCCATTAGGTTCACATGTGTGAACAATCAGGGATCATGAGGAACCTCCATGAGAGACATATTATAGATTTGCACTTGAATTTTTAGAGAATTTGATAGGATTAAATGCATACAAGTGATAGTTAAATGTTTTTCACCATCTTATAATTTCATTCAAAGCTCTCCAACATGACTGGTTACTTCATACTAGTTCTCTAAGTCACATTAATGTTTCCAACCTAAGGACTATGTATAAGCTACCTATACAAAAAATGGTTTGAGAAGGTTTAACCCTACAGTAGCAAAGGTGTATGAGAGTCATGATCTCATGAGAGAGGTAATGAGGTAATGTAGAAATGTTCTCAGAATTGATAAGCTCAAAACATGTATCATGTAAAGGCTTAAGGCATGAAAATGTAAACCTATAGGTTTGTAGATCTGTAGGTCTCCTTTTTATGAGAAATGCATTGAATTGAGGTTAAAATATGGAGTTTGAGGACATTAATGGTGAGATAAATATAGTTTTCCTACCCATAGATAAGTTCAAAATCAGTGGAGAAAGTGTGGTCTCAAAACCTAATGCTCAAAATACCTGAATGACACCTATAGGTAGAATAATAAAATTTGAGCAGTTTGAGGCCTTAAGTCAGTGTGAAGAACATCTAAAAGTGTACATGTGAGATGAAAATATTGGATTCAATATATGTGAATGATGAGGAGGTTTGGTTGGTAATGAATCAAAACACATCAACCTCTTGATCACCTACATCCATGTCTTGGACATATACAAGAGAAAAGATGTATGCTTCTAAGGATATAAGGTCTTGAAGAATTTTGCAGAGGGTAAAAAGAAGATAAATAAAATATCAACACTATGAAAAAAATCATTGAAATTCTCATAGACTTATCTAAGAGGTCCTAAACTCCAAAATGCAGTCTAGTCATTTAATGAATACATAGAGGCATGCTTGAGTAACTCAAGTTAGATTTCAAACTTGAGAAGAAGATGAAATTATAACAGTGGATTTGGGATTTAGATAGATATTAAAGGTGCAAATAATCACTATAAATCAAAGATAAACCTAAAGGAAAATCTAAGAGAGTGATCAAAAACAAATTCACCTTAACCCTTATAATTACATAGTCAAATTAGCTCCTACAGGCTTGCCTAGTCAAATGAAAGATGCCTACTTAGTTTGAATAAAATAGGACCAAGGGAGAATAAACAACATGAAAATGATTATCTAATGGCATCATGAATCCATATGATCTCTAGGGTTAATGAAAACAATGTTGAGGTTAATAGGTTAATTCAAGCTTGGTAAACCTAAACCCACACACACACGCCTCTGTGTAAATTTATGAAAATAATAGTTTGTTGAAAGGGAAATGGGAACCTAAAAGCACTAAGAAGTTTTATAGTGGTGGAAAATATATTGGAGGGGCATAAATAGGTAGATAAAGACATGAAAAGTGACCATTTGGCCTATAAGACCTTCTCAAGCCCTTCTAAGTGCAAATTATAATTCAAGATAGATGTTCTTTTGCTCAGTGTGAATTTGACCTTGTGCATGGAGTATAATGGTTTAAAAGGATGGTGTAGGGGTCTCCACACTCTAATATTATGTAATTAGGAATTGGTTTAGGTAGCTAACACGTATGAATAATTATTAAGATTCCAAATCACTCCCAAATGACATAGTAGAAACTCGAGGAACACTTTCTTGAGCTTATAAATATATGAACTTACTACATGGGATCTTAATAACATAGGGATAGTTGAATATTCTTGTGTACTTGGATTTTGTGTCATTGGTTCAAGGGTTAAGGATATAGGGTTTATGAATAATCATTAGGAACTTGGACCACTCTAAACACTCTTAAAACCCTAATAAGAACCTGATGAGAGAGATTGGATTCCTAAGTGATTGAAATGAGTTGTATTTCTCTTGAAACCATTTGAATATCATTCCTCACTCTAGGAATGCTCTCATCATGAAATTTTTATTGTACTTACACCTATACAAATGCATTAAATGCTATGTTTTTGTGAGGTTTTGGGATTAAATTAGAATATTTGATCTCCTAGATAGAGTAAAACCATTAGGTAATATGGATTGAGGTGTATTATATCTCCTAAGGCCAATAAATATATACATTTGATCATGGAAGTGCTCTTACATGTCTGATTGTTGAAGGTAGTGTGAAGAATGCTTGTGAAAGACTAAGTTTTTTGGCCATTTATTGGTTCACCTATATACACAAGGTTTCAAAAGTCCAAATTTGACATGGATCATACTTAGGGGGTCATAAAAGTTAATAAAACACTTATTTGTGGTTTCACATTTGGTGGGAGAAGTATGGAGCAAAATCTTAGTAGAGACCTAATTGAGGCCTAATGTGAGAGAAAAATAGGTGAATAAGTGTACTTATACTTAATGGATGGTCATGAAATTTATCATAGATTTGTAAGGGCATACTGGGTACTCAAAAATATGATTGGTTTCCAAAGATAATTTGTAAAATTTTATACATAAGGAGGTTTGTGTGTTTTTAGGGCTACAAGGAATTGAAGGCAAATGTAAGCTTTGGGTGCAAGATTAAGTCTTAAAGAGTACTTGAGGCTTCCAATGGAGTTGATTTAGGTCTATTAAGATATAGAGATTACATCCATTAAGATTTTTTGCATTCATAATTATGAAGTCAATATTTGATACTCTCAAGCAATGAGAGGCATAGTAAAACTAATGGGTTTCAAGAGACCTAAGGAGTTATGTAATGAGGTCCTCAAACTGATGTAAGGTGTCAAAAAAAAAGTTTAAGGTAGTTCATGGTGAATTTATGATCAAGGAATACCATTTTTCATTCCTCACATGCCAAGATGGCCAATTTTGAATGGATTATGAACCATTGAAGAATGAACTCTCATACGCCAACTCTTTTGAAAACCATGATTAAGAAATGCAACGCATGTCAAAGAGGAAATCATAAGAATATTATAAAACCTCCTTATTTTTATTTGTATTTCATGAGAAACACTTTTCAATGGATCTTTTATATTCCACTTCTCTCTGTCTTCCTCATTCTCTATATATGCTACCTTTTTTAGCATTATAAGGGATCCATAGATTGGTAAGGAAAAGCCCTACGAAATTAAATACTGAATTACCTTTGGAATAAATAATTCAAATTGGATTTGGATTTATAAAGTATTTCATTAAGTTTATGAAATAGTTTTATTTTTGAATTACAAGTGATAGTTCCTTTTTTTGCATTCATCTATCACTTTCATGCCTTTGTGTGAGCAATCTAATTTCTAGTAGGTCATATGATGTGTAGCTAGATGCTTTATGTGATTTTAAATGTAAGGGGGATTATTGGTGTCTATTTTTAGGCCTATTATTCATCATAATTGAAGGCTAAATTTCATTATACCTTTATGTTCGAACACTATTGTTAGAAGAACCTTGGATTTTTGAGATCAACTTTGTAGTTATTTTCCATAGTGCAAATTTGAGTAAGTAGTGGATTATTTTGGTGCATCACCTCCATCAGAGTATTTTTTAGTATATATTTTTATCCCTTTTAATTCTAATAAACTAGGTTAGTTATTAATTTTAGGTGTTGTACATGGGAGCTATCCCATAATATAGAGATTCACTTCTTATAAATGTTATCCACAACATATGAGGTGTTTCAATGTTATTCCAAATTTTTAGAGGCTTGAGTAACCCTATTTAGGGTGTAAATTTGGGTGATAACATTTATGACCACTTATATTTGATCATATTGATATAATTTACATTGATTATACATGAATGTATATAATACATACTACTTATAGAACTATTTTACTATATATAATAGTTTGTTATATACGATATTGACATACATTTATTTTATAAATTAACGTTGCTTGTTCTATACATTATTATTGTTGTTGTGTATTACATGATGAGATGTTTTCTTGTTTATTTAATTGTATGATAATTTTTATATGTGTGACATTTGATTTTCCATTACGTGTGGACTTAAGCCTTGTCTGACATTTACTTGTCCATTGTGTGTGGCCCTAAACCTTGTCTAACATTTAATTTTTTATTATGTGTGGCCCTAAGCCTTGTGCAACATTTGATTGTCTATTATGTGTAGCCCTAAGGCTTGTGTGATAGTGAGTGATTTTGTGTGTGTCATGTCCCTAACATCATGGATGAATCTTTTTTTGTAATGTGTGGATAAATTTAGGATTATCTATTGATATTTTTTGTGCCAAAATCTATATCACATGCTTATGTTATTTTTTTTTAATGCCATGATATACACCATGCTCCTTTTTCATAGTTATTACTTAGTTCAAGGATGGTCATTATTATGTTGACTATCCACTTCATTTCTTATTACTATATCTATCTCGACATTGAGTGCTATTATGTGCATCATGGCCATGACATCATGTGTGACTATTTTTTACATTATGTGGATAAATGTAGGATTGTCTATTGAGATTTATTGTGATAAAATATATATCAAACACTCATATTATTATTTGATATGTCATGATATACATCATGCACTTTTCACATAGTTGCTACTCAGTTAAATGATGCTTATTGTTATGTTGACTATTCTCTTCATTTCTTATTGTTATACCCATATTGATATGACACTTGTATGCCTTAGGATATAATGTTTTATATATAATTAGATGATCTATTATTACTATGATGACATAGTCTCTTCATTTCTTATTGTTATATCCATATTGACATGACACTTGTATGCCTTAGGATTTAATATTTTCTATATAATTAGATGATCTATTATTACTATGATGACATAGTATCTACATATTAGTACATGTTTTACACATCTCATATCCTATTTTATATAACACACTGCATATAAATCATTTAATCAATTATTTTAGAGTTGGGAACAAAAAAATTAGATTTTGGGCACAAATTAATTTAAAATGGTATTGGTTAAAAAATATTATTACAAGACTCATATTACTCATATTATCAATTTCATGGCATATGTGTAGCATATTTAAAATATTTTACAAGATTATGAGAGATATTTCACAAATTTTATGGGATTATTTTATAGATTACAAGACTCAGATTATCAAATTAGGGGCATATGCATGACATATGTCCATATTTACATAAATTACATGACTTATATTACACAATTTATCACATGGAATGGTCAATTATGTCATTTTATACTTTAGCATTACTCAGATTGAATCATGTAATCTATTTTTAGATGATGATTCAAAAATTCATGAAAATATATTTAGTTAGCTAGGGCTATTTATTTTTACACTTATTAGATTTATTGGAACCCATATTGGAATTGACCTACACACATATACAATGAGAGGTGTGGAGATGAATTTAGGCATAGATTAACTTCTAGGAACTTGTTCAGTTTTAATGGGGGTTGGGGCATATTCATCTCAATTTATGATTTTAGACAAACATATCCAAGGGGCATGATCACCCCAATCTCCATTGTATTCAAAAGACATCTTCAGGTGTGTACATATAAGTGTATTTTTCCCTTGATATCTCATTTCAAATAAGTTCAATGTTGTTTTTTTTGATTTCAGAGTATGAGTAAACATTAATTTCTACATGTTTCATGATAGGTTGTATGAAACAAGGCATGACACTTAGTACATACTTGGCCAACACTCATCATAATTATTTTCAGGTATCAACTTATATCATTTTACTCTAGTAATTCCATTAATAGAATAAAATGGGGAAAATGTAGACATTCATATTTGGTATTAGACACTTGTCGATGTGTAATTTGACCAATATTTACAATACTTGACTTATGTATGCACAACATGACTCTTATTCACCACTTTTGATAGCTAGTCAATCATGTATGGGTTCGACCTTCCAAATGACCATTAATGCTTCACATGATTTTCCTAATCTCCACCTAAACTGATTAATATCACTCTCAACTATTTTCATGATCTTAGTAAAAAGAATAATCAGAGTCTACATACAACCAAAGCCAAACACAATAGTTTAAACTAAAATAATAATATATTTCATTCTCTCAATAATGGATACTCAAACCATTACAAATAATGTTTGGAATAATATTATTTGAAGAGAAGAGTATATTATATAGTTTGAATCCTTCATTTATTCAAGGAGTTAATATTCATCCTCAATCCCTAAGTTCACTCCTTCTCCCTAGGATATCTCTCAACTTCACTTAATATTATTTCTCAAGAGATATCTATGAGAGTTTTATTCATAATATATTATTTTATAATAACCTAAATAATATGATCACTAGATATCCTAACATTCCCCCTGAGTGCAAACATGGGGAAAATGTTATTCTATATTGCAACTCCCACCAAATTTGAATGATGTTTTTTCACTTAGTTAACCACCAACCTACAAGTATTAGATGGTTTCACACTCGGTTTACCACCAACCTACAAACAACAAATGGTTTTACACTCAATTTACCACCAACATACAAATAGAGGATGGTTTTACATGTGGTTAATCAACAACACATGATGCTAAAATACTCTTCTAGTTTTCATCACTATCTTACCTCAAGGGATTACATAGGAAATATTTGTCACTTATTAAAATACTTGAATAGGCATGTACTTTTTTTCTTATTTGTAGAAATTAAAAATATAACTAAAAATAAAATGTGTCACTAAAATAGAAGTGGCCCCATAGCCAGTGGCTGAGAGAGGCTATGAAACCTCCAGCCTCTATTTCCTCTATTTTCTAGTAGGTGATGATCACTTAGTACAAAAAGACCTCAGAATTATAACCACTATCATCTTTTATTGGTTCTTCCTCACTAGATGATTCTTTTTCATTGACCAAATTTGCTTCATTTGTTTTAAGCTTTCCCTTGAGCAAATTATTACCTCAAATTTTGCAGAACCATGATGTGTGCCCTTTTTTATTACAATAAAAACATTCAACTTAAATCTTTGTTTTTGTTTAAAATTTTATGATTCTTTGAGTACATTACTATTTCTACTTCCACATTTTCTATAATCCTTTTCTCTTTTGCCAAGAGAGATGAGATCATGTCTTCTAGGGATTGTGATGGCATTTGACCAAGAGTGAATATAACATTATTATATTTAAAATATAAGTTGTTTAACAGAATGAACTTAACATCCTCATCATCAATCAAATCCTATATTTATATTAACTACCTCATGATAAATTTGAGTTTATTTATATGACTGGACATTGTGCTTCCTTCACTCAGTTTCAATTTGAGTAAGCATAACTTTAAAGAGAATTTAGCATTGACTACTTTAGCCCAAAACAACTTATTCAGATTGTCCCAAATTTTATTAGATGACTTTTATAAATATACATAGTGTAGTTTAGAATCTGAAAGTGCAAGACTAATGATAACTTTGGCCTTATCATCTTTGCTATTCCATTCTAGCAATTTATTTGCATATATGGGCTATGTTTATTTCCCACTAAATATTACCCATAAGTTTTTGTTCATTATTTGCATTTGAATTTTAACTTTCCATGTGTGAAAGTTAAAACCAGTAAACTTTTTGGGTGGAATATCCATATTTAAAATGACCAAAATAACAACATTGCATGTTAGTTACCCCAAAAATGCATTCATTTACAATTTTTTTGACTCTTTTAATATAAATAAAACTTTGACACTTTGGACTTACACATAAAGACTATTGACATGAGACTAAAGATAATTACTCTATTAGATTTTAGCAATAATAACCTTGACGAGAATAATGATTAAAAATACAATTAAAGATTAGATTTTAAGACCCAATTGACACTTTTATTTTTCTTGAGAATATAAAATAAAAAACTTTTGACAAAACATATATCACCAAAATTTATAAAACATAATGACCATAAAAAAGACTAAAAACTTCTAACATGTATCTCAACTAGCTTATACAAAAATAAACTCTAAATCTAAAATATTCAAGACTTTACAAAATGTAGACTAAATAATTAACATTTGATAAAACTTAACTCTTCTTTTAACTTGTGTAGTCCCATGAGGATGAAATTATGTGTGGATGATCAATTCATGTTGATAGATATGTAGAGATCAATAAAAATGGTAAAGATAGATGTGGAAAACTGGATAATGCAGTAAGTTACACATGAAATTTGTGCTATAAATTCAATGATGTGCTATTACATTTAGTTAAATATTTGGATATATATGTCCTACATTGAACTCCACATGATTTAACATTTATTGGAACTAAAGGCTGAGATGTGAGGAGATCCCAAGTTTCCACGACAAAATACAATACATTAAGACAATATCAAACACACATAGAAGATTCACAGATGGAGATTTTGGTAGTGTACATAGCATTCAAATTACATGAATAAATATTCTCATATATTATAAATGAATGAAATTGATCACAGGTGAGGAAAATGACAATAGAAACTACATGAGAAATCACTTTTGTGTTTGATTTTAGAACTTTATTTAGATCCACAATGCACCACCAACCAGTCTAACAGGGGCACAAGCAGAATTCAGATCTGAATATGAGTCTTAATTATTAGTAGTAATTTTAAATATTGCTAAATTTATCTCATAGAAGTGTACATATTCCTCTATATAATCTAATGGTTGAATTGGTATGGATATGATACCGGATAAAAAGAATAATAAGAGTTTACATATAAATAGATCCAAACACAATAATTTAAACTAGAATAATAATATATTTCATTCTCTCAATAATGCATACTCAAACCATTAAAAAATATGTTTAGAATAATATAATTTGAAGAGAGGAGTACATTATATATTTTGAACCCTCCTTTATTCAAGTATTCAATATTTATCCTCAATCCTTAAGATCACTCCTTCTCCCTAGGATATATCTCAACCTCCCTTAAGATTCTCTCTCAAAAGATATATATGAGAGTTTTATTCATAATATTTTATTTATACTAGACTAAATAATGCGAGAACTAAATATCCTAACAATTAGATCATAGTTCTTATCTCATGGACAAGTCTATGCTCCTTAGATAGTGTCACTATGATCATTTTATAAAATTAAAATTATTCATATAAGTTGGCTCATATGTTTCACATGTTGATTTAGAGAAATTACTAAAAGGGTAAGCTATATAAAACTATCAAGCTTAATCTTAAATATATCTAACACTTATCTAAAAAGGCACTAGAAATCACTCTACACATTGAGAGGAAGTACCCTAAATTTCTAAATTTTGAATTCCCTCAAATGAGAAAGTCTTAAGCCAAGTCTAAATATTATTTTTAAGGTCAAGTCACAAGTTTTTAAGTGTTGAAGTCCACACCTAGGATTGAAAAACATATTAACATTACACAAATTATATATACTCAATTAGGTGGGAGAAATACATGCATTTTAACTTATGTCTTTAGATTATTGGATATGTAGGCAATATTCAGTCATAGGGGGTGTCTACGGTTCACTTAACCCATCCATTTTACCCATTCCCCCTTCACAATGCTTTTATCTTACCATGCAAATACCTATGATTTTGAAGTAAATAAAAAGAAAACATAGTTTTTAACACCCATTCAAAGGAATTTAAATTTATAGGAACCCCTCACAGATATAGGTTCATCTTCCAAAATATTCACAATTAATGCAGATAGTTTCATGCTCTAACATATGGCTCTACACTATGTAAGCATCCAAGGAAACAAAAATTTATCCGAGCAAGTGAAACTCTTATGTTTCTAAATCCAATCACTCTCAAGCCCATTATAGCTCATTTTATATGACTTTATCATTTCCCTAGGCCAACATACATCATAATAAATCTAAGTGATTTATTCCTTTAGTGTTTCTATAAATAGTAAGATATTATATTATGCCTAGTTTCACTTAGATTTGTTTGGTCATTGTACATATTAATCAGTTTGAATTCCTATAGTTGTATGATTTAGGGTTACATTAATCTATAATATATCAAACAAGGGCATGCAAACATAGAAACATTTACTCTAGGGCATTGTAAATGCGATTTTATGTTGGTCACTAAGATTAATTTTTATTTTATTATAATTGGAAAATTCATCCATAATCCATTTGTTTAATAACTATCATATCAATATTGGGTAATGGGAAGTCATCCTTGTGACATGCTTATTTTAGTATCTAAATTTAGTGTAAATCTTGATTTCCCCATTTGGTTTAACATTTGGGAAATGTTAGAAATACAATTTGAGTAATCAATAGGTTGTATGAAACTAATATCAAGTAACTTTTTTGATTTATTTCTTAACCAATAAGTAAAATTTATGATGTATTTTTATAATATTTGTTTAATTGGTTTACCATCAAGATATAAATATAAGTTAAAATGATGGATAAATACTAGACTTATCAACATAAGACTAATCAAATAGCTCGGGGAAGCCTTGCAATATTTCATTGTGAATTTATTTTCCTTTAATAGTCTTGCCAAATAATATAATCTTAGGTCCTTACTAGTGTTGAATTTAAGTTTAGTACCTTCATTCAATAGAATATATTGATCTTCCACATATGGAGCAATGGGTAGTTTTTCTAAACCATCTAATGGAATATCTACATCAATATGTAAGGCCTTACACTCTCCCAAAAAATCATGATTATTCAAATTGAAATGGAATCTATTCTTATGATGATAAATTGGAAAATATACATAAGATCCCAAATATTCTTGAAGGGATTTATCATTGTAAAAAGGAACTGAGTGGATATTCCTAGGTGAAGCAACCTCTTCAATTAAATATAGATGTATAAGTTGTATAGTCATGACATAATTCATTTCTTGAAAATGATTCAAATTAGATTTGGAAAACTAGTTATGGAGGGAATTATTTGCTATATCACTCTTATTGTTATGAGCTCCTAAGTGTCCTAAATCCTTTTGGAATATTTAATTCTATAGTATCCATGACCTTATTTTAGGGTATGAGAGGTTGTAATGATAAGTTTTGTGATTTATTTCTCATTTTTACCTAAATCTTGGCCTTTATATCATATTTTTTTATGAATATCACAATCTAAATCCATAGTTTTCTAAAGCATTCTGAATTAGGATACAATTTTTTTTGTCTTATTAGTATTGTAAAAGGTAATTGTTGATACTAAAAAATATAAAAATTAACGAATCAATCCTTTCACCTATTGTGAAGTTTAAAATGGAATTGTACTAATTTAATCATAACAGAATAGAGAACTAGATAGCTAGTTAAAGTGAATGAGTAGTTTAAATTTTAAGTAAAACTAGGATTACTCATATAAAACTTAAGACCTAACATATTATAGGTGGTTTGAGTCAATATATAAAATGTTATTAGCCTACTAAAAGAAACAAATATTGAGAAGTTGCCTCTAAAAATAAGTCAAAATGGGATCATAATCTAATCTAAAATTTAATTAACTTAATGTAACTATTAGGAAGTTATTTATAGCTACAAGCTAAAGTTAACCATTTAATTCCATCTACATTATAGTTGAATTAATTTATTGTGAACATTATTTTCAAAACTTCACAATGGTGTAAAATTAAAATGTTGCTTCCTTGTAACACAAAAATATTTATTCCTCTAACTATTTAAACTATGCTTAAGATTTTAATGAAATATTATAGATTGAACACCTTCATGGAAAAACATTTATTTGAAAATAAAAATAACCAATAAATAAAAAAGAAACTAAAATAGAGAAAGAACTGTGGTAAGAAAAAAAACTAACACAAGAATGGAGAAACAACAATTAAACCAACAAATCAAGCTTAAAAAAAAACTAGACTAGAGAAAAGATAATTTAGAAATTAGAATACATGATATTAGAATATACTGATAAATTACATAAATTTTAAAAAAGTCATTGAGACTAATATAAATAAAAACATATTATATAGAAAAGTCAATAATGTAATAAATATAACTCATTACAAAGATTAAACTCATATGAACAAGAAATTTCCAATGACTAGTTATAAATTGAAGCTAATAAACTATCATGTATGCATTTGCATGAAATATTCACAAGTTGAGATAAAATTAAAATAATAATGAGCAAACATGTGACTAAAAAAGGTCCCACAAACACCAAATGATCAATCTTCCAACAATGATTAGATAATAAAAAAGAATATGAATTGATGAAATGAATATATTTGCATGCTTTAGGAATACTACTTTATCATCATATAAAGTTTCATTACCCTTAGATGAAATCAAATCCTAACTTAGAAATGTTCTTCACATAAGTAGTTTTAGTAGAAAATTAATTACATAGCTCTATATCCTTGAATAAATTCCTCTCATAGGAATATGAACTTCATGTTGAAATAAAATTCAATTCATAAATGATATTCACATGAAATGAATAAGAAAAAGATTTTATTACTAAATTATCCCTTCCAAATCAAGTAAATAATAAATAAAGCATTTAAAATCTAGTTTATAACTCAATTCAATTGCCTCACAACCAAATGTATTGACTTTGATTGATTAAAATGAATTAAAATGTTTAGCACATGCAAAAATTTGGGCACACAAGTTAATTTCAATTGTACCATAATATTCAAAATCTTTAACACATCAAAATGATTTGAAATTTTAGGGTTTTACAAGTGTAATTACCTATGTTTGGTTAAAGGGTTGAGATGTCTAAATTAGTGAAATAAATATGCAATAATTATGTACTAATTTGTTATGAATTTGACCTTGTTTGACTTTTTATAAATAGAAATAAATATGGATAAATAGAGACTTAGTTGAAAATAGACTGTCATAGATGATCTAGGTTCTTAATTTAAAGATCTAAGTAGTTCTGAGTATTGCAAATAGGATTCTAATATTCATCTATTCACTACACAATAACACCCAATTTGGACAATAGCACCATCTATGTGTAGTGTCTACAATGTGGCACTAATGTCCTCTTTGTGAGAATGTTCCTATTTTTAGGGAGCACTTGTGCCTATGTTTGTATGTTCTATTCCTGCATGACCCAAGATTGTAGTTGTGTATTGTACCTAGAAAGCTTGATTTTATGTGTAAACCCTAGTTCTCTTTTTAAGTGTGATATAAGAAAGATTTGAGTGTGTTAATAGGATGGAATGAAAATCCTCAAAACCCCACTATGTAGATATTTTCCTACATACCAATACTCTGAAGAGGGATCAAAATAGATGTAGTTGTCCCACCTAGTGCTTGATGTATGTGAAAGTGACTGCTAGAATGAGAGTGGCCTAATATATCTTGAATGTGTTGAGATTTCAAATGATTGAAAATAGGACTTAGGGTTGTTTTAGATGATAATATAAATAAATTAAGATAGAATAAAGATAGTGTACCTTTATTTTGCACAACTTTATCTTTAGTGTGAATATCTTTTGCATCTATTTCCCACCTAATGAATAGATGTGGATTGGATTTGTATTTATAGGGTTTTATTGATTATGAGAATAATAAAATGAGCTTAGACTAATCTTAGGAGGGAATACATTTAAAAAAGTATCCATTAGGAAGAGTTGGGGCTAAGGACAATAGTGCCCAGTTGGGTACACTAGTGCCATATGGCTATGGTGTCCCAAATGTGGTGCTAATGTCCTTTTGGTAGAATGTTGAGAAAGTTGGATTGGAGTCATAGGTGATAGTTTAGGGACTACGTTTTGACTAGTTGTAGGTGATTGTGGTTTGTTGAATGGAAATAAATATAAGTCTAAGGCTCTAGAATAGGCTAATGGCAAGCGTAGGGATAGGGTGACTCAAACAGCACTCTTAGCATCCAATTACCACTTTTATGTGATTAAAAAAAGCTATCATAAGACAAATTATCATATCCTTTAAAAGAAACTAAATTTTATATAAAAAATAGAACCCCTAAAATGAATTTTTATATGCCAACATCAACAATAATTTCTTTATAAAACATCAACATGAAATATGATATCATAGACACAAGAAACTACTTTGCACATAGAAGAATTATTTTCCTATAAAATCCATCTAAATTAGTCCTTTACATACCAGATCACACTCAAATGCTTTGCTAAATGAAAGAGTAGAAGTGGAAAAATGATTAGATTGTATGCCCATTCCACTATTTCAAAATTGTATTTTAAACTAAAAACCCAATGCTAAGAATTTTACTCTAAAAAAAGCATTTCAATGTTTATGTCAAAAAAATAAAACTAACCAATATGTTAAACTTAGTATATTAAGTATTGAGGTTACAATGCATTATAAAAGATTCATATTTGGTTTAATTTACATAGATGTGACCTCTTTATTTCTCTGTAATATCATATCATACTTTTAAAAATAGATTTGAATTCAATGAAACATAGCCTTTATCCACTTTAAATTCATAAAATGGGAATAGCCAAATTATCTTTTGATCATAAAATATGAAAGACCAATGACTTTCACTTCCCAAACAACTTTCATTCTACTAAAATTGACCAATTTGAGGCATTTTTTAGAAGTTTAAATTTGACATTCATTTGGTTGTCACTTTACATTATTTTTGGCATGTTTTGATGCAAATTTTATCATAAAATTTAATGTATTGAATTTTTTTATAACATATAATAATACATATTATAGGGCTTTAAAATATATTTGAGAACTTGTATAAAGTTTCTATTTTCAGAAAAAAGAGTCATATAGTTTGAGCAAGATATTTTCATCATATGCTAAAATGAGACTTAAGGTTTTTCAACCACTTTCATATTATAAAAATATATATCACGTCTCAATGGTTTTGATAATAAATATTCACCACTATGACCTAAGAAAGCAACCCAAAATTAATCTTAACATCTAAAAGTGCAAGGAAATGAAGAAAAAAACCAATATGCCTTAGAAAACTTTCTTAGTCTCAACTTCATTATTCCTTTCAATAAAGACCCCAAATTTTCAATATCAACAATGCTACAAGTTATAAGTGAAAATTCCTTTCATTTTTCCTAGACAAAATGTTCAAACTATATCCTAGAAATGATAAACAACCATATGCCCAAAATAAAAAGCTATCATAATGAACATAATTTTTTCACAAAAAGAATACTCAAAGTGATTCTATTTATGAAATATTAGCATCCAAAACATTTAAAACTTCCAAAAAATATTTAAAACTTCACTATTCACGAAAAGGCATTCAAATCAACGTCTAAGTGGCCACAATAACCATTCTTTAAAGAAGCAAGAGAATGAAAGACAAAACATACTCATATTAATTCCCAATAATTTTTCAAATTTAAGAAATGAACACAACATAAACCTAAAAAAAACCTAATGATGTTTTGATGGAGAGAGTTAAGGAAGATCAAACTTGCTACTTGCTACTTGTTTAAGAGAGAGATTAGGCCTACATGCCTTCTTGACTGCTAATATTAACAAAAAAAAATAATTATTTATACAATAAGTTCATTTTTAAAATTCATTTTATGTTGTCTCAACTTAGTATATTCATTTTCACTTTTATCCAATCTTGAAAATGTAAGAAAACACTAAAACATGGTTTCTGGGTTTACAATTAAGCATATTGAATTGAGATTATTCTATAAATATTTATAATGGTTTTAAAAAACCCCAAAATAAATTTTAATACTTAAGATACATATTATTTAACTATTATATAAATTTTTAATATTTTTAAGGGTTAGTTTTCAAGATATAGTGATTTTTGTCCTCAAAACCTTAGTTTAAGGTTTGTGGTCCTGTACACAGGCCAAGAGCTTTAAACAAGGAGTAATTTCAATTTAAAGACCTATGTTTGAAAATTTTCAATTGGAAAATATCATCTAGAGTACATAAATCATATTAAACTACTTTATAACCTTGAACAATCTCAAACTATGAGGAAAACAACTTTCTCCTAACTGTAGATGCACATTTCTAGACTATATATAGGGAGTGAGTTCAATTTAATGGAAATTCAAAATTTAAGACTTATTTTGAATTTTTTTATTGGAATGAGTTATTTACATCTACCTCTTACTCTTTAACTCACTTTTGCATCATAATTAATCTTAAAAAATGATAAAATACCACTTTCTTAATTGTTATAAGCACCTTTTCTTGACTGTAACAATCTTGTACTATTTTTTAAAACCCTATAATATAAATGGATGTTATTAAAATTAAATAAGGATGATTTAAAAACCATAATACATTAATTTAAACATCATATAGGCTTGAATTTGAATAATGGAAATCAAATTAGCATTCTTTCATTGTTTTTAATGCAAAAGTATCACACAATCTATCAAAAACCCAATTTTACAAAATTTTTCTCCTTATTTATTTAGTTTCTTAGAGTTATTTTTATTATTTATTGTCTCTCCTTATCCATAATTACATAAATATCTCCATTTTCACTCTTATTTATCCCTTATTCACTCCAAAAACTCCTAAACTCTCTCCAACTATCTAACTAAGTAAACCCAACCTAAGAGTTAACTTTGATTGAGTTTGACATAGTTACATATGAGTTAGGACATTTAAACTATTTTGAAACATGTATAATAAATTCCTTGACACTTCCATGAAGTTTAATGACCTTTGGTTTCACTAGGAGATGATAAAGACCTTTAAACATCTTTTAAAAATTCAAAATTTTAAATAGGCAGTTTTGGTGAGAAAATGGAAAACAAGCTAAAATGGACAAATTTTGGAATGCAAGTGATTTTACCACCTCTCTAATGACTAAAAAATACTTCAAAAACCTAATAAAAACCAAAACCAAAATAAATAAAATAAAATGAGTCTTTTATGCCTATGATTATACATCAAGCTCCCTAAGTTCAAAAAGTATTCATGAGCCCCTACTCATGAGGTATTCAATGCTTTTCCAATTCATCCTACACTACACTATAATCTTGTTCCATGTCAAGATTTGGATTCTCAAATACTAATCCAAAAAATTTTAGATTTTATTCTTCCTCAATTGGCTGAAATTGAGCCTTCACCTACATATATTATTGATAACCAACTTGTTTCCATGCTCTATCACACTCTTTTGTCTCTAAATTAGATTGAAGACCCTCCACATTGGCTGGAACATCAACACAAACTAGTTTTAAAATAACCACTACCATATCAATCACTTGGTCACCTTATTCACTCTACCTCTCATAGTAATGAATGTGTTGGAAGGCTCCACACTTAGTCCTTATCTTCAATATTTCATCCATGGTCACACCTATACAATGTACAAACATATTAGGTAAAACACGATTTCCCTCGTTCACCTCATAAACCATATCATCATGCTTCAAAGGAATGTTGTCCAACCTTTCTCTAATGATATCATGCTTATCATGTTTTCCACTCTCACAATGAGCTCTCAAAAGCTTCATAATAGCCACCTCCAAGGTTATCTTCTTCTCAATCACACATTTGATTTCAGCTCCTTTGCATAGATAAACCTTCTCAACTATCTCCTTGTGTTCACTTTCTTCCACAACCTATACATTTAATACTTCCATGATGCAGGAGTATCAAGAAAAGTCATTAAAAATATGTAAATATGTTAGTATGTGATCTTAGGAGTCTTTGAACAAGTTCAAAAAAATCTTTAAATGCTTCAATGATCATAAAAGGTTCGTACATGTATTTAAATACTTCTTACATACAAAGTAAATGTAATTTCATCCATCTAGAAATCCTAGCTACATTAGGGAAAGCCAAAGAAATAATGGATAAAGATTAGAAGAGATAATCTTGGATAGTTACATATAAGGATGAACTAATAAACTAAGAAAAGAATATCCTATGAGGATATAATCCATGGAAGAATAAATAAAGGGAGATGGATGCATAAAGTAGAATCATGAAGTTTTTGAAGGGTTTTTAAGTTTGTATGATAGTCGATATAACTGTAAGTATGTATATAAAGATTGCTTAATAAAAGAGTAATGTTTTTTTATGTTATTACACATTGAGGTGATTTTGATATATATATATATATATATATATATATATTCAAGTTATGATTATATGAAAGATATTCCGATCTACCATCAAGAAATAATATTTACGACCAAGAGGATTTTTGAAGCTTCAAAGTAGATCGAGCCAAGTAATTTGGGTAGTTACAGGTCTATGCATGCAAAAAAGAGGTTACTTGGACAAACATCATTATATTCTATCATTTTAATGATAATAATTTCAAAGTTATTTGGATGAGACATGTAATTCCAAGTGCAAAAGAAGTTATAGGTGTATCATAAAGTAAATTTAATGTATTTTTTGACACATGGATTTTAGTTGATGATTCATCTGGTATGATATATGAGGTAGAGTATATTATATTCATTTTAAAGATAGTTTTAACATTTATTTGTATTGAAAATGAATTACATTTATGAGTTTGCATGGGTTATAATGATTATACCAAAACCTATGTTTTGAGCAAATTGACAGGGTTGTATGAAGGCTCAATAGCTATTCCAAGGGAGGCTCAATAATTATTGTCAAGTTAGAGAGAGACTTAGAAAATTTGAGCACATCTTGGTGCAAGACAACTTCATAAATCCCAACTAGAATTTAGAAGCTAAAATGTCTTTATAAGAATATGAGACATCAGAAGAAATGTTTGTTATGATTTGTTGTGATAATTATTTGTGAAGGTTAAATTTTTTGCTCAGGTCATTTATAAGAAATTCTAGACTGAATTCTGCCTATAATAAATTTAGCCATGTATGATCGACATGTGTTTAGAAATGAGGTAGAGTGTAAAGGTAGGCACTTGATTATGAAATCAACATTTGATTTGGTCTATATAGACCAAAGATGACTCTATATGTCATATACATCTTTATGCATAATGACTGCCTCATGGATGACTACAGACATGTAGCTAATAATTCAGAGTTGTAAATCTCTCCTTGAAGTCATTTAAGTATACGACAAGGTCTAACAGAACAAGTTTATCCTTGTGGAGGTTGTTTATGACAAAACATGAATGAAAGGACATTGGGGTCAATAAGAATGCATATAATATTTTTAAGGTACATGAAACATTTGTAATGGTTCATAAACAACTAAAATATATTTCTATTGCTGATTGGCAGTGTTATAACAAAAGTAATTTTGCCTTGGGAATCATGTGAATACATTAGATGTGAAAACTTATGAGTTACATAAGAATTATATTTAAAAGAGACTTTAATAGATCTTGAAATCCAAACCATATAGAAGGTTCTTGGTCTATCTAAAATATTGTAAAACCCTGAGTATTATTTTTGATAAGGATTGAGTGAGATGTGAGAAGGGTGAACTAAGATCACATTGTGTATTTTGTTTTGGATTGAGAAAAGTAAAATAGTCTATTTTTGAAACTAAATCTCTAGAACATAATATATGGATGACTCTTTATAGAAGTCTATAGAGATAATAAGGAAATTTTGTAAATATTGTGATACTCATTGGTTTTAAGACAAATTGAACCATTTCAAATCTATTATAAATTGATTATTCCTTGTTACAAGTGTATGACCATGGGATTGGTATCATTCCACCATGAAAACATGAAAATCTACTAAGATAATCTTTTCCTCTATCTATAATTATACATAAATACCATATTTTCTCTCCAAATCTATCACATTTATCTTCTCCTTCATGAGAACTCCTTCCTCTATGGGTTGATCACAAATCTTTTTTCTCCTTTCTATTTTTAAAATCAGGTTTGGGTTCTTCACAACCAACCTCTTATTCTTTTATCAATTGTAATAACTCTTTTCTACTCACTAACAACACCTTAGTATTGTTTTTAGCTTCACTACCATCTTTAAATGGTATAAAAGTATGCTTCTTACCATCTTTTTCCAATGTATGTGTGTTATTCCTCCAATCATATATAATCCTTTTATCAAAATGCCAAGGTTTACCCAAAAACACATGACAAACATCCATAGGCATAATGTTAGAAAGCACTTCATCCTTATAACTACCAATATGAAAATCAACCTTACATTTCTCATTGACTAGTACTTGATGTCCCTTCTATAGCCAAGATACTTAGTATGGTGTAGGATGTGTTAATATTCTCAATCCTAATTTCTCATCCATTTATAAAGGAACCAAGGTATCCATACTACCACTATCAATGATAACTTTACAATAGGGTAGGTGAACAAAATTGGGGGACAAAAAAGGGCCTACCCGTGGACATGATTTTTTTGAAATTTCTAAAATATGAACTTCTATAGATAATTTGAGATGGCTACACTCAAAATTTGAAGATGGTATAAAAACATGAATTGTAGAATCTCAAGTTTAGTTTCCAAAAAACTATTTTTTTTGAAAAATGGTTAAGTATAAATATGTCAAACATCTAAAATTTGAAGAGGACTTCATATTTTTTTAAGAAAAACATAATAGATAAATGGTCATGTGTCCCACCATTTTTTGAGCGTCGTTAAATATTGTTTTAAATCCTTACGTGAAGATTTATATAAGCTCTTCTAGTGTGTTATGAATTTTTTAATATTTTTTCAATGGATATTTTTTTTATTAATTTTGCAATTAAGTAGATTCTGAAAACTAACAAAAAAATGGATAACCGGTCATGCGGCCCCTCTAACTACCTCAAAAACTATGCATATTGATTTTTTTTGAATGTGTGTAGAATTAGGCCCAGTTTTTGACTATATAATTTATTTTGAACTTGGATAAACTAAAAATAAATTACATAAACATGAATAGGCATGTATAGGTACGTCATGTAGTGGCCTAAAAAAGGTGTAGTTAGAAATAAATATAGTTTAAACCCTTAAAATAGCCCAAAAATTATAAAAATCATATATTTGGAAGGAGGACAACATGATCATTATGATGGTAATATTTTTTTGAATTTTGATGTTAAAATCCATAGTGTATTTAGTTATTGAAGTTGAAATTAGTTGGTTTTTATCAAAACTCTCGATCTTAGCTGTAGATGCACAGTCATAAGCCTTTGGCTTGGAAATCCAAGCCATTTTTGAGCCTAAAGGATCAGTTTTGAATTAAAATTCAAATATTGTGTACACATTATATAACATACTATACAATGTATATGTGTTATATAATGCACTATATAAGGCATATGCATTATATAACATGCATGCATTGTTTTTTAATAAGACCAAAAACATCTCCAGAAGCTTGTGGGAGTTGCACATGAAGGTAACTTTGGTTGAAAGCTTATATTTACTACTCTAAATGTTAAGTATAAGAAAATAAATGTAACAATATAAATATAATAAATTAGGGTCATTTAACATCTGATAGAGTTGGTCTCATAGTTGCATGCCTTAGGATGTGGAAAATAGTTTTTTAAAATCCAATCTGGGCATTATTTAGGCATTTTTAGGGTCTAAGTATTAAACCTATGGATTTTAGGACATACTTTTTGTAATTGATGTCCATTTTTGGTAAATATATAATCATTTTTTAGGTTTTTTTTTGCCTTTCAGATTGATTCCTAACATTTTCAGGAGTCTTAGGTTTGTCAAAATTAAAGTTTGAAAACCACTCACTTTTAAATTGATGCAAAGTGGTGTGATTGGGGTAGCATAAGTCACATTTATGACTTGCACACATCAAACAACCACTTTGTGTTAATTTCACTTATTCATCATCTTTTCCTCATCCCTGATCACTTCCTACTCATGCATCATCACCCTTAATCACTCTCTCATCATTATTCATTATACCTAATCACTCCCTTATTGACCCTTACTATCCCTAATAATCTCTAATCACTCCCTCATGATCCATGATTACTCCCTCATTAACCCTTACTATCCCTCATCATCCCTAATAACTCACTCCCAATCCCTCATCATCCCTCATTAAACCTCACCATCCCTCATCATCTTTAATCACTCTATTATCATCCCTAATCACTCCCTCATTGGCTCTCACCATCCCTAATCACCACTTCATCATCCCTAATTAGTCCCTCCTCATCCCTCATCATAACTAATCACTCAATTATTGACCTTCACCATTCCTCATCATTTATAATCACTCCATCATCATACCTAATAACTCCCTTATTTCCCCTCACATCCCTCATTATGTAGAGCCCTATTGCATACTTTGCTTATGCAAACTCTTTGCCAATATCCACCTAGCTTTCACTTTTAATTTTCTTTCTTGATCTCTATCTTTGGACCCAAAATACATTTCAAATTCACATCTGAACTTTATTCATTTCATTTATTCTCCACTATTATCTGGATGGTCTCACTAAACTCTTCATTTTATTCTTCCTACTCAATGCATTCAATCTCTCTTACTTTGAGACTACCCCCCCTTACTAGTCTTTATGCTTTATAACAACTTAGATAAAATATTATCTCTAGTTATTTAGGATTTAATAGGGATATGAAAAACTTCCTTCCACTCCTTTTAGTCCTCTCTAACTTTTTCTCAACCCTACTTAACTTCTCAACACAATCGTCATATCATACACTACCTCTTACTTTGTCATAGACTCTTCTTATAACCTTTTTTTGGGATAATTTCCTTGGTACATCCTGTATGGACTCAAATAATAAAATCAACCTAATTTATGGATAACCTATAATTTCTCCCATATCTTCACAAAGTTATAGGATTTGGTTCAACTATTTAGTAACTTTTTTGGCTCTTTCTACTCTCAGATTAGGTCTTTAGGTTTCCTTCTACCCTGTCTACCACACAGTCCTCCCTCATCCATAATTATCCATATTTACATAAATTAAAAAAATATATTCTCTTTTTTCATGTTTAAATCAAACTTTTCAGCAAATTTAATGAATTATTTATGGTTACAACTCCTAAAAACTCACTTTGAAAGTAGAAACCCTAATACAAAGTTTGGTCTAGTTTTATAGACCTGAATAGGGTCAAAATAAGATTTAAATCTTCCAAAGGTGTTTACAATGACTGTGAATATTGGATTAGGTCTTAGTTGAACCTATTCATAATTTCCAATTATTATATTTCCATTTTTAAGCTATAGTAGATTGACTTAAACAAATTTGAATAGACTGTGTACTTAGTCATAGGTCTACAGTAAATTGAGAAGAGGTTATTTATTTTAATTCATTCCATAGAGAGTTATAAACCAACATGAAGGTTGAAACTACTTTTAAAAATGTTTTCACACTTTAAACAATAAATTCATTCCATCTATAACACTTTATTTGCCAATTTTCATGAGATACCACTTTGACTGTGTTAAGTTCTTGATGATTGCAGGACTGTGTTAGTTTTATTTTTGCTCATCCAAATATATGAAAGCTACTTAAAAGAATATATTAATTCATGATCATATTATAATAAAATCACCAACATATAAATTTGAATGTTCAATCCAATACATGCATATACCTTCTCACATAGATGTATACTCAAAACTTTTGCTCACAAAAAATAGGGTTGTGTTGTTCAACACAAAATGTTCTTAGCATAATAACACCATACAATGTTTAAATACTATTAATGAATTGTTATGTCAATTTAATAATTAATCATACATTACAAAATCCCATCAAATAGAATCTTCTCTTCCATGAGACTCTGACCTTCACTCAAATTTCAAGGCACAATTTGTAAAAGCACAAGGTATATAGTTTGTAATTTGAACATTCAAAAGATTTGAAAATCAAATGGTAAATGCTATAATAATCATCAAATAAAATATATTATCAACTTAGCACTCATACCAAGATCATAGAGAACTTGTTACTAATCATGTTTCACCATTGATCATGCACACTATCAACTATCTTTACACATATTCAAGAAGATGTATGGTCAATTTGCTTTTTTATCTGCAAATAACCAAAAATTGTATTTATTAACTTGTTTGGTGTTATTTAAATTCATCATTTCAAATCTTACCCCCTCCAACTCTCTTGAATCTGAATTTGAATATAAAACAAGACATGGACAAGACTCTTATTACCAAATAAACATCCTAACTAACTTCTAACTTCCTTTGTACATTGAGAGTGCCCTAAAATAACTAAACTACTAACATATTTCTCTAATATGAGTTTAGTTATATGTGTTTTAGCATCCTAAAATCCTCACTAAAGTCTAACCACACCAAATTTAACATTGGAATTCTTGAAACAAGATTGAAGCTGTATGAAAGTTCAAAAATTCAAATGAAAGATTTGGTGGGAAAGTCTAATACAAATCTAATTCAAAATTGACATAAAAATAGAAACTTAGAAAGACTCTTACATACTTCTTATGACCTTGATCACCTTCTAAAGACTCAAAAAATGTAAACTATATCACTATTTACATTATGTAGTGATCTTCCAGCATCACCTCATCATCCTTAATCACTACTTCATCATACTTCATCATCTCTAATCACTAATTCCTTGTCCCTCATCACCCCTATCACTCCCTCATTAATCCTCACCATCACTCATCCTCCCTAACCACTCCCTCATCAACCCTCACCATCCTTCATCATCCATATTGACTCCCTCATCATTTCTACTCAATTCCTTCTCATCCTTTCTCATCCTTAATCACTCCATCAAATACCTTGATGGTGGTATTTTGTTAGGGTTTAACAATGTTATGAGCTACAAGTGGAGAGTTGAGTGCTAACATAAAATATAAGACATAGTGATCAAAATGATGTGGAGGTAAATTTGAAACACAAATATTTAACACCTATGAAAAAATATGGGCCTATTAGAAATGATGTAATTCATGATTGAAAATACACCAAAAAAAGAGAAGCAAGTAAAACTACCATATCACCAAAAATGGGTAGTAAATACATGAGGATCACCAAGCTATGTGATTTACTGAAACCAATCAATTTATTTCCATATGAGGACATTTTAAGATCCAAATAACTACATTGAAGGCCTTCTATTTGTATGTCTATTTATTGAGTCATCATACTAGAGAGTGGAAAATAAGCTAACCAATGATTAGAACAAGTAGTCTAAGATTGAAAAGTGGGGCTTAATTCATAACTTCAATATTCAATCTAATGAATAGTGTCACACTATGAGCTCTATACTTGCACATCTCAATAAGTGGGTACAAGTTATCTATCACTATAAAAAGGTAAGTAGATAATATATTATGATCCTAATGATATGGTCGGTACTAAAAATATCTCTACTTCCCCCAACAAGAAAATATATGAATTAAAAATATTGTTTCATTAACAAATGTAGATCAATGGTGAGCCAATACACGTCATCATTTCTAATGGAAGTCAGAAGAATTCAATTTATCCTAAATCATATTTTCAAAAATTTAACTTGAAATTTATACACCATCCATAACCATATGCTAGTGTATGGTCTAGTGTAGGCCTTGAGAAATGGATCACCTAGTAGTGTCACTTGGTGTAAAAAACCAAACTTTTAAAAGATGCAATCCTTTGTGACATCTCACCATCAGAGGTATGTGATGTTTTACATGTGGTAAAATATATATTTACCATTTACATGTAGTATATAAAGTAAATCCTTGAAATGTTTTGATAGATTGTCATGATCTGAAATACCATATATCATAGTTAGTTCATAAGCTTTTAGTCATTAGTGTTAGGAAGTGAAAGAATATTATCAATTCTAGTAAGAAGTATACTCTTAATGGTAAGAATTAAGTGTGATAACATCCTTATATTACCATATCATAGTGTGGTTTATCTAATAATAACAAAGATAAAATAATTGAACCATAACTAGATGAATACAAGGATATATTTCAGTCACCTAAATAAGTTCTTACATACTGTAAACTAAACAATACTATTGATTTGATCCCTTAACTACCTCTACCTCAAACATATTTATATGACATATCATTTCTAGTTAATGAATAGATCAAGTGGTAGATCCATGAAATCATAGATAATGGACACATCATGCCCAAATCATTGCCTTGTAGAATCCCAATTGTGTTTGTGCCAAAGTTGTGAATCAATTAAAAAAATCTTAACAAGATTAAAGTGAAGAACTATTATCCTCATTTTATGCCATATCCATGGTGTAGAAGTATTTTCCAAAATTGATCTTCTAAATAATTAACTTTGCATCTGATTAAATTTTTCTTAGAATTATAAAATTATACAAGAGATTTGTGTTTAGTTTTTATCTTTTAAACCAAACTACCAAAGGTGGAATCGAATAAAGTTTCATCTAGTCAGCTACCCAACAAAGATAAATTGATGGCCTAAAATTCAAACTCTATTTTTTGCTAGTACTTATGTTACTTGACTATAAATTTGGAAGATCATCCAATTCATTCAATAATAAAATTAACTATCATAAATGGTTATTAATAACACAAGTCTTAGAAAAGAGTTAATTTATATTATAATGGATTAAACAACATATGGTTGGAATAAAAGATATCTTTAGAGTATATACTTACATCAGATGATGAGGGATGGTGAGGGTCAATAAGGGAGTGATTGATGATGATGAGGGAAGAAGAAATATTGATTAGGGATTATGAGGGTTGAGGAAGGAGTGATTAGGGATGATGAGGGATGGTGATAATAAATGGAGTGATTAGGGATGATAATCTCAAGTGATTAGAGATTATGAGAGACAATGATGGCTATTAAGGGAGTGTCCAGTGATGAGGAGGGAGTGAATAGGGATAAGGAAGTAATTAGGTATGATAAGGGATGACTAAAGAGTGATTAGGGATGATGAAGGATGGGGAGGGAGTGATAAGGGATGATGAGGGACAGTGAGGGTCAATCGAGGAGTGATTATGAATGATAAGGGAGTGATTAGAGATGATTAGGGATAGTGAGGGTCAATGAGGGAGTGATTAGGGACAATGAAGAATGATGAGAGAGTGATTAGGGGTAATTAGGGATGAGTAAGAAGTGATCAAGGATGAGGGAGGGATGATTAATAAGTGAAATTAACACAAAGTGGTTGTTTGATGTGTGTAGGTCATCAATATGACCTACACTACCCATTTCATACTAATTTGGATCAAGTTCAAGTGAGTAGTTTTCAAACTTCAATTTTGACAAACCTAAGACTCTTATAAATTATAGGAATCAATTCAAAATGCATAAAAACCTAAAAAATGACTATATATTTACTAAAAATGGATATCAATTATAAAAGTTAAGTACTAAAATCCCTAGGTTTAATACCTAAGCCTTGAAAATGCCTATGTATTGATCAGATTGGATTTTGAAAAACTATTTTCCACATTATAAGGCATGTAGTTGTGATACCAACTCTATTATATATTGAGTGACCCTAATTTATTATATTTATTAAAATAAATTTAAAGTATAAGTTTACATTTATAGTAGTAAATATAAGCTTCTAGTCAAAATTGCCTTTATATGCAACTTCCACATGCTTTTGGAGATGTTTTTGGTCTTATTACAAAACAATGTGTATGCATTATATAATGCATATGCATTATATAATACATAATAAAATGCGTAAGTGCTATCTGAATTTGAATTTAAAATGTTGCTTTAATGTGAAAAACAAAACTAATGCATACACATTATTGTTTTTACAATAATGTGATCATGTTATACATTAATGTGATCATGTTATACATTAACACAATCACATTATGGCTCAGTAATTACTGAGCCATAATTTAAATAATGTGATTGCATTAATTAAATAACATAATCATATTAATTAAATAATGCGATCGCATTAATTAAATAATATAATCATGTTAATTAAATAAATGTGATCACATTATTTATTAATGTGATTACATTACCTAAAATGTCCATAGAATTATCCTCCAACTTCATGCACTTACCCAACACTTACCTTTTGATTTGCATGCATTTATAAATAATGTCTTCCTTTGGGATAATTCCTTCACTTCTTTATTTGGCTTTATCAATACTTTGTTCATTAATAAGGACTCTCCCACTTCAATTTATTTAACATGTGATGGTGATCCTACACTTTATTATTTAGCTTGAACAATTTGATTGTTGTCTTTATTTTTTGTATGGCTTCTTTATGTATTCTCAAGACATTCATATGCGCTATGGCCAACGTACCTATTACATTTGAAACATTTTCCCTAAAACCCTTTTCCTCTGCCTCTTGTATTTGGCCTTCTTCCTCTACATGAATAACCTCCTCTTAGAATATTGTCTTTATCTTTAGATCTGCTTGCTTATTCATTATGAACCTACAACTAACTTTTACCACCTTGCTATCCTCTAGTTCTAAAATTTCTACCTCTTCTAGATTGTTGAGTTTGTCTTCTAGCCAAATTCTTGTCTACTTTGAGAGAAAATTGATAAGCGTATTCAACTAATTTTGGTGACAACAAGATGATTTTATATTGAATATTGAACCTTAAACCATTAATATATTTTTCTATTTTCTCAACATTTTCTTCTATATGAGTAGCTTTGATTGTAAGCTTTTAAAATTCTTCAGTGTAGTCCTTCACACTCATGTCTTTCTACTTCAAGTTTTGAAGTTTATTGAACAAGTTTTTTTAGTAGTATACAAGCATGAATTTTGATTTAAATTTTGATACCATTCTATCCCATTATTTGATTTTTTATTTACTTCTTTCTTTCTTTCTTCTTGAACAATATCCCACCAAAGAGATGCATGTCCCTTCAACTTTGTATAGGCAAAATTTGCCTTATTATCTTAATATTTATCCATTAAAACTATCCAATCCACATGTTATTAAACATTTAGGTTGCTTCCATATACTGGAACCTCTAATTTAAGCTTGGATCCTATTCCTATGACTACTTTCAAGAGTCTTTCTTCCATTCTCTCTTCTTGTTCTTCTGTAACCTTTTCTTATGGTTCTTACTCTCCTTCAATCACATCACCTATTACAACAATTATTATTTTATTAGTTTTTATTTACTCTAAATTTTATTTCAATTTTATTATCTCCTCTATCAATACATCTCTTGGTTGTCTTCTTGGACCTCTTCTAGCACCACCTCTAGCTGCTCCTCTAAGTGTCATTATTGCACTTTATTGAAAGTTCATTTTTTACAACCTAATATTCAATCTTATAAATGAAATATTTATCCATAGTCACCTCTGAATTATAAACAAATCCTACTCTAATACAAAAAATGATGGAGAGAGTTAAGGAAGATCTAACTTGTTACTTGCTTTAGAGAGAGAGAGAGAGAGATATTAGGCCTACAAGCCTTATTGATTGATAATATTAAAAAAAAAGGAGTATTTATAACACATGAATTTTAAAAATTAAATTCATGTTTTATCAACACAATATGTTCATATTTACCTTTATCTAATCTTGAAAATGCAAGAAAACACTAAAACAAGGTTTTTAGCCTTACAATTAGGCTTGCTGAACTATGATTCTTAAATAAATATTTATAATGGTGGTAAAAAACTATAAAATAAATTTTAAAACTTAAAATACATCCAATTACACCATTATTAAAAATTTCAAGATTTTTTAAGGGTCAATTTTCAATATATAGTGATTTTTGTCCTCAAAATCCTTGTTTAGGGTATGCAGGCTTGCACATAAGCTGAAAGCTCTAAATAAGAAGTAATTTCAATTTAAATACCTATGTTTGAAAATTTTTAACTGAAAAATATCCTTAAAAATTATATAAATCACTTTAAACTATTTTATAACCTCAAACAATCTCAAACTATGAGAAAAACAACTTTCTCCTAACTATTGATGCACCTTTCTAGATTGTATACAAGTAGTGAGTTCAATTCAATGGAAATTCAAAATTTAAGATCTGATTTGAAATATTTTTGATTTAAATTTTTTATTTAAACCTAAATATTAATTTTTAACCCACTTTTTCATCATAATTAATCTTAAAACATGATAAAAGATCACTTTCTTAATTGTTATAAGCACATTTTCTTGACTGTAACAATCCTGTACTATCTTTTCAAACCCTATAATGTGAATGGATGATATTAAAAGTAAATAAGTATGATTTAAAAACTTAAATAAATTAAATTACACATCACACAATCTTGAAGTTGAATAATTTAAACTAAATTAGCCTTCTTTCATTATTTTCAATGCAAAAGTATTACACAATCTATAAAAAACCCTATTTTCTAGAACTTTTCTCCCTCTTTATTTAGTTTATTGGAATTATTCTTATTTATTCTTTATAATTATCTATTATTATGTTAATATATCTATTTTCACTCTTCCTTCTCCATTATTTACTCCAAAAACTCCTAAATGCTATCCAATCACCTAACTAAGTAAACCCAACATAAAACAAAACTCTAATAAGTTTGACATAATTATGTATGACTTAAGAAATTTAAGCCATTTCAAAACATTTTTAAGACCTTAATTTAACTATACATGAATATCATTACCTTTGGTTTCACTATAGATGATAAAGGCCCTTTAAACGGCCTTTACAAATCCAAAATTTTAAATAGACAGTTTTGGCAGGAAAATGGAAAACAAGCTAAAATGGATAAATTTTGGAATGTTAGTTATTTGAAAACCTCTATAATGAATAAAAAAGACTTCATAAAACTATTAAAAACCAAAACTAGAAAAAAAAATAAAAAAAATGAGACTTATCGGCCTATGCTCTGACATCATATTTCTCAATAACAAATGAAGATTTAAAAACTAAATACTTTTCATGATAACAAATTTTAACAACTATGGAAAACATAGAATGCTTACTTAAAAAAAATTAATGTGATAATGAGTATTAAATCTTAAATAAATTTAAAAATAAATACCAAACCACTTGAAAAAACTAAAGAATGCCTTCAAATAAAAATTTAATAAAGTTTCGCTAACCATTGATGGCTATGAAAAATGAAGATATATGGTATAAATAACTCAAGAGAGACCAAGGTGGGAGATTATTTAGTAAGTTTAAAGTTTCATAATATTTTTTAAGGCAATAAATTGTTTAAAATACTATGGAGACCCAAAATTCTCATATTAATGACCCACTATCTTCTTTCACCTTTTCAAAAATTTATTTGCATTAAAAATGAAATCATCAACCTTTATCATACTTATTTCTCAATCACTATTATATTTCAAAGTTAGTCATTAACAAATCCAAAACTATTTATTCCTTGGTTAACGTAATATATGTTGACTCATTTTCATAAGTTATATACTCTACTCTAAAAATAAAAATAATATGTTCAGAAGCTAACACAATATAAAAATCTCAAGATAGGTTGTTAACAACATATCTTATTGATTAACTGGGAAAATTTATTTATATTTTTAAACTAACATCTCACTTATGCCTCTAATACACCAATATGCCATTTGAACATACCAAGCTAACCATTTAACTAAAAAAACTATCACAATTACAAGATGAAAAGTCTAAAAGAGTCTCGAGATTGATTCGATAATCACATTGAAACAACTATAATAGAGAAAGAAAATTTAGCATTAAATGAAAAACCCTAAATATATTAATATAATATTATAATATAAGTAAGCCTAATAAGGAAAAAATATGGTATGGCTCAAATATGAGAAGTAAGCAAAATTGACTATTTTTTGAAAAATAGGTGTTATTTTTAATAATTATAATATCCACTACACGACCTTTTCCTTTTTCATCATAGGATGTCATATTAATAGGTATGGCTGATTTTACAGGCCAACCATAGTCTTGCGTAGTAATATAAATCTAACTAATGTCAAAGTTGCTCCTACCATCTCTATATTCCCAGGGGTCATGTGGTGTAAATTTAAGCTTTGATAATTGAGTGTCTATACTATAAATTTGAGTGCCACTACTTTCACCCCACTCAAATGTGATCAATTCTTATTTTATAATATATTGTGAGGGTGCCATAATGAATGGTTTAGTTTTTTTGAAGTGTCGTATAACACTATCCTCATGCTATATCATTTAAAAAAATTATAATGGTACATCATCAACGTGACATATATATATGATTATATAATGTATAAATTTTAAGAAATTACATGTAACATGGGATAAACATCATGCATGGAATGGATCAATGGTCTCTCTACATCATTAAAGATTAGTTAACATTTTGTGGTTATGGTTTGTGGTCTATCACTTATAGCATATCTTGGTTGATTGTCAAAGTATACAATAATCATATCAAAGTTTTCAAGTACATTTTTATTGATTTCAAGTGTGTAATAAGAACATAATCATTAATAATGTTTAATCTGAAACCATTATACGAGAGTGCACTTTTAATCCATTTATTATTGATAACAACTTGAAAGTATAGGGGTAAATGTTGATGCACAATGTTTGTTGAAGGTAACTCATCATGCCAAAGGTAATAAGGTTCTCACTATCTATCAAAGATATAACAATAAAAGCAAAGTGAGAAGCTAAATGTTACTTTGTGAAGTAGCATCTTATATAGCTTCCTAAAGTATATCTCTATAAATATTATACCTTGTAAGTTATTATAGGAGATATATCTTGGCATGAATGCTCTTAATTTGATCAATAATATCAGTCCTTGGAGACTTGTAGTCAAAGTCTTAAGAATTGAGGAATATTAGGAAGGGTGTTCTGGTTAAATCCACCTTAAGGATATGAAGGGATAGGGGGAAAAGAGTAATGTGTGCTCTACCCATGTGATTTGTAATAATATCTATCTAATAAGCCATCTTATAATAATCGACACAAGATATATTGCTTTAGGGTATTAAAGTAAATCTATCAATTTTAAGGTTTTCAACACAAAGAAAAATTATCACATGTAAACCTATCATGTTTCAAACTACATGTTAGAATCATATAACATATTCTTGTAAAGAAATATTCAATCATTGATAATCATTTACATATCAACCATATCACCATTCCTAATAAAAAATTAAATATTTCATGTTAATGGGCTAAAGGTTTTAAAGGGTGGGAAAAATTTAGGATTAAGAAGGTTACAACCTTCTTGGGGTACCCCCCACCCCCCCCACCAGTTGGATTTTTCAAACTAAACTTTGATGGGGTTTGGTATAGTAATTCAAGAGCTTCTAGAGTTGGATGGATCTTTAGAGCCTATATTGGGTCCCTAATTTGGGTTTCATCAGTAAATTTTCATGATGGGACAAATAATAAGGCCACAACTCATGCTTTGGTATTCAATATTCACTTGGAAGCCCAAGGTGGAATAAAAAATATAAAAATTGAAGGAAAATCTCTAGCCATCATCAATGCCATAAAAAAATAGAGTTCAAGAAATTGGTGATTGAAAAAAATCATTCATCAAATTAGGGATAACTTAAAGGACTTTGATTCTTGGTAGGTAATGCATTTCTTTAGAGAATAAAATAGTGTGATGGATTTATTTGCTAATGCAGGAATTGAACAAATAAAAAGTATTAAGTTTGATAACTTTTTAAACGGTTTAACTAGGATTAAAACATGCTAAGATAAGGACCTATTGTTGAGGCCCCCTCCTATGTCCCTAGACGAGGCTCATCCCTCCATAAATTACATTGATTTGAAATAATGTTGGATCCTCCTTAGTTTAAAACCATTATTTAATTTAGATTCAAATTATTTCCCTCAATTTGAATTTTTGCCCTTGGTGATGATTGGATAAAGTGTTCACTTTTATTTATTAAAATAGGTAGTGGGGGTCTTATCAAGCTCCTGTGATTATTTTGATGGACCTCACACATGATACATAAGGTCAACATCAAGTATAAGTGTGGCTTCAGGATAGTATACCATCGTATTCTTGATCTTTGAGGTTGAGATTTGGGTTGCCAAGTTCAAGTGTTCTCAATGGATTCTTTTGCATAAAATTATGTGGCCTTCGACTCTTTTCCCTAGCTTCCATTTGTATGGGAAGTGCATGGCAAAGGCCTTTAGGATGACACTTTTTAGGAGAGAATAAATATGATTTTATTTGTTTAAATAGGGGATATTCTGAAAGCTATTAAGGATGTGCTAGGAGTTTATTGTCTTGAGATTAATTTGAGGTCTAGAGTATTTTAGAGGTAGTGTTGATGTTCACTACTAATCTACTCACCCAAAAGCTAAATTCCTCCTAGTAAAATAAAGTTTTATGAGAATGGAACATAATGAAGGTTTATATGGTAGTAGACTCTTGATTACTCTATCCTTGATGATCTTTTGATTGCAATATGAGAGTTTAGGGGATGGTGTCGATGGCTTCTTTCTATGAGCTAGAGAGAAGGTTCATCAAATTAATTGATGTAATGGTTGATATTCAGAGGGTGTTATCTACTAGTTCAGATCTAAAAAATGTAAGGGAGAGTCTTGAATTTTTTTTAATCTATATTCACTATCGAATCTAATTTTCATGACCCATCACTTGATGAAAAAGGGCAGATTAGTTGTAAATGGTTGTAGTAAAGAAATGTTTTTGGATAGAAAGTGGGGATTATTATATGAGATTATTTCTTGAGGTGATAGAGAATGAGGTATATGTGATTATTATTGTCCCTAAGTTAGATACTAAAATGTCTAGACCATTTAAATTTTCCCTAGTTCTTATTTCATCCACTTTTGGGTAACTAACTAGTTTTTGGGTTCAATCTGGGTAGTTAGTTGGTTTTTTGGTTTAATTTGGATATTTGATATATAGACTTAAAATTATGATATTTTCAAACAATGATTAATAAAATATATGTATTACCTTATTTATTTGGATTACCTCTTTATAGTTAAGAGCATATCATGATAACCTATGGCTTTTTTGATATAGGTCTCCATTATCAAGCTAAGTTGACTTGGGAATCTAAATGATCTTTAATGTAAATATTTTTATTTTCCTATTTAGTACAAGGATGGGGGACCCATAAACCTTGTTGAATGTGTGTGTTTGTGTGTGTGTATAATTTGGGAACATTCCATGTAAATACTACCATCAAGGAACATGTCACATATGAATCACATCTACCCATGAGGAAAGCTAAGTAACACAAGAATATACAAATTATATAATGGGAAGGATAAATATCAATTATGAAATCCACCATAGTTTATCACACTTTAGTAATAGTGAAATGTAAAGATAACCTTTACTGAGAAGAATTGACTAAAGAATGGTTTTTTGAAACCCTAAAGAGATAATTGATATCAATAATAAGATGAAACCTTAGGTTAGGTACAAGAGAGCATGGGTTCATAAAAATGTGAAATCCTAAGGCAAGTGGAAGATAAAATGGTTTCATCAAAATGTTTTGATGAAAAGTGGCCAATGGTCAAGAGTCACTAATCTAATATTCAAAATGAGAGATAAACTCTAAATCTAAACTAAATAAAATAATATAGGTATAAATAAGATCTGAAGTACATGTAATTGAATTAAATTAAATATTTAAACTTGACAAGAGGGATTATTAAAGAAATACATATATTTGGACTTGTGCATTTTCTAGAGTCTGAACGTGACTAAAAACAAGTTTTTAAGCAATCATATAATAAATCCAAAAATTTGATGTAGATAAAATAAATATAGAATAATTTCAAAGGACCTAATTTCGGAAGTGATCAAGATTTTATGGTTTGATTTCAAAAACATGGTTAAATTTTGGTAAATATTGTTAAATTTATGCTAGATAATGTCAGATCCTAATGAAAATTTATGGCCACATTTTTATGTGTATTTTGATTAGAGACCTCACTTAGATACTTGAGTTGATGTGCATATCTTATATAATTTATTCTCCAATATCAAAAACCCCAATCCACTCCAAAAGACCTTACAAGAAAATAATTTTTTTGGGTAGTTATAAGGGGTCTACCTCAATAAGGCCCTTGTTATTAGACTATTTGAAAATCAACTCTCATGTAGTCCACTAAGTAATCCAGTTCAATATGAAATTCTCAATTCTTATCTTTAGATATGAGATGTAAACAAAATAGTAGTCCTTGTATGCTCTTTCACTACTTTAGTTAATCTTTTGGTACAAGGAGTGCATACAATTCAATAGACAAAAATAATAAAAATCAAAGTGCAACCTTAGGATATGAATTCCAATAATAATCTCATGTCCTAAATGAATTAACACACTTATGTTATTATAGATTCATTAAAATTAAAACTAGTGCTTATTGGAAGACACACCCAACAAATAATGATCTAAAAGTTGAAAAAAGAGTCAAAATACCAAAAAGGAGTCTCAGAGAAATTAATGAGTTTTGTGAAAAAAATACATATACAAACTAAATTTAAACCTCATAACACCCTTCACACTTATCTTGATTATGACAAATATTCTTTATGCCCTAAAGCACAAAAAGGTGTTTATATAGTTCCATGTTTATGTGGTGAACCTTATGTGGGTGAAACAAACACCTATCTCTCCAATCTAGGCTCAGAGAGCATGCTAGAGATATAAATGGTTCCCATATTGATGTTTCTACATTAGTAAAACACTCCCATATTACCAAACACTAAGTGCATATTGATGAAGGAAAAGTAATTGTAAAAAATGATGATTATTGGATAAGGAAGGTTAGTGAAACTATTGAAATTGAAAAGAGATCAGTTAATCTAAATAGGAATAATGGTCTTGGTATTGGTATTTTATGGATACCAATATTAAATCACTTGAGTAGGTGAGATAATATGCATGTGATCTTAGGAAACTAAAATTATATTGATTTATTAATCATTATTAATTAAATACATAGATAATTGTAATTAATTAATCATTACTAATATAGTGGAGGATTAATTGAATCTATTACCTTTTTTACACTTTGAATAAATATTAATTATTTATGGAATTCATTATGATATGGATCTGATACCACTTGATGTGGACTCCAACCACATATATGGATTCAACAATCCATACTCTCACATAAACACATAAGCAACTCAGAAATTCTTCTCAAAATAAGCTCACAATTCTCATTAATTCACATAAACATTACGATTCAAGGCCATGCCATCAATTAATGCCATAAAAAAGTTTAATCAAGATTTTAATATCACATTACAAACTTGGTATCATCACCAAGGAGGCTACCCAAGCTTCTCACCAAGCTTAAACCTTACAACTCTAGCCTACCAAACTAAGCAAAGGAGTATCCATTTTTAGAATTTATAACCCAAATAACTCCAAGTATGAATAAAATGACCACATATCCAAGGAATTAGACCTAATTCACTTTGAGGCACAAAAATTCAAGGAATACATCATTCTCCATGAGGTGGAAAAGAAAACAAAAATCTAAAAGCATCCACTACTTAGAAAAGACAAAAGACAAGGTTGAAAAGCAATCCCCAAGGGAAAATTTTACCCCCTTATAATGTGATGGAATAGTAACTCATGTGAATACTCTCTCCACTTTGTCCCATTTAGATATGACCCTTTTTGTATCCACTTCACATTGGCATGTAATATACATAGTAAAAGTTGTCCCCCATTTGCATATGCTTCCAAAAAACTAATGGATCTTCTTTTGACTAATGCCAAAACCCATTATACTTGTCTCCATTTCAACCCATTATCATAATGACAATTAAAATTAAGTCCTCACATGGGCCTTGGGATAAATGTTGTGCCCCATGGAAACTAAGTAGTTGAATAGCATTGATGAGTCATCAAGAATAGTGGTTGTGACACCTCATCAAGATGAATAGTGTCCACCACCTCAAAAATGAATAGTAAATCATGAATAGTGTTGGAATGAATAATGTTTTATACAACATCATTCTCCTCTAGTTGGAAATAACTCAACTCTTATGAGTCATCCTAATTGTCCTCCAATATCTATAGGCAAACACTAACATGAACACACAAACACATGATCAAACACACACACAAACACACCACTCTATTTTTGGGTGATGCAAGATTATTTGATCCCTTGGATGCTCCTACATCAAACATAATGACCTTGTCATCCCCTTCCAATACACCACATGTACCCAGAGGATATCCTTTTTCCTCCTCTTCTAACATCTACATATTGGTCTTGAAACCATCCTCCTCCTCCAAAATATCATCTATATACTAATGGATCCACATGTGAGACTACACCCAATATAAACTAACCTCCTCCACCAAGATTCTCTACCATGCATCTCATTTTCCCTTGAGAGCTTTAACCCACCACTACCCATCCACCTCCACCAAAATCCAAACTAGATTTATTTATCCACCATCCAACCACCTATTGGATCATCCACAACATCATAAACCAACACATCACAAACCACTTGAATCTCTTATCTCATGGCTGTAATATAATCCTCCACATTATCCTCATGTTCACTCACTTGCACAACAACATACTCCACTTCTTCATCATGCTCCAAAGGCATGTTTTCCTCTTCCTCTACAGTGTTAGCATGCTCCCCATGCTCCTCAATTTCAATATGGGCTGCCAATGGCCCATCCATAATAACTCCCATGGTTGTCTTTTCACCTTCCATAGAATTAATTTCATCCCATACACATGGATGAAAATCCATCAAAATTTCCTCTTGTGCACCAGCTTGCACAACCTCTTCATCCAAAGTTTCCACCATGGAAACATGTAGATCTATTTTATGGCTTTGATATGTTACAATCCTTAGAATATTAATCAGTTACATTATTCTCCATGAGGATGGATACATAAATGGTACCCAAAATGTTAGATTTATCTTCAAATAACAGATGGAACCAAAAATATTTACTTCAACTTTTTAGTATCATGAAAACCTACATAATCTCAAATATCAAAAAAGGTAAAAAAGAGGAAAAGGGCTAAAAAACAAAGACCATCAAGATCAATTTGTCAATCTTGGTCAAAAAAAAAAATTAAGTTGCTTGATCTTGGTTAGACCAAGATTAAGAATCTTGATTTTTGTCAAGACAAAAATATAGAAAAGTAGAGGTAAAGATAGATAAGAACAAGGTCATAGACCTATAAACAAATAAGAAAAAGAGAAACAAAAAAACAAAGGAAAAGACATGTGAGCAAAGAAATAATAAAAGGTGAGAGATGCAAAATAACATGAATAAGATCCAATAATATCCTAATGTGACTAATGATCCAAAAGAACATAAAAAAACTAATACCATATGAAATAACTAGTCTTGTACCAAAATTAGGTGTATACACAAACCTATAATAGTGTTCTTAGTACTAGACCACCATCATGCTCCTCATACGTAAACTATTATAAATATATATACATATGGTAAAGCATATATTTCCCCCAATCATACATAATAAGATTCACCTATAGATCTTGAATGAAAACCTGCATACCATATGTTCAACTCACACCACCAATGTCTATGACCATGAATGAAGCTATAATAAGAATTATATCATTGTGAAATTGTGGCACATAAAACATTAGGATATCTCTTAATATAACACTAGTTCCAAACTTGTCTCTTAACTGAGCACCTCCCATATATTACTTGTGGGAAACCTCTCGACTACCTTGAGTGGTATCCTCTATCACCACTCTCCTTATCTTGATTAAAATTTGTAGAATGTGCCATACATCCTCTAGAGTCATGGTTACATGTCATGCTTGTAACCAAAATGAATGTGTCATTATTCCATATTATAGAGAATTTTGTAAACATAGGCATTTTATACTATATGTCATGTAAATCCTACATGGACACTATCACTATGCCATTCAACAAAACTTGTGAACTTGTATATCATTCTACATCACAAAGATAAATAAATGATATATAAATCATTGAATCAATGATGATAAATATAAATCACACTAAAAATAACACATAACTACCACTCTAACTAGAAAAATACTACTTATGACCTAGCTACCATGAGAGTTTTGACCTAGCTACCATGAGTGTACACAATTCATCCTAGTTAAACATGGCACAAAAAAATAAAAAAATGGTGTTTTGGATGCTTATTAGCTCATGTTTTAACTAATTTTGGACTTTAGTGATATAAGTAAAAAAATTGAGTTTTCAATCAAGTTATATAATCTATGTATAAATTAAAAAAAAAATTATAACTATGATTAATTGCACTTTTTAATTTATAGAGAAAAGTAGAGTAATTGGGTATTTAGCTTGTTTATGATTCTATTTTGTGTTTTTTTTCTATCATAGTCATGAAATATGCTCTATAGGGCCCTTGTGTTAGTTTATATTAGGAAACATACTAATCAAACTAAACAAGAGAATTTTAGTGAAATTTTGTAGATGCCTATGGTATTCAAAACCATCCATTGTATACCAAATTTATCTAGGAAATCTATGCAATTTTGTGATAGTTTAAATTATTACACAATAAATAGCTCTTGTGTGCTCAGATGTATTCAAACCTACATGTATAGCCCTATTTTGATTCTCCTTGCTCGTAAACACTAGATTATATTCATGAGATTAATGCGATTTGGAAAAAGGGGTTAGTGGTTGGGTTAGACTAACATCAACCAATCCTCAGTGACTAGCTGAGCATTGCCTACCTTTTTAATATTTTAAAGAGGGATCAAATTAAATGTAGTTCTCTCACTAATGTGTATATATGAAAAATCATGTAAATTCAAGTCTAATTTCAATTTTTCCTAGGTCCTTCTTTGTTACAAGCATGAATATAGATATATCCTTTAGAAACTATAGAGTTTGACTATTAAGAAGTTAAATGGTTGTGTGCTCTCAATGTGCCTTTTTATAATTAGTGAGAGCTTGTTTTTAAATGTATCTAAGGGTTTTGCATATATAACATTCTCAATTTTGAATTAGGTAACTATTGGCATGAAAAAACTAGATAAACAAGATCAAAATGTGTAAAATAAAGCACCACAAAGAGTGGTGTGACATAAATTAGACTAGAAAGATCTGCTGAGAACTTCAATAATTTAAGACAATATCAGTAACAAGATCTGTTTGTAACTTCCAAAATTATCCCAAAGCCATAGAAAACTCAGAGAATAAAAATAGGACTAGGGATCCTTGTGATAAAATCAATAAAGATTAAAAGATTAAAACAAAATACTACACATTAAATTCAAGTAGAGAAGGAGACTAGATACCAAGAGAGATGCACCAATAAGTCCCTAATTCACCAATAAAAGTATATATGTAAAGTCACATGAAATTATTATACAAATAAGGCTTATAAAAAATTCAAGTGTCTATAAATTCACTGCATTTAATATTAGATTTAGACAGAATAAAAGACACTAGCTTAAAATTTACAAAGAAAATGCAAACTAACATTGGAGATCTTAAACCTAGACTTTTCCTTTCCCTTAGTGCTTCTTTTATCAATATATACCAATCAGAAACACTTTTCCAGATCAAATAGATTACTATTAAAATAGAAATTATCATATTCATAAATGAAAAATCATAATAGTCAAAGATTGACTACACCTTGGAGTATGCGGCCTTCTACCTCTCATGGAAAATTCTCATGTCACTAGAGTGGAAATCTCATGGGTCTAAGTGACCTAGTCTATATGGATAAAGTACCTTTAGTATTGCTCTCTTATTAGATAGAGAAATGAACAAATTTTGAGATTAACTTTGGAAATGGAATCCTATACCAAGTTTAAATGTAGAACATGAGAAAACCCAACATAATGATTATGTAGAAATTGAGAATCTATGTAAGTTTTCTGAATCATTTGCTATAGATAGATTTTATGATCCAAAATGATAATTTGAGTACAACTGGGTAGAACCCAAGAAAAAAATATTATAGCATGTTTGACATATATCTTGAATATGCCTTGAATATGATAACTTATGTAATCTAAGTGAAGTAGTTTATTATGAAATAACATAATATCTACAAACTGTGAACACATAAACCATGAGAATTTGTTACATATGCCCCCACTCTATATAACCCTTATAATTTTTATCCATAATTTAGATAATTCCTCACATATACCCTAACTAAAGATAAAAATATACTCGATAAATGAAAACAAGATAAACAATACTAAACAAATCCTTATGCTAATAAAATAAGAAAAAAGGTGTACACTCAAAATTATATAGTACACATGATTTCACCAGGGAAAACCTTTTTGGGTAAAAAAATAAACACACTGACTCCTTATTTATTGTACTAACCCAAATTTTTACAATATAATAATGTACTTTCAAGTTATGTTTTTCTATACTATATGTGAAAGTATATATGGGCACATTAATATGTAATTGTCAAAGTGGTATTGTAATACATAGGTGCAAAAATTATGGGTTATAAAAAACATAGGCTAAAACCACTCAAATAATTATCAATATGGTCCAAATTTTTTTTGGGGCACTACCTCAAACCTTGATTGATCCAGGGTTATCATCCCTTCTTAATGAATGGATGAATTTCTCATTCTTTCTTTATAGTCTAGTAGAGTGTAAATCATAGAAAATATACAACACATTTGCAACACCCACTCTATATAACCTATGTAATATGAATCATGAAATATGCATAGTAATACAATATAATTTTTGAACTGTGAGTCATTAACTCAAATAATGTGTCACATATTCCCCTAATATATATTAATTATGTGTCAATATATGATAATATATAATGAATTGTAATAATATGTTTAGATTATGTACCCATATTAAATAATTTAACTCAATATGATTAGTATTGTGTATGTAAATATAGTGATTTGATCCAATCCGAGTAATATAATATACATATATCTAGAATTTGGGCCAATTTTAATCATACAAAAATTATCACTGTGATAATCTAAGTCTATGAAATAGACCCAATGTATGCCCCTTTTGGATATGAGAGATAAAGTTGTGAAGGTAATTCATATAAAAAAACACACACATATATAATATAGTATAGTGTAAATATGATCATGTGAATTATATTCATTCACATGGGGAGATGTCTTATCATAGATTAGTCTGGTCATTTGAGAATCATAGTGTAAATATGGTAAATGACTGAGTCATAGTTACATATATATTTACTATATAAATGTTGATATAATTGAGTATCAAAGATTCTTTATCATCGATTAATATCAATAATCTCTTTTTAAATCTATGAATTTGATATTGACTTGGATTTTAATTTTTAGAATATAGTCATTTTATCTTTAAGCATATCTATTACCCTAATTAGGTAACTAAATATAGTAAGCAGATAAATACCATGAGTAAAATTTATTTATGAATCGGTAAGATATTTCCATAGGTAATGTTCATTCGTTTGTACCATATCATATGCATTTATTTTACCCAGTCACTAAAATGAAGGTTGGAGTTGGTTTAACGAATATGCCTTAGAGATAGGTATGTAAAATATTTGTCTTTTAAAATAGTATCAAATTAATTAAAAAGCGTTAGTATATGTAAGTGTGTCTTGTTTAATTTTCATTGCAACTAATGGGAAGAAAAAAGGATATACATATCTCGAAATACCACATGTACCATATTAGAGTGAACTAATTGTAAATTAAGAATTTGTACTTTATAGTAAAAAAAATAGTTAAGTATATATAGGTTGAATTTTATAATTTAGAATTCATTTGAACTCATTTTATTTTGAATTCTGAGTTCTAATTAAAAAATATCATTATGATGAGAGGTGACCTTGATTTGACTTGAGTGACTGAACACTGTATTACAGGTGGATTTTTTGTTAGCACTAGTATGTTTAAAAAATATGAGTTTTTTTATTTTTTTATTTTTTCTTTTTTTAGATAGGTATTTGATTTTTATAGGAGCTCCAACCGATTTGGGACACAATTGGGAGGCCAGATCCCTAAGTGATCATTTGCCACAAGTACCATATTTACTAATAATGGCTAGAACTGGCCCAAGAACCAATAAAATATATAATCGACCCAAGAATACCAATGATCAACCACATTTGGCCTCAAATACCAAAATGAGATTTGACCCTGAGTGGTGCTTGAAACAACCAAGTCACTTTACCAACTCACCCACATCTCATCGGTATTTTTTTTGTTGCAATTTATGCATATTTAGATTAGTTTTATAGTCTGACATAGGCATCTAGATCCTACCAAAGTTATCATTTTCATTACCAAAACTATCTGTCACAAGGGTATTTTTTTGACTATAGGTGTATGAGAAAATCATAATTTAAAAATTTAATATTTATAGTGGTAATTTATTTTTTTGATTATTTATCATAACGCTGATGTATCTATAATTATAGGAAGATTTGTGTGTGAGTAAGTTAGATGTGGTTATCTCATAGGGGCTATATGATCCTTAGATATGAGTGATGTAGAGACATTCAAAATAAATTGAGTTAGACCCTATGCCTTATGATATACACCTAATAACTACCCTTATAAAGAGATGGGATGTAAACACTTGTACTTTTGTCTCCCCACAAGGGAGATGATAGTGATATTACAAGATATTGGAGTATTTTGATATTTCCAGTGATAGGTACCTAGACCACTATATAGGTTGTAGAGGGATCAGGCATAAAAGGGTGTGTTCATCAGTATATGATTGGTCATGATTTAGGAACACATTATACTATAAGGGACTCAACTATCTTGTTATCAAGGATTGTGCTATCAAATGTTCCATGATTGTGGAAGTCTTTGTGTGTATTATTGGCTTCTTTCATATTTATGAAATGATATGGTGTAGCTATATCATATCAAATGCACCCTATTATTTAGTGTATTTAGGATCATGGTATGATGTATTTTTGGGGTGGCACTATGCTTGCCCATCTATACAAAGACTTGTATTTATTCACCCTTGAGGATTATAGTAGAGGTGAAATAACTATTATATTATTAAATATATGGACATATGAGTATATTTCCTTCATGTTATGCTTAGTAATGCTTTATGCAAAGTGGGATCACCCAAATAAATAACTATAGATATGGGTGAACAACTCCCATATCATAGGGAGGAGTACCATTGAGTGTCATTTGATGCTTGATCATGTGATACCAGAGTCTATCATTTGGAGGCCATATCAAGGGTTTTCAGGGTAGACCAAAGATTATGTATAGCTACATAGGATCATAGTTAGTTGTTTTTTTCAGGATTGATGGCCTATAGTTTATGATTAGTTTTAGTATGATAAAATTAATCGATAACTTGGTGTTAGATAGAGTGTGCCCAAGCCCCATAGGCTTGGACATGGACACTTAAAGTTGGAATATATATAGATAAGAGGTATTGACCTAGTGTGATAGGCTAACACATATTACGATGAGAGAGGTGGATCTCGCTATCATTATAGTTGATGTGGATGATTTTAGGTGTATCATAGAGTACACAAAGTGATACAGACAGAGTCAACGGGTCATATTATTTTCATTTTTAGTAAAGGCATCTAGGGGGGTGATGTAGGGGCACAAACTAAATCAGATGTGGGTGGAGATGGATAACCAATTACAAATACTATTGTTCACCCATGGATAAAGATATATAAATATATGAATTTGAAATATCTTTAGTATCTTATCATGTTTTTTAATCTTTAGCATATGATTTACAATTGATATTTTTTGTTGTAGTTAATGATTATTAGACCATAATGATTGAATTTTCAATGTGAGTGATTACTAGAACATTCTTGACAATGCAGTGTTCAGTGGGTGCTTAGAGTGCATTGATGATATAACAAACATCTATGCCCCCATTTTTGATCATGTCACCATGGATACCACCACATATGTAATAGATGCATTTGAGAGGGATGAGTTGAGGGCCCAACTAGTGAGAAAACATATGTCTCCACTAGTTTATAGTCTAGATTTAGGGCAAAGTGTATTTACATAGTATGTACAATTACAATGAGATCATACAACCTCATGTCAAAATTTTTAGAGTTTTACTTCTTATAGTTATGGTCCATATAGTTATTAAATATATAGTACGGTATGCTTGAATTATAACTTATAGAGTTATAGTTCATATAGCTACAACTCTTAGAGATACAACTTTTATAGTTACACTACATAAAGTTATAGTACCTACTCCTCCTTGCCACAAGTTTTCCCTATCACCTCTTTCATATGTTCATACTCAAGCAACTAAAAATAATTCAACTAGATGATGAAACATTTGGAATAACACATGTGATTCTTTCCAAGAGGTTTAGCGAGCTCCTCTAACCCATTCCAAAAATGACTATCTTTGTAAGAATGATCCAGGTTAGTATACATATTGTGATCACATTATTGATACTTAAAGTGACACATATGACTCCCCACATTCATGGACATCTCTTTATAGACATTTATATTGGATTATCAATTAGCCTTGATAACCTATATCTTGCATTTCAATTATACAACTTATTATACATATCTTATTTTTACTCATTTCTTCTATGTTTTGTGCCTTTCACATTCCTTCCTTCTTTGAGACTGTGTCATGCCTCATGCTTCTTTTAGGTTTTAAATATATACTATTGGCTTGGTTTGGATGGAAATTATATATCCCCTTGGTTTATGTTGCTTACCATATTTTTATATCCGTTTCCCCTTTTATTATTCATCCCATTCCACACACATGCGTATAATTTCCAATGATGAAAAAACAAACACACACACACACACACATGCATGCACATATGTGCACACACACGTATGTGCTTACTTGTATGTGTACACACACACACACACATGATAAAACACATCAAGGCCTTTCACCCTAGTTTGTAGTTATTTTTAAGGGAAGATGTAGGTTAGTAGGAATCCTAATCTCCTTGTTTATTATCTTTTACATATTGGCTTGTTTTATTGCTTGATTTAACCTTTCTTGCATCTTATTGCTTTCACCCCTTCAATTCCTTTATCCTTGGTACATTATTATAATAAATAATAAAATGTAAAAACATAAATAAAAATAAAAATAAAAAGTTTATTTGCTTTATCTTTATCGATGGATATGTATCATGATTATCTACCAATAAATGGGGTTATGTATACATGTTATGTTTGTGCTTTTGATGCTATCTTGTGAGAGGGATATGTTACCATATTATTGTAAATAAATTAGGTTTATAAATAGGGTATATTAACTAGGCATTTTGTTATAGTGGTTTTAAACACTTGGGTAAATAGGTTAGTTGGTTTGATGGGCATAGTTATTTTATGCTACCTGATGATTGCTATTTCACCCACCTTATATATTCTTGGGTGCTTATTTTGTGCGTATTTAATAAAATCCTCATGTATTGTTTAGTATTATAGTTAATTGATTTATTAATCTATTTTTATAAATCTAATATGGTATCAAATCTTGGTGTAGGAAGCTTGGGAGGGAGCCTGTAAATCAAGAGAGGATAAACTTGTTAGGGAGGAGCATGAAAAGATCGATGGAGAGCCATGAGAGGAATACAATCAATTTTATTTTTTTGTGACCAGAAAAAAAGCCAAAAAAGTTGAGAAAAGAAGGATAAGGTATATTAAGACCAAGACAGAGGGAGAGGAAGTCAAAAGAAAGGCTCTAAGGCATGTTTTTATTTTTTCCTTGTTCCTACATGTTGTATGACACTAGAAAGTGCCATAGGAGAAGCCAAAATTTATTTTATTGATTGTTTTTCTTATTTATTGTTACTTAAATTTTATCTTAGTCAGAAGAAGCTTATTGGATCTAAAGGAATTCAATTTGGTTGAGAATTTCATCTAGAATCAGCCTCAAAAGTTTTGCAGGCAGGCCATTTTTCTACAAATACACAGGGGTTTTTATATTGGTGGATTTATTTCATGCAAGTATTTATCCTATGTTTTAATACAAACAATAATAAATAAGGTGCATTTCATTTAAATTAAAAATTTTAAAAATCAATTTCTTTTTTAGACTTTAGAAAAAATAATTTTTTCATAAATATTTTCCTAGAGCAACACAATTAATTATGTTGGGAGCAAAATGTAAAGCCAATTTGCTTGAAAATTCCACCATTTTCTTAGTTTTTTATTTGGATGTTGATAGAGAAGATATTTTTGAAATTGGATTAGTATATCTCCTAATTTAATTTTTTTTCTCATTTTTTAATGTTTTTAAAGATGGAAAGTTTAAAATCTCCCAAATAGTGTTGAGTTTTTTGCTAAAAACTAGAGGCATAGTCTAGATTGTGATTTGAGTCCATGGGTAAGATTAATTTTGTGTAAAGTTATTATAGTTTTTTTGGTGCATTCATTTTTTAATAAACTAGGTCAAAATGGCTAGTTTACAACACCTCTTGTTGCCAGATTCACAAAAATTGATAGGCAAGAATTTCAATTTGTGGAGTCACAAGGTTTTGAAAATATGTGAATATCATAATATTAATCAAATAGGGCTTAGTAAAGGGAAACATCATCCCACTAATACTGATGACTATGATAAAGGTCAACGAAAGGCTCTTATGTTGTTAAAATTATCAATAGTAAATAATGTAATCTCAAAGGTCAAAAATATGACTGATGCATCAACCCTATGGACTAATCTTACTTATAAATATTAGGATTTTGAAGCCAATAGGATATTGTATTTGAATAATTTGTTGTTTTCCACTAAGATGCAGGAAGGTGGATTTGTTTTTGAGTTTTTTTATAGATAAAGAACATCAATGATCAGTTAAAGGCTATACAAAAGCCTATTGATGAACAAGATTTGATTGTTATGGTTATGCAAAATCTTACATCTTAATTTGAGTCATTTTTGGAGTCCTTTCACATGATTATAAAGAAACAAACTTTAGAATTTGAAAAGTTATCCACATTGCTATTGTAGAAGGAAAAATGATAGGAGCAGGTAGTTTTATTTACATATACTTCTGCAGAGAGTGCATTCTTCCTTGGGGGAAAGGGTAAATAGTTTGGTAAAGTGAATAGTTCTTCTACAAAACCTTCACAAGTAAGAGGTTCTAATAAGAGATCTAAGTAGAAATGTTTTTACTATAAGCAACTTGGTCACCTTAAGAAACATTGTAAAAAAAGATAATAAGATATGGCTAACCCTAGAAATAAATCTCAAGGTGAAAGAGAGGAAACATCTCCTTATTTTGCATTCATGACTTCCAATGGTAATTCTATGGTGGATCAAGCTTGGTAATTTGATTCAGGGGCATCTCACTATTATACATGCCATAAGGACTGGTATGTGGTTTTCATTGAAAATAACAATAGTAATGAATCTATATCTTTGGGAGATGGTATAAATTACTTTGGGAAATGGTATGGTAATGTTCAAATTATTTTTAATGGTACTATTCAATATACATTTCATAATGTTAAGTATGTGCCTGATATGAATAAAACTTTTCTTTAAATTAGTGAGATTACTACAAAATCTGAATTTGTTCTTAAGTTTCAAGGACAATAAGTTTTAGTCACTACCAGAGATAACAAGATTATTATAGTTGGGATTGGTGAGAAAGGCTTGTATATGCTCACAAATCCATAGAGGGTAAAGTAAAATGCACTTTCAATGGTTGATAACACAAGTTCACTATGGCATGAAAGGTATGGGAATTTGAATTTCTAGTATTCGAATACATTGATCAAGACTAAAATGGTTAAGGGGATTCCTTCTATTTGGGATAGTCATCATGTATGTATTGGATGTCAGTTGGGGAAATAAGCTAGACATTCATTAGATGTTATAAATATTGGATAGCTAAGGGAGTATTGGATGTGGTTCATATGGATTTGCATGGTCCAATGTAAACACCTACTCCTACTAGAGCCCATTATTTTTTATTGTTGGTTGATGATTTCTCTAGGAAAAAGTGGGTATGCTTTCTAGTGAAGAAATATGTTTGCTTTTCTAACTTCACATCTTGGAAAACTATGGTTGAAAATAAGTGGGACAACCAGTGAAATATCTTTAAATGGATAATGTGGGTGAGTTCACCTCAAAATAGTTAAAGGATTTTTGTGCCACTAAAGTCATACATAAAAAATATACTACCCCTTACACTCTATATAAAATAGAGTTGTGGAAAGGAATAATAGGATGGTTATGGACATGGCTCGTTGTATGGTTCAAAGTAGAAATATCCCATTTAAGTATTGGGTAGAAGTAGTGAATAGAATAGTGTACATCCTAAACATAAGTTCTATAAAATAATTGGAGAATATGACTCTAGAGGAGGCTTGGTCAGGTCAAAATCCAAATGTAAGTGATTTGTAGAAATTTTGGTTGTGTAGCTTTTGCAGTTATTAGTAATAAAAAGCGAAGTAACTTGGATGCAAAGAACACAACATACTTATTTATTAGATATAGTCAGAAATCAAATGCATACTAAATACTTGATGTTGAAACTAAAAAAATTTGTGGTAAATAGAGATGTGATAGTAAATGAATAGATGCCATACTTCACAACAACTAGCATAGTTTTAGATATTGAGTCATTATTTCCTTATAATAATTCTATTATAAGTTGTGATGTGATAGTTGAGTAAGATTATAGTTCATGAATAAAATCACATTCCATGGAGGTAATTGTTTTGGGTCATTGTGAGGTTCTAGTATAACAACCAAAGAAGCCAAAGTGGAACTCTGTCATAATGGATGCACTAAAGGAGGCAGACTTACCACAAGGTGTGGAAGGAAGAAGATTGAGATCAGGAAAGCAAATTGGTAATAGAGGTGAGCATGTTAATTTTATTTTAACAATAGTAATTTCACAAGAATTTGAGCCTAACATTTTTTAGATGCCAAAGGGAATCTTGAGTGAGAATTAACCATGCAATTGGAATATGATTCCTTGATTAAAAATAAGACTTGGGAGCTAACGGAGCTTCCACTAAGAAATAAATCCATTAGTTGTAAATGGATTTATAAGGTAAAGTGTAAGGAAAATGGTTTTTTGGATAACTATAGATCCAGACTTGTTGCAAAAGGTTATACTAAAGAGGAAGGGGTTAACTATGAAGAGACTTTTGCTCCTACTACTAAGATGGTAAATTTTCATTTGATTGTTTTTATTGCTGCTCAATTTGGATGGTAGGTGTACCAAATGGATGTTAAGAGTGCCTTCTTGAATGGTGATCTATAGGAGGAGGTATACATATCATATCCATGGGGGTTTCAGGTACTTGGTAAGGAACACCTTGTTTGTAGGTTGATTAAGTCCTTATATGGGCTTGATCAGCCTCCTCGAGCTTGGTATATGAAAATGGATTCTTACCTTAGGGAGTATGGTTTTAAAAGGTGTAATTCTAAACCAAATCTCTATGTAAAGGTGTTTGGTGATGATGTATTGATTCTCATTGCATATGTTGATGATATAACCATCACTAGGAGTAGTGTTAGTCTCATTCAATAGATGAAAGCTACTATTTTTTATACCTTTGACATGACATACTTAGGACTATTAAAATATTGTTTAGGTGTAGAGTTTTGGCAAGGTAATTATGCTATATTCATGTCACAAAATAAGTATGCCAAATCATTACTTGAAATGTTTATAATGATGGATTGTAATCCAACTCACACATCAATGGAAGTTGGAGTTAAACTTTCATTAGACACTACTTCACCACCAGTCAATGAAATAATGTATTAACAACTAGTGGGTAGTCTCATATATAACTACCACTAGACCAGATATTTATTTTACAATAAGTTTTCTATCTCACTTCATGTCTAAACCAAAAGAAGTACATTAGTTAGATGAAAAATGGGTATTAAGATATGTCAAAGGTACTATTGACTTTGGCATACTGTATAAGAAGTCTATATATTTTGAGCTTTCAGGATATTCTGACTTTGATTGGCTAAGATCAATAGATTTAAGAAAATATACAATAGGCTATGTATTCACTCTTGGTTGATGATTTTTCTCATGGAAGAGAAAACTTCAAACTATAGTGGCATTATCTTTGATAGAAACAGAGTATAAATTTATGGTCAATGCAAGTTGTGAAACTATGTGGATAAAGAAAATATTGGAGGATCTTCAGTTTGAGTCATCAAAGTCTACTCCAATTTTATGTGACAACTAGAGTGTTCTAAAGATGGTGAAGAATATAGTATTTCATGCTAGGACCAAACACATTGAGGTTCACCATAATTATGTCTGACAGTTGGTTACAAATGAAGACACCAGTCTCTTCTACTGCCCCACTACAGAGCAACCAACTGATATAATGACCAAACCAATTCGTTCAGACAAGTTCATAAAATTTAGGGATAAACTTGGTCTTGTTTCTAGTTTAGTCATTAAGTGAGGGTGTTAGCATATTATTGTAAATACCTTAGGTTTATGACTAAGTTATATTACCTAGGCATTTGTTTATACTGGTTTTAACCAATTCGGTAAATAGGTTAGTTGGTTTGATGGGCCTATCTATTTTACGCTACCCAATGATTATTAGTTCACCCACCTCTTATATTATTAGGTGGTTATTTTGTGCCTATTTAATAGGCTCCTCATGTATTATTTAGTATGCTAGTTAATTAATTTCTTTATCTCTTTTGATAAATCTAATAGGATACAAAATATAAAGGTTACATATAATCATGGATTTATAGATGCTTTGTGGCTACATAATTCCCACACCCATGGGCACTCACACATTTGGGACATGCCTATATTGGGGTCATATTTTTAGTGGGTCTCATGTTATATCCTTCCTACTTTCCATTTGTCATATAGAGCTACTTATGTCAACCATACATATCCTAATCTATATTTCAACTTACAAGTTGTGTTACATGGATAAATTGTGCTAGTTACATGGATACATTGTATGTTTTCTCGCATGCCCTATGATTACTCAATTTTTTGCATTCATGTTCTTATACTAATGTGTGTTTATGAATGTTTCTTGTTGATGTCTTATCTAGTGTTGTCCTTATATCATCCTCTCATTATAATGTCTTATCTTTGATTGCTTGTGGGTCATACTTATTACTTGATGGTTATATTTATATATGTGGTTACATGACTATGTGTGATTGCATTTCCTATACTATATGATATTCTATGTATAGTTCCATGATCCATGTCATGCAAAATACTAATTATTGTACAATATGTATATTTTTTACATTGTCATGGTGTATACCATATATCTATTAGGGGCATACTACTACCATTGTATGTGTGTTATATTGTTATATCTTGCCATTCTATGGGCACATTGCTAGATTGGGCATATCATTTATCCCTCTACATGGTTATCTTGTGGCATACAATTTTTCACTCTCCTTATCAAATTGATTACATTTCCATATGGGGAATCATACCCATACATTATTAGAACTTAATATCCACAAGTTTCCACTGCGGGAACCATACCCATACACTATCCATGATCCTCATTGATCCTATATTAATAACATAAAGTTCACTACAATCATGTGCCTATTGATCCTATAGTGCTTATATCAAGACATGATATCATCCTACATACACCTAATCACATGATAGTCAATATATGGTATACTATATTTCTATATCATGAAAACATTAAGGCATACCATTTGTGCCTCTTTTCCATATATTATTTGGCATATCACTTTCCTCTCCCTCCTATTACTTCATCTTTAGATCAATGAAATATTCATATTTCCACCCTCACATGGGTCACATATCCTATTGAGCCTTACATGATGATATATTTCTATAGTTACATGTACATATGTTAAAAATGGACTTTAAATGGTTATAAAAGTCAAGCTTAATTTTATATAATGCATAGTACATTTAGTCATTTTATTTTGAGATGAGTCACATGTTTTTTACTGATGTAATGAGACTAGATATGTTCCTTATCCCATGGTGAGATAGATTATGTTATTTTCATCATGTATTGAAATAAAACATGTTCCTTCTCCCATGTAGTGAGATCAGATGTGTTTGCTTCTTTGGCCAAGAAGTGGAGTTTTTATTGCCATGTTGTAGTGAGCCTATATTATGTCCGTTTCTTTGATAAATATGTAGAGTTGACCGATAAACACTTGGTTGTATTTTTTAGTTTTAGCATAAAATTTTCAAGAGTGGTAGCATGGTTTACATACCACTAGGTGAATTTTTTCCTATGATATTTTTTAGTTTCTATTTGATTGCATTATAATTAAACTAATTTTTCAAAACATTGATCTACTTGTATGCAATCTTATTTTTTTGTAGGTACAACTGAGTTGTTTAAATTTAGATCCTATGTGAGCCTAATTATAATCTGTAATATTCATCTTCTCATCAAGATATCATATAATATTTAGGTATGCACTTAATTTTATACTTTACTTTGATAACACACATACATTCATGACACACATTAAATTGGTTCATTATTTAGACATCTATATTAGGTATAAGGTCATTTTCCTTTGTGTATTTTTTGTAGTTTATCACACTTGGTCTAACTATGTATATTTGGCTCTTTTTAAATGCTTTCCATCCACATTGGATGCTTCATAATGTTGCGTCATCAATATTTCCTCATAAAAACTTTATATTTCTCATCTATCTACATTAAGATTTATCTAGTAATCCTCTAAAAATTTTGAACTGTGCTTTGAGCATTTTATACAACATGGACATAATCATGGGCCTTCTAATACTACTCACCTACATTTCTTACAAATCAAAGAAGAGAATATATAAAGGACAAAAAATAATAATTCAATGAAGAGAATCCAAGAAATCAGGTATTAGTTCTACCAAAGCATCCTAAAAAGTAGCAGATATCAAAATTTAAAATTAACACATTTTTAGTAAAAACCTACATTTGCTATAAAAGTACCATATTTAGTTGTAGGATTTTGATCAACCATAGTTATGGGTCCCATAATTATCATAATCCTCAAGATTGTAGTCAAATTCCAAAGTTTCAATTTAGTCAGTCTTAGAAGTGTATTTCCAATCTCATTAATTAGTTACAAAGCACAAGCTAGCCTGTTTCAGTCATTTATCTCTATTTTCCTATCTTTTTCATGTCATCTTTTAATTATTAATAATTCAAGATTTGAAATCTAGATTACATGCATGTCACATATGATAACTATTATTTATGATAATATCTTAGATCCCCCTTATGAACATTAATTTACCATTTCATAGTGGTATATGCTCCTTATGTCACTAGCTGATAGACAAATAGTTTATCATATCGTATCATGTTTTAAATCTCACATGACATCAACTTGATTTTACTCCAATGGTTTCCATCCCCACTTTTTATTATTATTTTTATTAGTTGATCACCTCTTCCTAATGTCATCAGTCTAGCCAATGATTTCATAATGTCCCTCCTTGGCTGATGTCATTATCTAGGTCAACAATGTTATGTGTCTACTAGACACATTCTATGCCATTAGTTAAGCTGATGACATCATCCAAATTTGAATTATGACATTTAAGTTTTTTAGATGTATTTATTCATTCATATTTGTCATTATTAAAAAATAATAAATCCAATATACTATTCTTTCACACATAAATCCATCTTTATAAGAAGTAGAATTAGGGATAAGGAGCTTACACCCGAGGAAGAATAGTTTGCACAAAGACTTGCAGATGCCAAGAATAAAATGAAAATAAACTTGAGGTACACATATTATTTGATGTCTACTTAGGTATTCTTCTTTCCATCTTGACTTGATCCAAAACTATCTCTCACAAGGTACTACTTAAGCCAAAAAGAGATAAATAAATGGGAAAGTCAAACCACATAAGTACCTTAACTTTATACTCTTTCTTTCATTACTTTAGTTGTTAAATTATGTTGTAAAATCATATGGGTCCACATGAAATATTGCATAAACCAAAAATATGTTAAGTTTGGGAAAATTAGAAAAGTGTTGTTTTGTGGCGCCTTTGAGTGTGTTCCTATTTTGTGTAGTTTTGTATAGGCTACAAACAAACATTTTTTTATTTTTTAATGTTTACAATTTTTTGTTGTGCATATTTTTAATTTTTATTCATCTGAATAATCTTACAAAAATTTGGGCAAGAAATGGTGTTTGTATTTTGTGAAAGTGCAGTCTTACAAAGATATGTAAATAGATTAAAAAATTCAATGACATCTTATATAACATCAGATATTTAATTTGGGTCACCACATAGGTTGGTTATTTTATGTAGAAGCATCATGGTTGTGAGAGTTCTCAAAAGAGTTGGTTCTTCACCATGCAAGTACCACGATGATTTGAGAGTCATTAGGAGAGCTTGTAGTAATATGTAGTAATATTTTTGAGTGATATTAAGATCATGGCATCACGTGTTTTAGGTGAATTTCTTAGTTGTGAAGTCTTGTGACTTATACTAAAAAATTATAAATTTCATACGACATGTCTCATGTACAAATTTATTTAGGTGAATATTTTATTGTGACATGTTATGGGAAAAATCCATTTAATTTAATCCCTTCAATCATGGGAAGTTACTAGGGATTATTTTAAGATTTCATGTGATGTAGTATGTTATGATATATTAAGCTAAAATATGTTATGGTGCCTTATAATTATGTTATAAATTTTATATTTTTATTGCATTAAGGTGTATTCAATGATATTAGTGTGTTTTTGAGAAATTAAATTAAAATGAGTGAATTATGTGTCTATATAAGGTTTAGTGCATGGATTAGGGGACAATTTTGTGCAAATTTTCATGAAATATACCACACATATATGTGTTATGTTTTTTTATACATTTTAAACACATAAAACCACATATGCATTAGTTTAACTCTGTATTAAAAACAAAAAATAATTTAAAAACCCCTATTTCTCCATTTCACTCCACATTTCCTCTCATACCTCACTCAAATTGCACTTGCACACTCTTGCCAAATGGAGACAACAAACACCAAAATCACTTATTTTTGTTATTCATCCAACAAATCAACAATGTTATAGTGGAGTGGAGGTAAGTAAACAAAATTCCTTCCATTTAACACAAAATTTAGTAATTATTTTAGATTTACATTATTTTTTTAAAAATATCTTTATTTTTTTTGTATATCCTACTTAAGTGAAAGACAAAACCCTCCTAACCCTTATATACATTCTATCCGTCCTAAAATTATACAAGACCCCCCCAAGATAGTTAGGAGGAGTTGTCTGCACATATATTTGAAAATATAATATAAATTGAAAATATAATTAAGAGAATGAGGGAACCCCATTGTGACCAACACCCACCGTACTTATTTTGTAGAGACCTTAAAGTTAGTATTAGGGTAAGTTGATGCAATAATGAATCAAATTGATAGATGAGCATATTATATAGAGAGATTTAGGTCTTACTATGTTGATAAATTATCAACACATGATGTGAAGGATAAGAAAATAGTAATAGATAATTTTTTTTGCATTATTCATTAGTCCATTCACCAATACACCAAATCCATTGTCATGAAAATGATTCCCAATACAATAGTTTTGATATTATTTGATAAGAAATAATTTTTGGGACCAATGGAAGATGGTCTGTGATTAAACACCTCATAAAAACCATGAGGTTATGTTGTATTTTTTGGGAAACTTTGTTGTGGGTTTATCCTCAATGAGATTCCTAATTATTTTAACTACTCAAAGTTTCAGGGTTGAAGAAAAGGCTTTGCATATGATATATTAGGTGCACGTCATGCATCTAATTATCTTAAATAGTCCCTATCTAAAATCCATTTTATCTTGAGATAACCCCCTATGTAAAGAAGGAAGTTGTCAAGATTGACACTTTGCATGTGCTTCATGCACTTACTAACACACTTGTTTTGTATATGAGTAAGCTTCCCAACACTGATGTTGGATAGGTTGGACATGCAGATAATTTAGATATCATAAATGCTCGACCACACCATTGTAGATCATGTGGTGATATATGTACTGCACCTTAAGATGAGGATGGTGGTGCTTTTAGAGGCATATATGTTATGGCTGACTGATGAGTTTTTGGCATATACATTTGGTGTAGATACATTGACTTCACCTATGCGGGTATATTATATATTTGAAAAGTTAAATTTTAGATATATTTATATTTAAAAGTTAATAATTAATTTACATAAAGACTTAAATAATATATATGTAGTATCTTATGTTATAGGAAGTGATAGCCCCATGAATTTCACAGCCATATTGTGAGTCGTTTACTAGTGCATATGTTTCTATTACTCAGTGATTGTATACATATACAAATGTAATTTTTAATATATATATATATATATATATATATATATATATATATATATATATATATATATATATATATATTCAACTAACAATCATATTTTGTTTGTTTAGTTGATGACCACAATGGAGACTCCTCCATCTATATGGGTAAGAACATACATAGGCATTATTTTTGTGATTTAATTTGTACAAAAACTCACCAAGGTATGCTAAATTATAATGTTGAATTTTAAATATAGATTTTTTTCATAATTTAACTCTATACTTATGAAAATATAACTTCCATGAATGTATTATGTAGGGTTTTCTAATGACATCTAATACTCCCATTCAAATTATTAGTAGGGAACCAACTAATGTTGTTTATCCATTTCACACTATTTTGCATGTGTCTCAACCTATCATTGACCCCACTGAGCATCAGTGGAAAATTGGGTGTGACCAAGATATCACGGTAAGTGCATGTTTAAATAGTATTTGTATTGAATTATAAATTCAACTTATGAAATTGGTTGCATGTATAGTATGCTAAGTTTTTAATAAATTTTTTATATGAATAGGTTCAACCATAGGTGATTTATGAGTGTGAAAGGAATTGTAATCAGATCTTGGAGGAATCTAAGGCATTTGAGGGATCTCCATCTACAAGTAAGGCATCTGAGGGAGAACCTTTTTTGAGGAAGGCAAAGAGAGGGAGGCTTTTTGATGAATAGGATATGTCTCACATAATGTAATTTTTTGTATGCCTATATGGAAATGTATGCCTTTTTAGAATTGTATTTTTATCTGAAATTGACCTAAAATTATATTATGTTCACATTTTGTATGCCTTTGTGGATTCTATGGATATATATTTATGTTCACATTTTGTAGTGATCATTTTTCTACATACAATTTGGCCCACATTATTGTTACAAAACTAAATTTTATGGTTGTATAGCCATATTTAAATACAATCATCTTTAATATCTCCTTCTTGTAATTATTAAAACTAAATTACAATCCTTCAATATGTGCTACAAATAAAATTTTATGGGAGAAAATAGTATAATTTACATATGCCAAATTTTATTCTAATTTGAACCTAGCTTGATATGATTTATCAAGTGAATAAATATATAAGTATTCAAGTTCCTTTCTATTATCAAAGAGATTGAAACTTTTGAAAGAACTCAATTTTAATTTTTTGAAACTATTCACACTTGGAGAATGTAAGGTCTATTTATGTATATAATCAAGCATCATTTTGTTATCAATCACTGCTATGTTTGAAGATTTTTGTAAAATAAAATTTGGTGCCAAGAGTTCTAGGTAGGATTTGGAAATATTTTATTAAGGACTTTCATTGTTTTCATTGACAACTCCTTGTCTATGTGGGGGGAATTTTTATTCATGTTGTTTTCAAGAATTAAATCTTCATTATAAATTTTAAGATCTAGAACAAGCACCAAAATATGTAAGTCTATGTTGAACTTATTCAACCTATGAAAAATAGTGCATCACTTTATTAAATATATGAAAAATAGTCTATTGCATCATAAATGGAAAGTTTTATGATCTTCCTAGGTTGGAAGTTTGTACAAGTTGTTTCACTATGTTTCCTAATTGAAATGCTCAAGTGGATGAATGCATATTATTATTTTTGTGTGTATGTGTGTTTGGATTCTCTAATTTAGGCATCTTTGATTTTGAGATCTATGAGAATTTAGTAAGCTCTTGTTATAATTTGCCAAAAAAATGATCTTTCAATATTATCTATTATACAAAACAAGCCCAACTCTCTTCACCTATGGATAAAAGAAAAACACCTTTATGGATAAAATAAAAATAGGTTCAAAACTCCACCGTATGCCTAAGATATCAAATTATTTTAATTTTTTTCTCTAAGATAGAAGAAACATTTGTACAATGATTAAATGTGCTTCTAATTTTAAAAAAACCATTTTTAATGACATCTCACACTATTACACTACACCACCACCCCTGACTACTATTGTAAGTTAACCCTATTGATTTAATAATTATCCCTATAGAATTAGATCCTATGAATTAGAACAAATAAATTTCTAAGAACCTTAGTGTCAAAAAATATGCCTCTCATATAGCAATATGACAATCAAAACACATATAAATAAGTTTGAATTTAAATTTCACATTATGTCAAATTTAAGCAATAATGTCTAATAAATAAAATGAATAGATCAAACTTACATTTTATTCCTTACACTCTTCTAAGTAAATGACTACTATTTATCAGATTTTGTTGGAAGTGCCCATAATTTCACATTATGGACCTATGTGTTGAGGCATTAAAATTTGTGTTTTCTTAGTTTTATAGAAAGTTAAAGTCCAGTCCATAAGAAACAAGACACCCTCGATCCTTTTTTCATTTTTGGAATGCATTAAAACAAATTGAATAGTATTATATTTGTACAATAAATTTATTATGAATTAATGTGATATGTTTTTTTTTTGGTTTCCCTAAATGTAATATGCACCAAAAAATTATATGCAAGTGTGCATTCAAGCTTCAATTCCTATATCAAAAAAGTTGATGCATGCATTACACCTAATGATGTCAAGTGACAAATACATCATGCCTTCTGTAAAATATATTTTAAACATCACTATAGTGGATGATGACACAAGATCCTATGACCACGACCTCAATATCCATTCGGATGCATGTTTTTACAACTTCTCAAGAGTGTGGAAACACTAATAAAAAATGTTGTCAATGTTGAATCTACAGTTAAATATCTATACCTTTGATACTTTGTGCCTAAAAATTGGAACCTCCACCACATCAAAGGTGGTAAATAACATATAAAACCAATTTATTGGCTTATAATCATGCCTGATTAGGAGAAAGTACCTATTCTAGCGTTAAGAACATCCTTCTCAATATGATAAAATTGAAGTTTTTTAGGCCAACCTTAGACTACATAAAATGAAAATTATAAGTCATTTATAGAACTAAAAGAAACCTCATGTGCATGTAAAATACCTATAATTTCATCCTGGAGCACAGTGATCAAACATAGGAGATGAATATGTGGTAGATGACATAATACTCATTACTAAAATGTAACTTTTATGTAGTCAAGAGATAAGTTCTTCCCTACAACTGACATTTACGCCTCTGGGACCTCCCCTTAAAAAAAATCACTTCAAACACATTTATATATGTAAATGACACATTATCCCATGACTAAGGCCTCTAAAACCACTCAGATGCATGTTTTTACAATTGTTTAGGGGCTTGGAAACAATAACAACAAATATTATCAATGTTGAAGCCACAGTTGGAGATCTCCACCTCTTCAGCTTCATGGCTGAAAAACTAGAACCACCATCACACTGGGGGTGGTGAATAACATATAGTACCAAGTTATTTGTCTTTTATCATGACTGGTTATGAGACAGACTACCCATTTTGGCCTCAAGAATGTCCTAAATATGAGAAAATTGTATTTTTTTAGGCCAGCTTCTGATGCATGTAAATAAATGTAAGTTACTTGCACAAATAAAATGATCCATAATGTGAATCTTAAGTCCCTATATTTCACCCTAGATCATGATGATCAAACATAAAATGTGAATCCATGGTAGATGACATACTAACCAATGTTTAAATGCAAATTTTATGCAATTAAGAGATAAGTTCTTATCCTCCAAATGACATTTCCACATATGGGACCTTCCCTTTTAAATATAATGCTTCCAACACTTTGAATATGAAAATGACATGTGATAACATGACCACAACCTCAAAATACACTCATATGCATGTTATTACAGTTGTTAAGGAGCATGGAAACACTAACAATAAATGTTGTCAACATTAAAGCCATAGTTGGAGATATCCACCTCCAGTGCTTTATGGATGAAAACTAGCACATCACCATGTTAATGGTGGATAATAATGTGTAGGACCAAGTTATTGACATTTGATCATGCCTAGTTAAGATATGGAGTACTTGTTTTGACCTCAAGAATTCCTTCTTAATACGAGAAAATTACAATTTTTAGGCTAAATTTAGATGCATGTAAAAAAAATCATAAGTCATTTGAATAAATCGAAAGAACCATCACATATGTGATGAAACCATATAATTTCAACCTAGATCATGATAATCAAACATAATAGATGAATCTATGGTAGATAACATACTAATCAATGTTGAAATGCATCTTTTATGTAGTCAAGATAGGTAAATTCAACTCACATTTCCACTTCTAGGACCTCCCCTTGTAAATCCATCACTTTAAACATGTCTGGATAAGTAAATCACATGTGTTCCTATGAATGAGACCTCTAAAGCCACCTAATTAAGAGATAGGGTACCCATTATAGCCTCAAGTGAATATGAAATTCTATAACAATGGTACCAACATTCTTTTGAGATTTTATTAAACTTATCTTAGCTTCAAGAATATGGAATTATTTACTAACAGTGCTAACTACATGAAGGTGGAATCTTATTTGGCACCACTAACTTACAAAAAATATGTTAGTAAGTAATTAAAATTGAAATTTATATGTACTACCTAAAAAAATAATAAAAATTGATAAAATTAAATATATTTACATTTGAGAACTCAACATACCTTGGAATTTTAGTCAAATGAACCACATGATTTGCTCTAATCTTAATAGTACAATAATTGCTTCATGGTCAGACTCACGAATCTTCCATAGATTTTTGTTTAATGGCCTTCCATCATATTTGAGCAATTAAACATTTATTTCAAGAACTAAATTTTAATAGTGGAGAATCTTCCTATATATTTCATAGTCTTCAAATAACCATATGTTTGAATTTTTGATAGGATATCATTGAAGCCAAGTTCTAGTAACTACCACAAACCCAGTGGGATAGTCAATGTTTTCCCCATTTATGACTGAAGAAGTCAATTTATTTTTTTCTTCTACTCACATAAGTAGTAATCTATTCCCTTTTCATGTCCTTAACTGCAATAATTACAAAAGCATGCCTTGCATCACAAATTAAAATATTTTTTACTAATGATGTTGATATATAATGAGAATTTAGTACATAATAATTAATCTTGTACCTAGTTGTACTAGATCAAATACATGGTCAAAGTCATGTGATGATGTCATATATGTAAGTTGTAATGCTAGTGGAACCTAATATGTGTCAATTGGAATTATAGGTCTATAACTCCATTCATCCACCCACTCTTGTGACTCACATTCATTCCAAAAAAATTTCACACATGCAAAACAAAAACATGCCAAGTGCCTCATATGAATAGTCCAAGAACTTGAATTTTAGCTAAAAAATGAGTGAATCTCAATTTATCTTGTTACGGTCATATAATACTCGTATCTTGTTAATTATTCTTCCCACATCAACCAAAAATATCTATGAATACTAGAGTTTTATTGAGCACCATGGTCCATTTTCTCGTTACACCATTTAATAATGGTTTTTACATCAGTTGAATCATTGCCATATTCAAAATTTAATCCTCTTTTGCAATGGATTTTTTTTTACACATGATCCAGAAACCAACCAGTAAAATAACTGTGCATACTTAAATTATGATGTGTAATTGTCTGATGAAATATAATATTGAAGTAATGTTCCTTTTGGTCAATTTTTCATAGAACATCTCAAAACAACCATGCACTTACTTTGTAGAATGTGATCGATCATCACTGACATATAAACGGTACTCCTTTAATATTTTTGATCTTGATTTGTACTATTAGTGCATGCATAAATATTATATGCATGAATATGGCAACCTATACTGAGTTGTATTAATGTGACTGAACTTCTATTTGTATTTTGAATGTGTAATTATCAGAAAAATTAAGTACTAAAATAGTATAATCAAGTGGGAATGTGTTTTTTATTAACTTGAATTGTTCATCCAACCATATAGTTATGTGTGTGTGCCTTGCATACTCATAAACAATTTCCTTCTTGAATTTGACCAATTTTTTTGAAATAAGTATTTATTTTTTAACAAGCTCACAAATTTTATATTCTTTGTCTTTTAATTGATGTCACATATTTGCATTTGATAAAACTAACTAATTCTTCCAATTCCATGTTTAGTCTCCTCATGGATACAATTTTCAATTTTGGTAGTCCTCCACAAATGTTACAAGTTCAATCTAAACATGTTTTATTATAAAAAGTTTTTGTCCATCTAGTATTTAAAAAATGCTTGGAATAAATTACTTTACTAATTTTAGTGGAACTTCCATGCCATACTCTTGAAAAATGTTGTCATTATACAAAGTACAACCTACATGAGAAAAAAAAACAATGCATAAAAAACTAAACATGTTTCCTACAATAACAAGTGGTGTGTTTATGATTTATTTTGACATAGAAGTGTTTGTCCATCTCAAAATATATTTGACTAATAGAAATTTAAAGATATTTTTCTAAAAACTTAGAATACAATTGCATTTGGGTCATATCAAAGAAATGTTTTAGATGTGGTTCATTGTTATGATAACCAACTCTTCTTTTCCTTACATCTCTTGTATTAGGTAAAACCATTGTGTTGTCTTTCCAAAATTATTCAAGTAAATATTTAAGATCATCAACTATAGCTTTGTCTTTTCATGGAAGTCTACTAAAGAATGCCCAGAACTCATTGATATTGGCATCATCAAGTATTTTACGTATCCCAACTACTTTCAATACATTTTTTTTGTTTATGTTGAGTATTTTACTTACTTTGAAATAAATAATTTTCTCCCTATTTGACCACTTACTATATAAGTTTTAATTATGTATTGGGCAAGGTTACTATATTCGTTATGTCTTTTCACACCTACAATATGGTATGCATCATGTAGATTTTTAACAATTGCATTATTTTCACCATCCATATTAGATGTTCTTAGTCCTAAGGCATATATTGTAGGTCTCATCTTAAGCAATTTCATCAATGAAATAAAGAATTGACATCTTTGACTATCATTTAATTTTTCAAATAATTTATCCCAAATTCTTTCAGCGATTCTTCTTTAATGGCGGTCAGACATTTTCTTATGCATTGGTTTTAAAAAAAATTCATCAACTTCAACTAAGTACATGGGTTTTCTACGCAAAATCATGGGTGATGTTACTAATGGTACAATGTGTTGATTTGGTGTTTCCATATTGTTATCTTTATTACTAATTTATTCATTTTGTTTGTCGTATAATTTACTTCACTATTAAATTCACTATCGAGTGTTTTCATGGAATTTTCTTCATTTTTAATTTCATCATTCCATGTTTCCATGTAATTTTATTCATTGTTAGGGGTAAATCATCATGCATAGATTCATCATAAAAAAAATTAAAAAATGTAGACTTTGAATATGAACTTGCAACATTATTTTAAATTTTAGTTAAGCACTCATTGTCATTATTCATTTCATCATTATCTATGTCATTTAGTTCATTGGGGATAATATATGTACCTTATATTAAGCCAAATGTTTGCATTAGTTCCTTTTGTTTTTCTCTCAACACTTGTAATTGCTCCAATGTTTTACAATTAAAAAATTTCCTCTTCTTTGAATAAGATCCATCACCCATGACGAGACAAACTTGATAGCTTTTGAGGGTGGGGACCAAAAGAATAACTTGATACCTTTCATATTCCAATATGAAATGCAAAAAATGCTACAAATAATATTAGTGGGGACAAAAATATTGAAAGAGGTAAAAAAATAAACATTGGAGAAAGGGTTTTTTTGTTGTGTAAGGAACACATACATGCTACAACATGTACACATTATAGAGAATACACATTATAACACATACACATTATATTTATGTAATTATATATAATATTAATATGTTATTAAAATATATGAATGCAAATATTACATACAAATATTAAAAAATATTATATAATGTAATATAATATTATACCTTTTATTTCTTTATAATTACTTAATTTTTTTTATAAAATCAAGGTTAATTAACCTTGAATTGTATCCTATATATTCGATTTTAGCTTGATTTGGCCCAAATCACATCACTGATGGCACCAATTATTTAATTAGATTTATCTATCATAAAAATAAGGCTAATTGATCCCCTAATTAATGTTTATAGTCATAATTAGGTTGAAGGGACTCAAATTGACCCTAATTACCTCTGTGATTAAGGTACTTGACTATTTTATTCATTATATGATGTAATTTGAGTTGATTAATGCCAAAATCACATCTTATATAGTCAAAATTGGGTTCACACATGGTTCAATTAGCCCTAGATCACATCTTATACTCACACTTAGGTTCAAGGGGTTTAGATGGTCCCATTTATCTTTGTGATTGCATTTATGATAAAATTAAGGTTGATTAAGACATATATTACCTCCCATATAATCAATTGAGCTATAAATTAAGTTCATAGGGCTTAATTTGGCCAAAATAACATCTCTAATTATACCAATTGACTAATTAGATCAATTTATTATGGAATCAGAGTTAATTTAGTCCTAAATCATGTCCTACTCTCACAATTAGGTTGTAGGGGTTCAAATTGGCCTCAATTACCTCCATGATTCTATGAATCTACTATTTGGTTCATTATGTGATGAAAATGGGTCAATTGAGCTCCAAATCACATCATATATAATTGAAATTACATTCACGTGGCTCAATTTTTCTAAAATCATGTCACTGATTTCACTAATTGACTAATTAGCTCAATCTATTATAAAATTAGAGCCAATTTAGCTTCATATCACATTGTATAGTTGTAGTTAGGTTTAAGATGATTATATGGACCCTGATTACCTCCATGATTGAACTAATTGGCTATTTAATTCATTATGTGATAACATTGGAGTTGATTGAGGCCCAAATCACATTCTATACAATTAAAATTTTATATGTCATTGAAATAAATAATTATTTGCTTCATTTTCTAATGAAATTGGGTGTAATTGAGCCTTGAATCACATTTTATAGTCGTAGTTAGGTTGAAGGGGCTCAAATTATCCCCAATTTCCTTCATGATTAAACCAATGGACTATTTAGTTTATTCTATTTTGACATTGGGGTTGATTGAGCCACAAATTACATCTTATATAGTCAAAATTAGGTTTATAGGTTTCAAATTTTTTCAAATTGCATAGCTGATTGCAAAAATTGACTAATTGGCTCAATATGTCAAGAAATCTGAGTTGATTTATCCCCAAATCATATCCTATATATGTAATTAGGTTCAATGGGTTCATATTAGACCAAACTACATCAATGATTGCATTTATGATAAAATTAGGGATGATTGAGCCATATATTACATCCTATACAATCGATTGAGCCAATTAGGTTCACAAGGATAAATTTGGGCCAAATCACATCTCTAATTACACCAATTGACTAATTGGATTAATTCATGATGGAATAAGAGTTAATGTATCCCTAAATCACATCCTACTCTCGCATTTAGGTTAAAGGGGATCAAATTGGCCTCAATTACCTCCCTTATTGAACAAATTAACTATTTGGTTCATTATGTCATGACATTGGGGTCAATTGAGATCCCAATCACATCATATATAATTTAAACTAAATTCATGTGGCTCAATTTTTTTAAAATTGTGTCAGTAATCACACCAATTGACTAATGAGCTCAGTCTATGATGAAATGAAAGCTAATCTAGCCTCAAATCACATTGTATAGTTTTATTTAGGTTTAAGGGGCTCATATTAACCTAATTACCTTCATGATTAAATTATTTTGTTCATTAGATAATGAAATTAGAGTTTATTGAGGCCCAAGTCACATCATATGTAATCAATATTATGTTTATCATTGAACCAAATTATTCTTTGTTTCATTCTCTGATGAAATTAGGGATGATTGAGCCCCAAACCACATTTTATAATTTCAAATAGGTTGAAGGGGATATTTAGTCATATAAAATGCAAAAATTGGCAACTTGAGCATGGCTAATGACACCCAATCCTTAGGTCCCTCTTGTTTGCTCTCATAACCCTTTTAGGCTTATTTTCATTGATTCTTAGTCATTCGTAGCCTTCCAAACTTGATCCCATCTAATCCAGGACCCTATTTTCATGACTAATCCATCCCCATAGGTCCCATTTGCTCAGGACAATAATGCCAAAGTTGGAGTATAGCACTAGAACCTAGGGTGTCCCCTTTCTGGTGCTCTTATCCAATCATAATTTGAGCCCAGATTACCATTTTTCCCTGATTCTTCTAGTTCATTATGTCAGCCTAGTCTGATTTCATCTAACCCATGACTAATAGATCCATATAAAATCCCATTCAAAGATCATTTGGAAAGGGTTGGCAAATATCACTCAAACAAGCAAGAATACAAGCAAGACCACTCAAGCAATCTTCCCTATTCTCTGAATACAGCCAACCTACACACTTTCAAGCCAATTCAAGTCCTTACATGAACCCCTAGTAATCTCAAGCACACCCAATTTTTGCATTTCTTGCATTTTCATTCACTATTGCACCAAGCACTCTTAAAGGGATAACTACATATGGCTTGATTCCTCTTTAGAGTATTGGTATGTATGCAGTGTGCCCACACATGGGGTGTGAAGCACATCTAGTGAATTTTATACACACTAACCCTTTTTACCTATTTTAAAAAGTTTCTATTCATGTGTATAAAAGATAAAGACATATAAAATTAGATCTACAAGGAAATCTATTGATAATGAGGCTTCAAAATTTGGTATATAGGTCACACTGACTAAGTGAACAATACCCAGAAAGCTTAAAACCTCAAGATGACAATGCTGGGGAATGAATATCCAATCAAGAAACAAAGTTTAGGATCTTTTTTGTGATAGTGTCCCAGGCTTGCATAAATTTCTAGACCCTATCTCAATCAGATCAATATAGAATAAGACAAGTTTAATTTTCTCTCTCACTATTATTTTTAGAATAGGTCAAATTGTAATTAAATTTCATAAATCAGTAGCTTTAATTTGGAATATTATTTACTAATTTTCTCCTACTTAGACCCTTTTATTATTTAGGAATTAAACACTAATTTCTCCAAAAGTAATAAATCATTTAGTGAACCTGACTTACTTCGAATTGCACATAAAAACCCTAGAAACCCCAGGGTAAATTCCTAGCTATTTTTTCCCATAATTTTTTTAATTTTTTATTGAATATTTAAAGAAAAATTCATCCCAAATTTTAAATTTTAGTAGTTAATTTTAAAATAATTTTATTTCAAACCCTAGTTGCAACAACTAGCTCTCAATAATTTTCCAATATTAATTCAATAATTTCTTGATTTGTTGCTTGCATATCTAAATCAGAAATTTGAGTCTAATTCTCAAATTCAATAGTAATTTCAAAAATAATTTTATTTCAAACCCTAGTTACATCAACTAGCTCCCAGTAATTTTTCAATAATTTGCTGAATTTTTAGTTGAATATTTAAATTAGAAAATCACTTCAATTTTCAAAAATTCATAGTAATTTAAAAAAAAATCATTTAAAAAAAAACCCTAGTTGCACATACTAGGTCCCATTAAATCAAACATTCTTCCATAAAGTTTTGAATTTTTACTTGCATACTTAAAACAAAAATTTAATTTCAATTTTAAAAATTCATAGTATTTTGCAAAACTATCACTGTTAAATCCCTAGTTGCATGTACTAACACCTATTTTCTTCTTGAGGTATCACCTTACATCCATAATCAAATTGAAAAAATTATTTTCACTTATGTACAAAATTTTCTTACATTTCTTGTAAATAACAAGGAAATTGTAATGGGCCCTATCATGTACATGAATGATGAAGTCTATCATATGTTAGTATAAAGCTTCATGCTTTGCATTTCATGCTTATGTTTCATTATATGGGATGCTATTACAAAATTCATTGCAAAAAATGCACAAAATTTCAATTTTTTTTTTTAATATTCTCTTTTTCTCTCAAACAATAATTACCAACTCCATTTTCCTAAATGCATTCAAAATTTTATGATACATGTCAAAATCTTATATGCCTTTATGCAAAAATTCATGATCTCTACCCTTTATTTTCTATTTCTCATGTGAATTTTTTTTCATTTTTATCATGCCAAACACATTCAAAATATTATGTTACATGTCAAAAGTTTATATGCCTTTATGCAAAAATTCATGATCTCTATCCTTTACTTTCTATTTCTCATGTGGAAATTTTTTTCAAGTTTATCATGCCAAACACATTCAAAATATTATGTTACATATCAAAAGTTTCTATTCCTTTATGCAAAAAGTAATACTCTCTATCCCTTTCTTACTATGGAATGTTTTTTATAAACATATTATTACACAAATCATCACTCAAAATTGATGCATATCACTTCACATTCATGCTTTTTGACTAAATGCATATAAATCATTAGCTACATTTAAGTATATTCTTATCATTACTAGACACAAGCAAACACTAGCGATTGCATCTATCCTTCCTCCCTTCAAACTTGGTACATCTAGCTCTTATCCTACATCTACTACCAACTCTATGCCTATAGTAGACAATGGAGTCCACGCTATCACCCAAGTTTATGAAGATAGGCAGGTTTATTACACCCATTGCTATAGATTTATCACTTAGGCTAATACCCCTTTAGATACATTTTTTTTCTTGAGATCCTTCAACGATCGGATGTTTACAAAGATGTGTTATATGAAACCCTTCACAATACTAGAATTCCTATTTCAATTTAACCAACTTATGTATATTTCTTTTGAGAAAGAGGATTTACCCCTGCAACACATCATTGAAAAACATCTACCTTTGTATATTCAATTAATAATTAATGATGTGGGGGTCAAAAGAGTGTTAGTTGATAACGATTTAGGACTTAACATTTGCAACATATCTTTTCTTAAACATCTTAACATACAACCTCAAGATCTAGACCATTTCGATATGAACATCAGAGGTTTTGACAACATTCCATAGAAAGAATGGGTCAAACAACACTCAATCTCACCTTAGGGCCTAAGACACTACCAACTACTTTCCAAGTCATGCCAAATGACCTCATTTATAATTTATTACTTGGTCGGCCTTAGATTCATATTATGCACACAGTTCCTTCTACACTCCATGCTTGTCTAAAATTTAGTCACAAAGGTTAAATATACACATGCCCAATAGACAATGAACCTTTTAAATATTGCCAAGTTGCTAAACCTCCACAGAAATATATCCCACATTTTAATCTTGATTGTATACCTACATAAATTTCTACTCACAATACACCCACAGACCATACACCACATCAAACAATTCCAAATTCTCTTTTAATAAAAAAACCAAATCACCAATTTACTTTACCTTTTGCACTTATATATCTTAATAAGATGGGATATCAGGGCAAAGGAATTGAAAATCATAAACAAAGAATAGTCAATCCTATCGAGGAATCCACACATCATAGAATGCATGGGCTAGGATATTAATTTACTGTTAATCACGATAAACCTTTTTTGACCCCTTCAAAACACATAAAATTTTGTCCATCCATTGCATGTACTGACAATACAGTTAATCATAATTCTACTTTATCATTGGTTTATCCTAATCTTATCAATAATATAATTTTACATGATATGTTTACATTAGATGAATTCTCTAATGATGAATCCCTCCTACAATTTCTTGGAGCATATGAGGGCCTCTCATCTTGTTATCATAAAAGTAAATTTACAAATCACACAAATGCCCATGCATACTTCAAAGAAAATCTAGATTCTTCCCTAGATATACCAGTTGACTCAGATGATACTATTCCTACAACTCCATATACACTCAGTCATTCCACATTGTTTAACAAGGAAACAATAAATTTCAATTTTAGAACCGACCAAGATCCCTGCATTATCTTATTAGTTGCTACCCTAAAAAAGGAAGAGGATACAAATATTCATCAAACTTTAACAAATTTTCTAGGACTCTTTATTTGTTCCTATTCAAATATACCAAGAATTGATACATCTATAACAGTCCATCAGATTCCTTTATACCATAATGCTAAACCAGTTAAGAAAAAAATTCATAAAATGCATCCTAAAGTAGCTCTCCTAGTCAAAGATGAAATCCAACACCTCTTAGATGTTGGTTTCATACGACTAGTAGCACATCTTGAATGGATTTACAATATAGTTCCCATAGTAAAACCCAATGGACAATTTTGATGTTGTTCTAATTCTCGATATTTAAATAAAGCATGCCTCAAAAATGATTTCCCTTTACCAAATATCGACATGATCATAGATTCACCAACTAGATATGAAATGCTATCATTTATGGATGGATTTTTTGGTTACAACCAAATCAAAATTGCTAAAGAAGATCAAGAAAAAACATCTTTTACAACACCTTGGGGTACATTTTGTTACATTGTCATGCCTTTTGGATTAAAGAACATCAAATCCATATATTAGTATACTATGACACATTTTTCATGACTTGACTCACCATACTATTATGGATTACGTTGATGATATATTAGTTAAATCCAAACAATAATAACATCATGTTATTGATTTATGAAATATCTTTCAACGACTCAGGCAATACAATGTTAGATTAAACCCAAAGAAATGTGTGTTCAGAGTTACATCAAGCAAACTCTTAGGTTTTATCATTTCTCAGCATGGCATAGAGGTTGACCTTAAGAAAGTCAAAGTGATTATTGATATGCCACCACTTATGAACTTAAAACAACTTCTATCCCTATAAGGCAAGATCCAGGCAATGCATTGTTTTGTAGCATAACTTGTTGATAAAACTCAATCATTCACTCAATTACTAAAGAAAGATATGAAGTTTGTTTGGAACCAAGCTTGTAAAGAAAGAATTGATACAATCAAGAAATACATTTTTAATCCACATATTTTAGTACCAACTATCCATGATAAGTATTTCCTCCTATATATCTCAGTAATAGATTTTGCACTAGGAGCACTCCTAGCACAACATGATGATCAATATACTGAGCGAGCAATTTATTACATCAGTCATACACTAGTTGATAATGAAAAAAATTATTCTACAATAAAAAAAACTATGCCTAACATTAGTTTTTGATACACAAAAACTCTAACATTACATGGTCAATAATGAGACACGTCATTACAAAAGCATACCCCTTGAAGTTCCTAACGGTAAAACCACATCTTTTTGGTCACATCAAAAAATGGGTTGTGTTATTAACAGAGTTTGACTTAAAAATAGTCTTTTAAAAATCAATAAATGGATAAATCATTGTAGACCATTTGGAAACAACACCACTCTTGGATACCAACCCTCTTAGTGGCATATTAAGAGATGATTTTACTACTTATTATACTTATTTGGATACTTGGACCATGTTCTTCGATGGCTCTTGATGTGCATCCAATGTAGGGGTAGCCATTATCTTTGTTGATCCTTCTAGTCACATAGTCCCTATAGCATACTGATTAAGTTATTCCTACACCAACAACACCGTATAATATGAAGCACTTATCTTAGGTCTATTTATAGCCCAGTCCTCAAAATCAAATCTATTCAAGTCTTTAGTGATTCCCAACTTGTATTCAACCAAGTCAATGATGTTTATTAGATAAAAGAGGAACATCTTATCCCATATAATAACATGGTACACTATTTATCATCACAATTTGATTACTTTTCTATATGAAGTATACCAATAAAAGATAACTGACATGTAGATGCAATGACAAGTGTCACATCTTTGATCCCTATCAACATCAATGATGATAAAGCTATTTTAACAGTTAAATTATTATAATCACCATCAATATCCAACGTAGATCTAATTGCACTATCTGTCCTATCCACTACACATTGTTCCACAAATCTAGAATGGTTCTCTGACATCTATAGTTTTCTAAACAAATTTGTTACACTAGACACTTTTTCATGAAATGACAAGTGCAAGCTACACAAACAAGCACTCTATTTTTTAATCATTGGTGGGGACCTCTTTAAACAATCCTTTGATAGACAATCACTTAGATGCTTGACTTCAATAGAAGCCAAAATTGCTCTTACATAGATACATGACAGTGAGTGTGGTTGTCACTTTAGTGAAAATGCCATGTCACACAAATTGATTCGATAAGGTTACTACTGGCCCACTGTGGAAGAAGAATGTTTCCAATACATAAATTTATGTGATAAATGTTAATGACGCAACAACTTGTAGCATGAACCTACATAATAATTATAACCTATTATTTCTCTCTGGCCATTCATATTATGGGGATTTGATCTTATTGTAAAAATTAATCTTGAATCTACTAGTGGGTATAAGCTCATCATCAAAGCTATCAAATACTTTACCAATTGGGTGGAAGTAGCTCCACTTCAATCTACTATAGGGGAGAATATTTATATCTTCCTCATGACCCACATTATTTCATGCTTTGGCTTACCCATAGTTATCATTTTCGGTAATGGAACATCATTCAAGAATAAAAATATCAAGAAATTATGCTAAAAATATAAGCTTAAACACATATTCTCCACTCCATACTACCCACAAGGAAATGGTCAAGCAGAAGCCACTAATAAAATATTCAACAACATTTTAATCAAATAGTGACCAAATTTGGAGATGATTATCATAATCAATTAGTCTTTGTATTATGGGATTATCGTACAAGTATTCATACACCCACAAGAACCACTCCTTATTCACTTGTTTATGGTATAGAAGTAGTTTTACCACTGGAATTAGAAATCCCATCTCTTCATGTCTCCCTTAAGGGTATTCTCACTAATGACCAATATCATGAAAAGTGTTTACATGAACTTGAATAATTAGACAATAGATGCATTCAAGTAGTAGAACATCTCATAATCTACCAGTAATGTATACAATGATCTTACAATAAATGAGTTCACACCATAGAATTCAAAGTTAATGATATCGTTCTCAAGGAAAATATTTGTAATGTTAATGCCAAAGAAGAAATCAAAGGAAAATTCAAATCAAATTGGTTAGGCCCATACGTCATTATCAAAAAGCTTAGCTCTAAAGTTTATTGTCTAGCTTCACTCAAAGGAAAGAAAATTAAAAATATAATGAACATTATGCATCTATGTAGATTTCATGTATAGTATGTTATTTTACATATTGCTTGTACATAAGTTTCTTTTTAGCATTGATTGTACATAGTTTCTTATGCTTGATTTTACATATCTCAAATATTTCAAAATACAAAAACAATATAATACTTTAAAAATACAAAAACAACATAACATTTCAAAAAATCCAAAAACATTCAAATATATCAAAACAACAAAAACATTTCAATTACATGCATCATCCATGCTTTACATTGGTACTACTATGCTAGGACTTATATTTTTTGTTCCATGTTATTGTATGTCAATTTATTTACATTACCATGCTCACTTGATCTTCTTTGAGTGTGTACAATGACATGCATCTACTTGATTTCTTCACTTTATCCTTTGAGGGGGCATCTTATTTCTACATTCAAGACACACATCGATATACATACCCACTGGGGCATCTTCTACATGACTACACCATCTAGGTTATGTCGTTCTTACACTCCACACTCTAAGTTATCATGTTGATGTACATTATCTACTAGCTTACACAAATTACTTTATTAACATATCATTAGTATCTAGCACTTATGTATTTATTAACATATACCTAGTCTTGTACTAACATGTCTTGCATACTTTTCCTCTTGATTTAATTAGTTAGATATGATTGTATTTCTAGTTATTACATGCTTCATTTTCTTGTTTAGCATAGCTTGTTATGATTGCATTTTTTTAGTTCATGATTGTCTCTTGTATGTGCCTTAGGACATTTATCAATGTCCTTTGCTTATATATCTTGTATGTGCCTTAACATATTTGCCAATGTCCTTTGCTTCTAATCATGTGTGTGTCTTAGGACATTTGCCATTGTCCTTTGCATATATTCCTCTATATGATTATGGCTTCCACACCAATTTTTTATTGTTTCAATTATATATGTATGTGGAATTTGAACATGACTTATATGCTTACTTTCTAGTTTGAGTGACATGTACCCATGTCCCTTGTTTGTGTGGCCCCTTGGCCACCCTTGTATGCTTCTTGCTTCTTGATTTATGTGCTTGTTGCTTGATTGATTATCAATTATTGCAATTCCATGATCCATATCATGCATTTTAATGTTCTCTTAGATGTCATGATGGATATCACGCTCTATCCCTCTAACTAACAAACTAACAATTAAAATTTCTAGTTTTAATTCAATTCTTGTACATTACACATGTTATTAAATTGTTATATCTATTTAGACATACCCCTATTGATCTAACAATATCTCAATTCAAACCATATTATATCTTGTTGATTATCATTACTATATCATGTATATTTTTAGCTTAACACACTTATAGGGCTTCTTCTTCTAAGGGAAGTCAATCTAAAGTACCTATTCCTACCCTCAAAAGATAGGGAAACAAACAAACATTTTGATATAGAGATCAGAGCTCCTATCGATAAAAAAATCTAGTTTTAAAATAACTAGAACAATAACTAGTCATCAAACCACTCAGAATAGACCAGGTAGATAGTCAAGAATCTAGAATAGTGATTAGTTTTAGCTTAGGACAATAGTGCCAAGGCTGGACTACAACACCAGACTCTAGGGTGTCCTATTTCAGTGATCCTATCCAAATACCAAAAAATCCATATTTTTTAGAAGCATGCAGAAAAAGAGGTTCAACTACAATTTTGCACAATCAGACCAGTTCAAAATCAACAATTTTTAGTACAATTTTCTTAAAGAATCTAGACATAGGGGGCATCATGCATGGCATGATCGGTTCTAACTTCTATTTTTAGATATATTAGTTGGTATAACTTCCAAATCAAAATCCATGTTTTAGACACTAGTGATTGGAGGTAGATTGCACAACACTTCTACTTCTTTTTCTTTCTGAGTTCAACATTACCCAGGCATTCTCAACACTTACGTGCCTTACTCCATCTATAGGTGGTTGGAATAATTTTAGAGTGGCTTTCATACAAGACTAACCTCCACATTATTGAGTTCTTGAGTTCTTGAGTGGATTCCACATAAGCCAATTTTTTAGTTTTGGAGTGGCTTTCATACAAGCCTAATCTCCATCTTTTTTGAGTTGGCTAACATTGGCCTAGTTTTTAGTACATGAATATCCATGCCATATTCTTAGATTTCTAGATCATTCATAGGCTTCAAAAGCCATCTCATATGACATAATTCTTCATATCAATATCAGTTCACAGCTTTACTTCACGGGGAAATGATGGAGCCAAAGGGCTAGCCTTTGTATTCTTGAGCCACCTATTTAGAGAGATTAGACACATAGTCCAAACATTAATTAGCACATGCAGGATCATCTAGCTTCACTTAGTTGGTGATGATGGATCTAAAGGGATAGACTTTGCATTATTGAGCCACTTTTCATGGAATTGAGCGCTCAGCTCCATTCGTGATATAACTTTTGGTACAACATCATCCAACACATCCAGCTTTACTCAACATCATAATATGTTTTGTATTGGTTTACATACTTAGTGAATTGTATTCATTCCTTTATCTTCCTCTCTCTCTCTCTCTCACCTAGATTTATATGTTCTTGTTTTATATTGCATATAATAATAATTAATCTACTCTTTATTTTCCTTTCATAGATTCATACTTGCATAATGTGATCTCTATACACTATCCAACATTAATCATCATCACACAAATTCATGGGATTTAGCTTTGTAGATAAGTTTAGGTACACTTTTTTTTCCCTTTATCCTAGCATTTCATTTTACTACATCATTAAATTAAAGGGGGAGGAAATGTAGTCATATAAAATGCAAAAATTGGCAACTTGAGCATGGCTAATGACACCTTAGCTTTAGGTCCCTCTTGCTTGATCTCATAACCCTCTCAAGCTTGTTTTCACTAATTCCTAGTCATCCGTAGCCTTCTAGACTTGATCCCAGCTGAGCCAAGACTCTCTTTTCATGACTAATCCACCCCCTAGGTCCCATCTACTTAGGACAATAGCACCAAAGTTGGACTATAGCACTGGACCCTAGGGTGTCTCATTTCCATCACTCCTATCCAATCATAATTTGAGCCCAGATTACCATCTTTTCCTGATTCTTCTTGTTAATTATGTCAACCAAGTCTAGTTTCATCTAACTCATGACCAATAGATCCATATAAAATACCATTCAAAGACCATTTGGAAAGGGTTGGAAAATATCACTCAAGCAAGAAATAATACAAGCAAGACCACTCAAAAAGTCTTCCCTATTCTCTGTATACAACCTATACACTTTTAATGCAATTCAAGTCCTTACACCAACTCCTAGTCATCTCAAGCACATCTAGTTTTTGTCTTTCTTGTATTTTCATTCACTATTGCACTAAGCACTCTTAAATGGAGAATTATATATGGATCGATCCCTCCTTAGAGTATTGGTATGTAGGTAGCATGCCCACACATGGGGTGTGAAGCACGTCCAGTGCATCTTACACACACTAAGCCCTTTCCCTATTTATAAAATTTTCTATTCAAGTGTCTAGAAGATAGAGACATATAAAATCAGCTCTACAAGGATATCTATTGATAGTGAGGATCTAAAATTTGGTACACAATATCACACTAACTAGGTGAATAAAACCTAAAAAGCTTAGATCCTTAGGATAATAGTGTTAGAGAAGGACTATAGCGCCAGAGCCCAAGGTGTCCAATTTCAATGTGCCTACCCAATCAAGAAATGAAGTTCAAGATCTTATTTGTGATAGTGTCCTAGGGCTTCACACAAATTTATAGACCTTGTCTCAGTCAGATCAATATAGAAAAAGATAAGTTTAATTTTCTCTATCACTATTATTTTTAGAAAAGGTCAAATTGTAATTAAATTTCACAAATTAGTATCTTTAATTTGGAATATTATTTACTAATTTTCTCCTACTCAGACCCTTTTATTATTTAATAATTAAAAACTAATTACCCTAAATTATCCCCAATTGCATTTGTGATTGAACCAATAAACTATTTTTTTATTTTGTTATGACATTAGGGTTATTTGATCCCCAAATTACATCATTTATAGTCAAAATTAGGTTCATAGGTCTCAATTCTACCTAAATTACATCATTTATTACACTAATTAACTCATTCACTCAATATTTCAAGAAAACTGGGCTAATTTAGCCCTAAATCACATCCTATAGTCATATTTAGGTTTAAGGGGTTCAAATTGGTCCTAATTACCTCCACCATTGAAATAATCAACTATTTGGTTCATTTTGTGATTAATTGGGGCTAGGTGAACCCCAAATCACATTCTATGTAGTCAAAATTAGGTTCATAGGCTCAAATTCACACAAATTGCATCACTATATTCACTATGTCCTCTATATGGTAGTGTATATATTGACAAACACCAATTTAAAAATTAAAAAAAAGGTGAATAGATAGATACATAAACATAAACACATATACATAATTATTTCTTATTTTTTAATGTCATATCAAAGAAATGCTTATGCATTATAGTGCACACTCTTTATTGTGCGTAACATTATAACATACACACACTTTGTTATGTTTAATTTCAAAGACATGCCTTTTGGATCGGAAATGACTTGGATCCTTGATCCTAAGGCTTGGACCTACAAACACACAATAAAATATATGTTTTTAATAGAAAATAACAAAATTCAAATTAAGTTGTCATAAACACTATATATTTCATTGAGACATTTCTTAAAACCAGTACTACAACTTGAGGCACACTCTCCTCTTTAAATATATATTTTAATTTTTTTTACTATTTTAAGGTTTCTGTCTACGTTGATTTCTAAGTATGTATTTTTTAAGACATTATATACTAAAACTATACAACTTTATATATGTTTATGTATATTTTTTCTTGATCTAAATGCAAAAGTAATTATATGGTCACAAACTAGGCCTAATTCTATAAACATCCAATAAAAACTAAATTTCAAATTTTTTGAGGTAGTTATCGGGGCTCACATGATGGGCTATCCACTTTGTTAGTTTTCAGGATCTATTTACTTATAAAATTAAAAAATATAGGTCACAAATTATATGATATTATCTAAATTTCCACCAAAGGGTTTTAAACAATACTAAATAATGCTAAAAAAATAAGGGGCCACATGACCAACTATCTACTCTATTTAAAAAAAAAAGTAGGAGTTCCTCTTCAAATTTTAGATGTTTTACCTATTTGTACTTGACTATTTTTTTTTAAAAATTATAGGTTTTTAATTTAGAATCAAAATTATACAATTTATGTTCTTATATCATGTTCAAATTTTGAGGGTGGCCATATCAAATAATCTATAAAAGTTGAGATTTCTCATTTTTTAGAAAAAAACCTATCCACTTAAGACCCCCTTTTTGTCTCCCCACTTTGTGCACTTACCCATAAACACATCCCATATTTTTGAAAAGGCATTTTATTCCATATTTTTTGAGTTATTATAAATTTTAGTTTCAAGTAGTAACACAATTAGATATATGCACAAGTTTGGAGGAACTATAGGGATGAAATTGTTTGAAACCACAATACAGTGTTTGATTGTTATCGATAATCTTGTAAGCAGTTGTGAGGTTGTATCATTGGTGATAAATCTAAGTGGTTTTAGATATATATTTTAAGAAAATAAATTAAATTATGTTATGTACATTTATTTTATGTAATTATGTGATGCAAAGTGGAAGGCGTCTCTTAACTAAGACCCTTAGTTGCGACTGCATCTTTTGGTATCAAAGCATGGCAATAAACTCTAGGGTAGAAAGATTGATGTTTGTGTTATCCATTATTTATGATGGTGGGTATACAAAAGAATAATTTACAAGAGAGATATATGTAGTATTGTCAGAGGCACAACAATGAATCTAAAGGTTACAAAAATTCAAGATGCCATCAAGACGAGTAGGGAGATCAATTGTAGACATTAAAAATATGAAAATAATATTAAATGAGATTACATAAACATTGTGAGAAATTTATAAAAGTTTGGTTGACTTAGAGGAAGATAGAAGAAGAGGATTCATCTTAAGGGATGGAGAGGATGAATAACAAGGGGGTGAGGATGAATGATAATATCAAGTGCAAGAATTATTGGATGGGGGAAAAGAAAGGTTAATCAAAGCCATACCCAATATTGAAAGAGGAATGCATATGAATGTTTCATATTTTTTTGGAACCTTGAATCTAGAGGAGAAAATATTTTTACTCATAAAAATGGAGGAATACTTTCAATTTGAAGAAATTGACTCAAAAAAATTGCACATGACCACAAAGTAGAGGTTAAAAAAATGAAGTTAAAAGGACATGTAGCTCTATGGTGGAAGGAGGCACAAATTGAGAGGAACTTTAAAGGGAAAGACATGATTTAAAAATGGAGAATAATGGTTACAAAGTTGAAAGGAGAGTTTTTACTTAGAGATTATTAGCTATATCTATTGAAGATGGTGCATGATCTGCAACAAAAAAGCTAAGAATTAAAAAGAATATAGAATTTTACAAGATCACTATTTAGGATAGTCATAGCGAGATTGACCCAAAAAAGTATCTTGGTACATTAATGGGCTACGATGGGTCATTATTATCAGAGGTTCCTGGGTTTCACCAAAACATGCTAATTATGGGGATAGGGTGTGGAAAGTGACTTAAAAATCTTACATAAAGGTTTAATCAAGATTTGGAATCCATAAACTAGGTTTATCGCACATAAATATACACTTATAAAGGTTCAATGCATAATGGAAACTAATCATAGACAAATAAATTGATACATCAAAGTAATATAATGAAGGAAAAAGTCATTAGAACATAAAAAAATCTATGATTATACAAATAAAGAACCCAAATACTAAGAATTCATATTAAATGATCTAATATCAAAGATTATAAAAAATAAAAAACTCAAAGATTGATGTCCAATTCTATCAATATGCTATGTGAAAGCACTTTGAAAATAACAATAAATATTCTATTACTTACATACATATTAGAATCAACATAATCATTGACCCTTCTATTACATTCATTACAAATACTTATAGGTACTATTTCTTATAGTTGTAACTTCTATATTTACCATGATAAAAATAGATCTCCATATCACCTTTGGTGGAATCTTGACCAACATGGATATTCCCATAAGAACTCCTAACAACCTGCAACAAGAATACAAATAGAATTACCTTAAAATGTTCTCATACATATAGATATTTTTACATTTACCATTTATCACTAACAGTTTCCTAGACTTAAAATTTTATCTCATCCTAAGACAATTTCACAAAGTGAAGCCATCCACATACTGAGAAAGGAGCCAAAAGATAGAAGTGTATAGGACTTTGCAAGCAACACTTAAGGTGCTGGTAAATTGGTTTTCACCCCTTGCACACTACTTAGCCACAATTTTTAGTTTTTAACTAAGTATCCTACTAGTATACCACCCTTTTGGGTTTTCAATAGGCTAACACTGTGTAGTAATAGACAAACTTGCTAAATACAAATTAAATGGACCAAAATTGCAAAATTGTGAAACCTGCACAAGTATCAGTTGGTTGGGGGAGGCATCTTCCATCATCGAATAATCTATCATAGTTGATTAGGTGGGATGATTTGAGGCTCATATATGAGTGGTACAATGATTGAATCGATGAGAGCCAAATAATCCTTGTAATATTTCCAATTAAGTAAAACTTCCTAAGCACTGCATAAAAGACCATGTAAGGGGACTTGATTTTCCATCAGCTGGTGAATATTGGTATCATCTATTTTGAGTAAATAAAACTTCACCATGTGAGCTTTGGTGGTGATTTCACCATAGAGATAAACCAAATTATCAACATGTCATTATGCTTACATGTTGGTAAAATAATTGTACAACATTTGGTTCTGCGAAGTCTATAAATTTTACATTATAGTATCCCATGTACCAAGTGAATTCTAGAGGGTTAGCATCCATGGTAGTAGGAGTGGTATTTAGTTTAGTGAGTGCAACATGGGTGAAGGCAACTATGGAAAATTTAGGATGCATAGTGGTCCAAACTATATCCAACTACTTCTTCTATTTGAGTAGTTAAAAGTATAATATATGTATCTTAAGTGTGAGTAGTATCAATAGTGGTCTAGTACTCAGCTAGTAACTCACATTTGGAAATCAGTGGTGAGCTTGTTGAGAAGAATAACACGTTGGTCCTTCAATGGGAGTGATGGATCCATAATAAAATGGGTGTATAAATCAAGATAGACATCCTCAATAGTCTTTTGAGAAATATGTAATTGCTTAGTGATGGTAAAATTTGTGTGTTCAAAATCCTTAACCTATGTTGAGCAATGGATGAGCCAAACCAATAGTCAATTTATTTACAGAGAGGGACATAATATACAGGCACACATAATAATATATTTCACTCTAATATATATTTTTATATAAATCCATACAGGTAATACATATATATAGTAAAAGACTTCCCTATAAATAGGGTGACCCGTATCACCATTAGATCTCTCCACAATATCTCCTTATACCCTATTATTAATCACAAATAATCTATATTCATACTATTGTTGTAACTCCAAAAAATATTACAAAAACCTGATCTATTAATGTTATATTAATAATGTTGAATTAATAATGTTACACAATATATTCATAACATTCACTCCTTTATTGTTAACATTACTAATTCCCAACATATGATATACACTCCCCTAATGTGAACAATATTTCCCAACATACACTCCCTGAGTTTTACATGGATGAGTTCTATTTAATACCTACTCATGATCTAAATTGTTTTTAAGAACCACCAACTCTAAAAAATGGTTTTCTAGTGGAACCATCAACCACTCAGTATGTGGGTTTCTAGTCACTCCATAATAATGTACATGTTTCATCACTCAATTTTTACGAAGGGAACAATATAGGAAAAATATGTTATGAATAGGAATGTCAAGTCTGTTTTTATTCTACCACACATGCAGAAAATTAAAAAAACATAAAAGAAAGAATATCACCATTAAAATAAAGCAATCTTATTCTTGGTGATTAATAAGAGATGTTATTTATCCTCCAGCCTCCTTTCGCCTCCTTCTCCATTAGTCACTCCTTAGTACAGGTACTCCTCTAAACTGTATCCTTTCTTTTCTGGTTCTTCTTCTCCACTTATAATCCCCTAGAGATTCTTGTTCATTATTTGCATTTGGATTTTCACCTTCCAAGTGTGAAAATTTAATCCATTATAATTATCTAGTGGGATTTCCATTATGCTTTATAGGGTGTCGACTTCAACCAAAAATTCACTCGTACAGTGATATTAAATTTTATTTTAAAGAAAGGACTAAATACAATTCTTAATTTTAACTTAAAAAGCTATTCATTATAAAATAAATACATCTATTAAAAACTTTAAAACATACTTATACTCTTGAAATGGTTTGTATGGAGAAATGGATATGTGTTGAAAGGGTGTTGCTTACTATGGTATACATGAAACACAAATATTTCAGACCCATTAGCCTAAAATCTTTGTTTTGAATGAAGATTACTCCTAGCTCATCATGAGAAATAATAGATGCACCATATGAACTAGTTATCAAAGCTACATTCTATCACACTCCTTCCACTATAGCAAGTCAAATTTGTATGATTGAGTACAAGGCATGAATAACGATTAACCAGAGGCTTAATAAAGGCATATATATTTACATAGACATTACAGGTCTTTGATCTAATCATGGTGGAAAGTATTGATGCTTAAAAATGTGCTATTTTCAACACCAACAATGGGAAGTTTCAGGAATGTGGGACTTGCGACCTGAAACAACCTCTAGATTTTAAAGAAGCTAGCTCTTCTTTATCTCAAGTGTATAATGAGAAAAGAGATAGAATGTAAACAAAAACACAAATGCAACAAAATAAAATCTAACTATGGTGATGTGCCTAAATTTAATTTGACCCTTAATTCTAAGCATAGTGAAGCCATCTTTAAGATTTAATTACATTAAAGAGAAAACAAGGCATGATCAATGTAAAAGATGAAGATAGATAGGATCAAAGGCTCACAGTTTAGACGATTTTGCAATAACATAGAAAATATCAACAAAGGCACAAAACTCAGTCTTCTTATTAATTTTCCAGCCACATAAAAGGTACAGAGACATGCATAGTTATACAAACTTTCTAACTCAAGAAAATAGAACAAAGGCAAATGATATTCCTGGTCACAGCTAAAAAAGTCTAAAACTTCTTGACAATAATCTCTTGCAAAAAATTATCTCTATCTTTTGATTCTCCCCTTCTAGTGATCTCTGCACCTATATTTATAGCATCAAACTAACTCTAGATTGCCTGCACGTTCCCAATCCAATGGTCTAACTAAAGTGGAAGTGTCAAACAAAAGATATTTCTTAGATCTAAAATGTTCCTTCTCCCTGTAAGTTCATTAGCTGAAATAGATACACAAGACGCTTCCCACTGTGAAACGAGTGAAGACACCTAGCATGCTTCGCTACTTGAAAACCTTCTTATTATTCAAGAGGCACCAAAAAATGACACTTGGCATCTTCCATGACACTTATAGAAGACACATAGCACTTTCCATGTAACTTATACTCTTTACTATGTATTTGCTCAAGAGTGTTTCATCTTTGACATCTGTCACAGTCTGCTTCTTCAAAACTTTAACAATTTTTAGAGAATGGGACCCACAACACTTATTGCCTGAGCAACTTCAAAAGGGGAACAGGGACATGTGTCGCTTTATGCATATCTTTAATAAGGAACACATGGTAGCTTTCATTGCTTTTAGCTACCTTTTGAGAATCCGATAGAGTGTGACACGTGTTGGTCTCCGCATCACTCTGGCATACTATAGAAACATTTGGGCCTCATTTTAGATTTACATGGATGATGACACTTGGCAGCTTTTGCTGCTTTAGAAACAAAACCTAAGGCCCACCACAATCTTTACTTAATCAATGAAATAAAATGAAGAAACTACAGATGTCGACACTTGGTAGCTTCCGCTGCTTTTAGCTAGGGGCACGTGGCGGCTTCTATTGCTTTTTAGAAAAACATGTTGAAACCTTCAATAGTTGCCACTTGGCACCTTTCACTTGACCCTGAGAGAAGCTTATTGAAATAAGCTTTTGAAATGCATAAAAAACATGAAATGCACATAAGAAACATAAAACGTGGATGCTGATACTTGTCGCGCTCTGTTGAATTACTATGAGACACGTGGCATATTCTGATGCCTTTTAGAAACAAAGTATAATGTGTCTTGGATGATAACACTTGGCATGTTCCACACAACTTTGATACTTAGACAAAAAATAAAACTCATGCCCGCGCTCAATGTCAAAACTTCACTGCCTCAAAACTGAAATGCGTAGGGACAAAACTTGAAGCACACAACTGAAACTCAAAAAATAAAAATGAAGATTTTTTTACTCTACAGTTCTTTGATGACCCTAAGGACTTTTGAGCCTGCTCAAAAAGAAGAATCCACAATCTCCCGCATGATCAAATGTGGCAAAAAATTACAACTTCAGTAAGGCTGTCTAATAAATAGACCACTCATCATCAAATAATCCCTGCTTATTTTGTAATTCTTGGAAGGCTAAATCAAGGTTGATGATATCCTTGTGTGAATTTTTTTGCAAAATATGAACTGCAGCCTTCAATTGAAATTTAGGTTGGGACATGGGCATCAAGACAAATTCCACTTCAGGCACTGATGAATCATCTATTAAACCCTAGAAATATGACTGATCACTTTGCCTGGCTAACAATAAAGGTTTAATCTCATCAACCATCAACACCGTATTGCTATCAAGAAAAGGGGACGGAAGACCCAATTGCACTAGATCTTCAATATGTTGTTTCATGTCTTTGATTCCTTCTTTCACCACATCTATAAGCTCTTCGCATTTAACTGCTACAGAGTTACAACTGAGAAATTCATTCACTCTTTTAGCAGTGATCATTTTATCACTAATCCTTACTGCTGATAACGTTCCATCAGTTGCATCATATAGCTTTTGCAGTAGCATTTGAGAGTCAAACACTCTTGAAGAGACAGTGGACAGAGTGGCTTCAAATGAAGTCTCCACCTTTTTGCACAATTTTTATGCATTTAGAGAAAAGGTTAGAGAGAGTCTGAGCTGAGTATTTTCCTTAGAGATTCTTTTCCATATTGATACATAAAGCTCCTTAACCAGATTTAAAACCCCTACATTCTTTGGCCTATTAGCCAACTCAAGTGTCAATTGTTCTGTCATTTGTCGCTCAGCTTGAAGTTGGGCCTGTATGGCAGTGGTATTATTCTAATCATTCAATAGCTTCTATTGAAGTTGAGAGACCTGTAACAGGCTTTCCTCACATTTTTCCTGTAGTATTGCCTTTTCCTACCTTAAGGCTGTCACTGCATCTTTCACCTTCATCAACCCTTCTTTCAAAGAATCATTTTGGGCCTGAATAGCCTGGTGAGTCTGAAAAGAAATAGTATCTTGCAACTGTTTGTTGAGACTCTCTATTTCATTATGTCAGGAATCTAGAACAACAAACATGCTCTGATGCCACTAGTTGGGATCTTGCTTCTCAGAAAAAGCACAGTATGATTACCAAGTATAAGCAATTGAATATGCGGAAATAACCAGAAACACAAGTAACTAGAATTCACCAATAGCACAGAATATGAGAGACAATACACTATCTTGTATTAACACTAACAGAAAAGAATACAACAAAGAGCCGCCACACTCTTTCACCTTACAGAGATTCGCCACACCTCAAGTGTTCAGTAATTCTTCTCACACACACTCTCCTACACAAAAAATGGTCCCAACAACCAACTCACACACAGAATTGGTGTTCACCTCACCAACCAGTCAGTAATAACCCTGCCGGTACATCAAGCACTCTATAGCACTTCAAGCTGATCTCTCATGAACCTGCAACCTGCAATTCAAAGACCAAACTTACATGTAGATCCCCAATGAGCTTGCAACAACCTACAACTCACAGATCTTACAACTAGAAGGAACTCTTCCTTTCTATCTCATGCCTTATACAATACATGCCAATGGGTCTATAAATAGATCCCTAACTCAAACAATAACTTAGACTCTTAATTTAGACAATAGTCCTCGCAGCACAAGACTCTAACTGGTCTCAACATGCAAACTCTTTGTTCACTTAACTAACTGTCCATGAAACGAGCAGTTCTGGAACACACAGGCGATCGACGTCGGTCCCTGCTTGTCTGGTTCTGCCGACGTCGGCCGACTTCCTGTCGTCGCCGGTGGCCTTCTGCACTGGACTCTGCCGACGTCGGTCCTGATGCCGACGCCGGTTACTGTAGAACTCAGCAACCATCTGTTCCTCAGTTTGCAAAGGTTGAAGCTTTTAGCTCCACAACCTAACAATCTCCCACTTGGAGATAAACAGCTGCAACCTGTACATGTACCTGTACACCGTCTAGTTTGTTACCTTGGCTATGTATCCATCTTCAAAATCACCCTTGAAGACCAACCACCACAAAATCCATGGTGCAAAACCTGTCATCCAAATTACCTACCACATCCACATCTACAACCATGTAGAAATAAACCTGAACTTGCATAGCATGTGCACCTGCTACTAGTCCCTGTAAGAATCCACTGAGCTGACCTCCAATGGTTCTCTCTCGGATTGGCTCCTAACTTGTGACAGCTCCCACTGCTTGGGAAAACTCAGGTTTAGTACATACCATGCACTCAACCTCATTATGTGAATCAAGACACCTGTTCATAGAACTGTCCAACCATCGGCGTGCTAACCGGTTTCACACAATCATCCTGAAACAAAGTCAACAAATGACCTACCATGTCTCTAGAACACACTCTTGCCAAAGAATCTTGCTGCTCCCAGATTCTCCATGACAAACCCCTGAACTAGCTTTACCTTTAGTTCAGCAATACCTGTATATGTAACCCTGCAACAAGCACATCATACAGAAAATAGGATAGTGTAACTAATACTATCCAACCTGGTAAAGAGAAACACAATGAACAAACCTCCATTGCCCTGCAGCTAATACAAGATCAAATACCCTGATCTTCCATCTCACGTATCTATTTCCGCTCTTCTTCATCCTTAACATCCATTCGTCTCTCAGTGCTTACTTCCAGCTGGCCACACTACCCAAAACCCCTGTTTGGTTCTCCTCCAAAGAATCACATCCTCATCCATGCCTAGCTCCCACTGTTTCCTGGATCTACCTGTTCTGCTTCTTCAATAACTTCCTGGTCCTATGCCATAAGTGAGCAACAAGTAGTGTAAAGAAGGGAAATGACGAATTTAAGAACTTACTTACACCTTCAGTCCTCCATATGGGCGCTTGAGACTCCATGACAGCTTGCTGTCCACCCAAAATTCGTCTCAGTGACCGATGCCGGTCACATCTCAGTCTACAGCCGACCGATGTCGGTTCCCTACGACTGCCTCTCCGCCGACGTCGTTTTCCTCTAGCCGACGCCGGTCTCTGTCTGCCCCGATTCACCGACGTCGGGCTGCACATAGCCGACATCGGTCCCTGTCTAGACATCGACGCCAGTTTTCATGCCGACGTCGGTCTCTGTGTTTTTCTTGTGAGACCTGACTTTTTCCCACGAGCTCCTTTTGGATCAATCCCTTGTCCAAAACACCCTTGCTCTGCTCAGAATTCCTCTGCACCTTGTGCTGAACTCTGTCCGTCACCTTCTCCTTGAAAACCAAGGCTTTCCTGTTCTTGTCACTAACATCGGATTCCTCAAGAAATCTCACCTTCTTCTTCTGCATACAGAAACCACGATCCATGCCTTCCAAATCTGAAAGCATATCCTTTGACTCAAGAACCAGCATCTCCTTCATATCTATGTGACCAAGCCTATCAAGCCACATCTCTGAATCTACAGCTGAAGTAGATAACCCAGAAGAAGAATCAGTAAAACAAGTAGATAGATAAAGCGTACCTACTTTCTTACCTCTAGCTATAACAAGTGTACCCTTGGTAACCTTCCAAGAGTCCGCTGTGAGAGTTACTGTGCAACCCTCTTCACCCAAACTTCTAACAGAAATCAGATTCCGCTTCAGAACTGGGACGTGCATGACCTCCTTTAACACCCATGTGTTACCTGTCTGCAGTTTCAGCTTCACTTTGCCTTTGCCAACAATCTGACAAGACTTACCATCCCCTACACAAATTTCTCCAAAATCTCCCTGGACATACTCATGAAAAAATTCCCTATGTGGGGATGCATGAAAAGAGGCACCAAAATCTAATACCCAAGATTCTACTTTATCCAAAGAACATACCAGAGCATCCTGTGCAATGTAACCTGCAGCATCTGCTTCTTCTTCATGTTCTTCATGCTGATCTATACCCGATCTGCAATCTCTCTTTAAGTGCCCTTGCTTTCCACATTTCCAGCAGGTTATTCTGCCATACCTGGACTTGGATCTCTTGCCCGTCTTCGACCTTGATCTCCCACGCTCTATCTTCTCTCTTGGCCTTCCTCTTCCTTCAACACTCAAAGCATCTCCAGATGATTCACCTGTGCTTTTCCTGCGTATCTCTTCGTTCAAGATTACAATCACAATATCATCCACTTTTAAGACTTTTGAAGGAGACACAGTATTAGAAACTGCCATTACCATACCTTCCCAACTTTCAGGTAATGAACACAAGATTAAGAGAGCTCTTATTTCATCATCAAATACAATATTGACTGAACTTAACTGGTTTACTAAACCATAGAAATCACTAAGATGGCTATGAACAGATCCACCTTTCAACATTTGCAAATTAAATAAATGCTTCATAAGAAATACCTTATTCGAAGCTGAGGGTTTTTCATATAAATTTGCCAAAGATTCCATCAACTCCACCGTTGTCTTACACTGTGATAAGCTGGAAATCACAGATGATGCAAGACTCAATCTAACAGATCCCAGAGCCTTCCGATCAAGAACCTCCCATTCTTCATCTTTCATATCCAAGGGTTTGCTAGCAACCCCACCCAACGGTAAGTACAAATCTTTCTGATACAGATAGTCCTCAATCTGCATCCTCCATAATTGGTAGTTCTTGCCATTGAACTTTTCCATTCGTAGTTGACTGCTTTCTGTCATTGCTCAACTCCCACTCAAACAGAAACCCTGTGAGTAACCTGTAATCAAAACACACTACCCAGATCTACACCAATCTGTTAGTATCCCAACCAAAAGCTCTGATACCGATTGATGGTATCAAGCTTAAGAACTTACAACCAAGGCTCTGATACCAGTTGTCAGGAATCTAGAACAACAAACATGCTCTGATGCCACTAGTTGGGATCTTGCTTCTCAGAAAAAGCACAGTATGATTACCAAGTATAAGCAATTGAATATGCGGAAATAACCAGAAACACAAGTAACTAGAATTCACCAATAACACAGAATATGAGAGACAATACACTATCTTGTATTAACACTAACAGAAAAGAATACAACAAAGAGCCGCCACACTCTTTCACCTTACAGAGATTCGCCACACCTCAAGTGTTCAGTAATTCTTCTCACACACACTCTCCTACACAAAAAACGGTCCCAACAACCAACTCACACACAGAATTGGTGTTCACCTCACCAACCAGTCAGTAATAACCCTGCCGGTACATCAAGCACTCTATAGCACTTCAAGCTGATCTCTCATGAACCTGCAACCTGCAATTCAAAGACCAAACTTACATGTAGATCCCCAATGAGCTTGCAACAACCTGCAACTCACAGATCTTACAACTAGAAGGAACTCTTCCTTTCTATCTCATGCCTTATACAATACATGCCAATGGGTCTATAAATAGATCCCTAACTCAAACAATAACTTAGACTCTTAATTTAGACAATAGTCCTCGCAGCACAAGACTCTAACTGGTCTCAACATGCAAACTCTTTGTTCACTTAACTAACTGTCCGTGAAACGAGCAGTTCTGGAACACACAGGCGACCGATGTCGGTCCCTGCTTGTCTGGTTCTGCCGACGTCGGCCGACTTCCTGCCGTCGCCGGTGGCCTTCTGCACTGGACTCTGCCGACGTCGGTCCTGATGCCGACGCCGGTTACTGTAGAACTCAGCAACCATCTGTTCCTCAGTTTGCAAAGGTTGAAGCTTTTAGCTCCACAACCTAACACATTATTCTTGGTATTGATTTCTGTAGTCAAACCACTATAATTTACCTTCTCTTGGGCTAGATAAGCCTCCATCTTCTCTAGCTTCTTTGATATTTTCAAATAATCATTAGCTACTACAGAAGTGGATTCATTTAACAAATCAACCCTATCTTTTGGTCTCAAAAGTGACATCTATTGCCACTACATTCATTGTATAATCTTCGGGTTGCATCTGCTCATTTAGCTTGACTATATTAGTTGACAAATAGGTCACCGTTAGTTGTTGCTGGATTGGGTCAAATTGTGACCTCATATGTGGTGTATCTAGGGATTTATTATCTTTGATCCTCTTTTTCTCCATATAGGCTTCCCTTGCCTTCTTAGCAACATCTACTTGAGTTTAGAAGGTAGAAGGAGAGGCAATGTGTCCACTTGCAAAAGGATAACCTTGTGGCAAACCATATGGAATAGCCAAATGTTGGCTAGGGGAAATCTAAGGAGGTACTCTCTTTGGGATAGAGGGGGAAAAATGAGGCAATGATGTGGCCTGAGTATGAATAGGTGGGGCAAAATGAGAAATGGGTACAACAGAGGTGGCAGGGGATATTATTTGGCGAGACAGGATTGTCACCCCAATAGAAGAAGAGAGAGACTGAGAAGAAGAAGGAGAAACAACACTTACCTGAGGAGCAACCGAAGTACTCTATGGTTGGTGTTGTGAGGGTTCTATCTCCTCCTTTGAATCAAGTTGAAACCTCAGCCTCTTACGTTTCCTTGGCATTTCTTCTTCTGGCTTTATTTCCTTCTATTCAACATTTATCACTGCTGCTAATGGTGAATGTACAAAACTAGGAACCCCAAGGGCTGACACTGATGGAGAAGCTTTTGGTGGTGAGGATACCACACTCTTTTATTTTTCAATGGTACTGAGAGATTGGGGCCAAAAAGTTACAGAGACTGTAGCTGAGGTTTGTCTTGTAGTTTGCAATGTATGATTGGATTCTGCTCTAGTTGACTCTCCACCCTGTATCTGCAAATTTCTTGTATTAGGGCTAGAGACAGGAGACAGATGACATTCATCCCAGAGTTCCTCCCATTTCTCATCTAAATCCACATTTCTAAAAGAGTGAGTTGTCTCACAAATCTCTTGCCTATATTTCTAATAGGCTTTTATTTTCTCAGAGTTATAGTCTTTGTTCTTTAATGCTCTTCTTAAACCAGAAGTCATTTTGATTTTAGGATCAAAATCCCTTTGCCTAACATAAAAAGTTTCCCTTGGCCTATCCTATTGAAGGGGCAAATCCATCAATTCTACATAAAAATCTAAAATATCATCCCTAAGATTTCTTCTATTTTCCCAAAAATGACAGCCCTCATGCACAATTTTGGCAGCAACCTTATTATTCCTGACCCATGAAGTTATGAAACCATTTGGGTCATATCCCCATTTATCTTCAATTAGAAAGAAACCCAAGAAGGCTAGCTTTCTCAGCAACATGAGCTTAGCATCTCTGACCTCTAGGGCCATGTTGTTTGTCACCCATGGAGCATCATACATTTTCTTCTTTTTCTTCCCAGTGTCATTCATTATCCACCATAGACACTTGCCTGGTGACCTCTAAGAATGCTAACCTAAGGGTCAAAATTTTAGGTAGCAACACTGGTTCTCCACTAAAACCATGGACTCTAATAATAGTATGATGGGATCCAAAAAAGTAATCACAAGGAATAGTGCAATTGGTCATAATGAGTGAGACACTTGGAGTCAATCTATTTACAACCAGCTCTGGGCTTAGATGACAAAAAGCAGGGGAAATAAAAAGTTCCCAAAATTCATATGGGTCACTAGTTTTGGACAAGATGTGTGTCCATGCAGACACAAGAATGATCCTATGTAGACCAAAGCTTGGGTCATACATATTTAGATGCATGTGTTGGGAAAAGATGCCAGAGTTTTGATACAACATAAGGTGAAATAGATAAGAAAAATACCTGAAAATCCCTTTAGATTTGAACTGGGTGAGTTGTTCAACCATTGAATATGCAATCTACTTAGAGAAATCCAGCCAATATTCCTGAGACTTGTCAACAGTTTTCAATCTAAATGGAATGGCCATTTGCTCTTCATAGATAGTTATATCATCTTTCATTCCAAAAATGAATGCCATCATGGAAAGTGCCTCTTGACTAGCCTGTGTAAATTGTGTTCTTGCTGTTGGCAGTGTCGGCACGGTGGTATCATCATTGCCTAATTGTAATTTTGATTTTAGAAACCTCAATTGAGTATTGATGTTTGCCCACATTTTTTGCATTTTGGCAATGGTGGGAAACATGGTTGTCTTGTCATGATACAAGGCCAACATGTCTCTGATAGCCTTTGGTGTAATTTGCACTATGAATGGACCCTATTGTATGGTATTTGAGGGTGCATGAAACAATTCAGAGCATATTTCAACCAAGTTAGGGCACGGATGTACACCTGGGACAATGAATTGTGCCAGTTGGGAGGTCCATATCCTCATTATGAATGTTTCGTATTGTCTAACCTTGGCCCTTTGAATACACCTTTAATGTTCCCCTTCTCTTAGAGTCTTGCTAGGATTTTGAAGAATTGGGTCCATGATTCCATCTGCAAAATCTTTCGCCTTTGCTGGGTCATTTGCATAACCAACTTCAGGGACTCTACTCCGTGGATGTCTTTAAGGGTTGTGCAGGGGCCGAAGCATATGATTTGCTTGTGAGAAACTTATCAATGGATTCGTAAATCCCAGACCCTTGTTGCAAAGACTGTGCTCCCTCTATATTTATATCTATACTTGGAAATAGTGAACTATGTAATAGGTATGAAGCTTTGCAGTAGGGAAGGCACTTTCACGAAGCAGGTTTGCTATGAACTAAAAATGTAGGTAATAGGGGTTTTCTAGTAGATGCAAGAATGTTTGAGACACTGTAAAGCTTTTAATCTTGTTATGGGGTATTTAATGACCCATCAAGTCTCAAAATGGCATTAAAATTGGATAACCATTAGTAAATCTTACTAAATCTTCATGGGACAGTGAGTTAGACACATCACAAAAGTGGTTGTGTAAGGTACCTTGGGGGAATTTAAGGATCTGGGAGAGATTTAATGTGTCGAGAGTTTTTTTAAATTTTTGAAAAGACTCTGAGCTATGGCCATGTGTTCAAATAAAACACTTATTTAAAAGAAAGAGCAGGAAATAAAAATGGAAAAACAAAGCAAAAAGGAAAGGGAAACTATCTAACTATGATACAACTAACCAGGTATATTTGTCTACCTCTTAGATCAAAGGGAAAATTTTTAAAGTTTCCTTCATGGAAAGGAGACTTATAATGCTAGACAAGTTGCTGAATGGGATGGAGCTTTGGTGACTTGCTCTTCTTGTTTTCCACCTTAATTGGCCTGCATCTGAGTGGATCAGATTCAAACATGCCCCCAACATATACATACTCTTCTTGTTCTTAGAAGTTTGTTGAATGCTGGTTCTTCATGTTTTCATGTCTCATCAATAAATTGATGGCTATTGGCTCATCACCATAAGCCTTTTGATATACATCATTGTTTGGCTTATCTCCTTTTGCCTCATGCTCTGGTTCCATTGCATGATCATCCTCCTTGATGACTTCAAAAATATCATCTTTAGATTTACTAATCTCTTGAAAGGATAAGCCTGAAAGCTTGCAGCAATTTTGCATATTTATTTGAGTCTCAATGTTGTCTTGTCCATCTGCAACTAGCTCACAACCTCTTTGAAGAATAGTATAACCTACCCCAATGACTTCAAACAAGTCATTCAAAACATGATCAAGGAAGTGTCCATGCTCTTCCATGACATCTTGCAAAGTGACAACAAGATAAAAAATTATCTCTTCCTCATTAGAGATAGAGGCAAAAGCTTGTGACTTGTCCTCTAGTTCATCAAAGGGTGTACCTATGGTGATCTCCTTCTCATCTGCACTCATGAAATCTCCTTGACCATCCATGGGCTGAGCACACTCCTTACTTGCTTCTTGAGGAAGGGTGGGAGGGACTTGAAAGGGACTAGCCTCATTTTGTACCTCACACTATTGGACAATGTCTTTCTCCTCCTTTCTACCCCATGATTCCATTATTTATTTCCAACTCATGACCTTATGATTATAACTTTTCCCTTGGGAAGATGGTGCTATAAGGTGAGGGGGAAGTGAGGGTTTGGATTCCACTTCCCTTGCTACCAACATAGATTGTTGTTTTTGAAGATTTGCCAATTCAATTTGTTTATCAAGATTGTCCTTAAATGCTAGATTTACTATTTCAAAACTTTCCTCAACATGATTGGGGAAAGGACATTGATAGGCTCGACTTGGCTCATGAACAGGGCTTGTGTATGTCTGATATGAAGCTTGGGGCAGCGGATATGCAGGTTGATAGACTTGGTAAGGCTGCCTCTCATGAATACTCAGCTTCTCTTTGAAAGATGCAATCAAGCCACTCACATCCAACATCTCATTTGTAAGCCTTTGACAATTAGCATTTTCAATGGGAGTTCGTTCACTCTTAACTAGATCTAGTGCATTTCTCACTTGATGGACAACATGATCGGGGATTTCTTGGCCGCATCTCCTTCTGGTGTCAAGTTCTACTACATACTTTTCATATCCCAGTAGTGCTTGTTTGAAGGTGGAAATGAGTCGATTGGCAAAGAGATTAGGTTGAGTATGAGACGTGGTATATTGGGAAGACTAGGCATAAGACTGATATAGCTCATGACAGGGTTGAAATTAGTCATATTGGACCTACGAAGGGCAAAACTCATAACCGTATGCATCCTTGTTTCTTGAGGTGATTCCATGAGAAACCTGAGCTTGATCAAAAATATATGAAGGAGCATAATACCCATGATTCTATGTACCAAAATTATACTTACCTAATGGTTGGTTTCTTGATGGCACCAAGACTACTTAACCAGTTGATTTAACTCAGAGTCGCCATTGGTGTTACTGCAAACTGATTGACCCTTCTTCTTGGACTAGCTATCAATGGTGGTAAAAGAATACTTAGATTTATAATAGATTGAGATCTTGTTATTGGTCCACAGCTCTAACTCCTTGTAGCTCTCTGGTTCATATGGTTTTGAAAGAAACTTCAAGATGGTGTCCCACCAGGTGTGCCAAAAATTGTTGATACGGTCTTCAAAGAAACTTCAAGATGGTGTCCCATCGGGCGTGCCAAAAATTGTTGATACGGTCTTGAAAGAAACTTCAAGATGGTGTCCCACCGGGCGTGCCAAAAATTGTTGATACTTAAAATTGTGTTGTTTCCAACACCAACAATGAGAAGTTTCAGGAATGTGGGACTTGCGACCTGAAACGACCTCCAGATTTTAAAGAAGCTGGCTCTTCTTTATCTCAAGTGTATAATGAGAAAAGAGATAGAATGTAAATAGAAACACAAATGCAATGAAAGAAAATCTAACTATGGCAATGCACCTAAGTTTAATTAGACCCTTAATTCTAAGCACAATGAAGCTATATTTAAGACTCAATTACATTAAAGATCAAATAAGGCATGATCAATGTAAAAGATGAAAATAGATAGGATCAAAGGCTCATAGTTTAGACGATTTTGCAATAACACAAAAAATATCAACAAAGGCACAAAACTCAGTCTTCTTATTAATTTTATAGCCACATAAAAGGCACAGAGACATGCACAATTATACAAACTTTCTAACTCAAGAAAACAAAACAAAGGCAAATGATATTCCTGGTCACAGCTAAAAAAATCTAAAACTTCTTGACAATAATCTCTTGCATAAAATTCTCTCTATCTTCTGATTCTCCCCTTCTGGCGATCTCTGCACCTATATTTATAGCATCAAACTAACTCTAGATTGCCCACACATTCCCAATCCAATGGTCTAACTGAACTCTAACTGAACTGGAAGTGTCAAACAAAAGATATTTCTTGGATCTGAAATGTTCCTTCTCCCTACAAGTTCATTGGCTGAAATAGATACACAGGACGCTTCCCACTGTGAAACGGGTGAAGACACTTGGCATGCTTCACTACTTGAAAACCTTCTTATTATTCAAGAGGCACTAGAAAATGACACTTGGCATCTTCCATGACACTTACAGAAGACACACGACACTTTCCACGTAACTTATACTCTTTACTATGTATTTTCTCAAGAGTGTTTCATCTTTGACATCTGTCACAGTCCAATTCTTCAAAACTTTAACAATTTACAGAGAATGGGACCCACAACACCTCTCACCTGAGCAGATTCAAAAGGGGAACAAGGACACGTGTCACTTTCCATGTATCTTTAACAAGGAACATTTGGCGGCTTCCATTACTTTTAGCTACCTTTTGAGAATCTTGCAGAGCGCGACATGTGTCGGTCTCCACATCGCTCTGGCTATATAGATTCATTTGGGCCTCATTTTAGATTTACATGGATGATGACACTTGGTGACTTATGCTACTTTAGAAACAAAACCTAAGGCCCACCACAATCTTTACTTAATCAATGAAACAAAATGAAGAAACTGTAGATGTCAACACTTGGCAGCTTTTGCTACTTTTAGCTAGGGGCACGTGGTAGCTTCCATTGCTTTTTAGAAAAACATGTTGAAACCTTCAACAATTTCCACTTGGAACCTTCCACTTGACCTTGACATAAGCTTAATGAAATAAGCTTTTGAAATGCATAAGAAACACAAAATGCGCATAAGAAACATGAAATGTGGATGCCGACACTTGTCATGCTCCGTTGAATTACTATGAGACACGTGGCATGTTTTGATGCCTTTTAGAAACAAATTATAATCTATCTCAGATGATAACACTTGGCATGTTCTATGCAACTTTGATACTTAGACAAAAAATGAAACTCACGCCCGCACTCTGTGTCAAAACTTCATTGCCTCAAAACTAAAACGCACAGGGATGAAACTTGAAGCGCACAACTGAAACTCAAAAAATAAAAATGTAGAGTTTTTTACTCTATAGAAAGTATAGATAGGTGGTAGGATTTTACATAATTCACTCAAATACATGCATAGCCGTATCACACAAATGACTTCAAATGATGTCGTAGCGGGATGGTTGTGAGTTATCAAATAGATGAAAATTCTATCAAAATGCTTATGTGAATCTGTAGACTTTTATTTTATTTGGGCTTTTAGAGAATGACATGTGTATGGTGATTTTGATGTTGATACTATAGATCATTCATGGTAGAGTTGAAATTTTGAGTTATATGTCGTACTCCCTCTATTTAGATGTATATAAGACTCTAAACTCGAATATTGAAAATTCGATACACAGATTCTAATGTGATTTGGAAAGAATGGAGTAAAAAAATAGTAACAAGAAGACTTAAAAAAATGCACAATATTACCAAATTTATGCATATGACAATCCAAATGACAAGGATTTGATGAAACTAACATGAAATTATGTTTGCATGTTGATTCAATTTCTAGGCCTACACACTCCACACTTTCCTCCAAAACGTAGTCTCATTATCAAAGTTCACATATACCATTGATTTGACCACTAATTTTTAGTGAATGGATGAATCATTAGCTACTTCTAAAAAAAATATGAACAGAATATTGAAAACTTCATAGGACTCTCATTTTGAATTTTTTTGCTCTGATACCAGTGTTGAGTAATGGATGAGTCAAACCAATAGTTAATTCATTTGCAGACAGGGATACAATATACAAGCACACATAATAATATATTTCACTCTAATATTTTTTATATAAATCTATATGGGTAATACATATATATAGGAAAAGGCTTTCCTATAAATAGGGTGACCTGTATCACCATAGATCTCTCCATAATATCTCCTTATACCCTATTATTACTCATAGATAATTTATATTCATAATATTGTTGTAACTCCAAACAATATTACAAAAACCTAATATATTAACATTATATTAATAACATTGAACTAATAATGTTCCACAATATATTCATAGTAACCTATTGCTCCAATACAACTACCTTCTAGAAAATGGACTCATGGAATACATCAACATCTTTAATCTATGTAGATAATGGTAGTTGATAAACATCCAAGGATGCTTTGGTAGTGGTAGAAGTCAATGTAAGGTGTGTAATAAAGGTACTAGTAGGTGCCACATGTAAATGAGCGATGGGTAAAGAGAAGATAATATACCAAGTAGAGATGACTGGCACATCTCATATAAATTTTTTAGATAGTCTTAAGGAAGCATAGTCATTGTGTGAAGTAACTAGAGTGTCTCATAGCTATGGTTAAATAAGGCTCATGAGATGGTGGTATGGGAATGGAACTCAAGGGAGTTATCATAGATCAAATCATCATAACAATGACTTGAGCTTCCTTAGCACTTTTATTCGCAACATCTTCCTATGCCTATTTTACAACATCTGCTTGCATATTCTTGGCCTCCTATTCTTGTGTATTCTTATATGCATCACCTTTCACCATTTTATTAGCCTCTGCTACCTTTACCTTGTGCTACCATGCTTGGTCTATGGCCTGTTGTTATGATTTCTCCTACATAATATAGTTTTTATTCAAATCCTTGGTAACTTTTGTCTATATGCACTCCACTTATAATTCAACATCTTTGTGTTATTGATTGGCTATGTACTATTCTTATTGAGCTTGTGCATTAGTTTTGTATTTTTATTAAAATTTAGTCTTATCATCTTCCACTTATTTTTATTAGATTGCCTCAACATTCATGACTTACTTTTGAGCTACTTCTTCCTTGGCATACCATTGGGTTTCCTCCCATTATTTATGTGTTATTTCTTCCTTCTAATTAACCTCGGTCTTAGCCTTGTGCTTTTATTCTTAGTGCACATGAAAATTGCTCTTTACACTTCCTCACATGCAACTTGCTATTCTTCAATAGTCTAAGTGTCTAGTATGAATTTCTGTGTCACTCAAAACCTCCTCAGATTGGGATGGAAAAGAGATAAGAATAATCATTTTCACTTCTGCTTGAGAAACCTACCCCTTGTGACCCAGGCATCTTATGGGTTTGGGTGGTGGAAATTCTTGCATAGATTATGCTTCCATTGTAGGTTCTCTAATAGAATGCATGGGAAAAAGTGAGGTTTCATCCCTAGATTATCAATGACTATATGTAGTCCACCTACATCAGAATAATGATACTATGGGACTCATTTCAGTGGATCCTAACTATGATGGATTCATAGTTGATCCTCCTACCTCAAATGATTAATGAATTCACTATAATTTGGATTTTTTAGACACTATTTCAATGATGATAGAGGTTGAGCATGTAGGTAACTCTATCTAAAGATTTTTGAGCACTTTATTTTACACCTAGATGGTGCATACTACTTTCTAGAAAAAGTACTCTTTTCTTCTTCCTTCTCATAGAGGTCTATAGCCATATCAACCATCATCATCCTATATACCTATTATTCATTAGTGCCTTGATGTGGTAAATCATAGAGCTTAGTGATTTTAGGAACACTTGAGTCATCCAACCATGTGAGCTAGTAATGAGTCTTCTACCTTGGAGGAGATGGAGATCTTTAGACTTCAGGTACCTTTCACTTCCTAGAATCTTAGATTGGAATAGTTGTTATTGAAGGCTACATAGTTTTAGTCATAGGATCAACAATAGAGGGTGGTAATATCTACAATGGGATGGCTCTTATTTCTACGATCATTCTATATTTATCCACCTCAGTTTGCACTATCTGCATGTCAATAAAGTATAAAAGAGGTGGACCCATAACCTTAGGGAGTTCATGGAATCAGATAGCAATGCCTTTTGGAAACTTTGTATCAAAAACATGTCCCAAGTATTACATGACATTAGATGGTATAATCAAGTTAGTTGTGATAAGCTCAACTAATGCATCCCACCAAGTGCCAAAACTAGATTGATGCCCAAAGTATGTGCTCTTGTGGGTCTAGGTGAGATTCTGGAACTAGACATCTAACCAATAGTCAACATCAACATGAACTTTACCCTCAAGAGATTTCCATTGCATAAACACCAACAACAATAACAAAAATTGGTACTAGAAATCTTGTTTCATAATCACCAAAACTTTGTCAATGTTGGAGGTGAGTTCACTTACCAAAAATTTTATCCACTTGAATTCCTCACTATGTTGGATCATCCGGTGGGAAATGTCAATGACCCCTTTAGTAGTTTGTTTGGTATCCTTGGTTTTCTATCAAAATTGGTGAAAAATGCATTTGACTAAAATATGCTTCGACACATCTTCAATATCTTCTAGGGGGATTCTTTTGGAGCTACGAGAGTATTTTTATCATATCTATAGAAGAATGGGTGGCATTCACAATTTTTATTGTGTAATTGACCTCCCTCACATAGGTAGTCCTATCACCCTATCCATGATAGCAGTAGTAATGTGGATGGTTATATCTTGGGAAAGATCCCTCATTATAGTATCCCAAAAAAACCTTCATGACATAGCTTAGTAACCCAAAAGTGGGTAAACATATCAAGAACTCCACATCAGTATTACGAAGCCTATATGGGTACGCTAACATGGTTGATTATGCTCCTTCAACTATGTTTAGGATAAACATGTGTAACTCCACATTGTGAGCAAATTCATAACCATCTAGATCTATGAAGCATATTTGGTGTAACACCACATCGATGCCCATATCTTCCTTTTGTGCTTCTATAAACCCTTTGATGAGTTGGGAGTGATCAAACCCAGCCATTGCATGTTGATTTTGGAACAAATGCATGGAAGCCACAAAATAATGAATAAAAATCACCCAAAATTTGGACAACACCTCAATATTTTTAGCAATGGATATGAATGGATTTTACCAAGCACCTAATTTATAATGAATCACACCTCTTTCAATGGTTTATAATTTTGATGAGTTATATTATCATTGAATCCTTCACACATGGGCTTTAAATGAAATGGATCCATTTGGCTGATGTGGTGGGCATTTGACTGATGTGACATTCAATTATAGTAGTGATTGATGCTTTTTAACCTATGACATTAATGGGGATTTAGTCATATGTTACTCATTCCATTTATGACACATACCCATCACTTTCTATAGATATTTTTCAATCTCCCACCCCATACTTAATCATTAAATACAATGACTTAACCATTAAGCTACACTATCTACTATAGATTCAGAGGCACATGTCTTTCCTAGACTTAATTACTATCTATACAGTGTACACACTTGGTCACCTTCACCAATTTATCTATAGTAATAGAACCTTTGAATATTACATGGATCCTTCTAGTTACATACTATACACACATTTACACTTATTAACACATGCTAAAATAAACATACAAAATGCAAATGTCATAAAACAACACTTTGAAAACCTCTCTATGATCTATTTTGTGTGATATAACACTTTTATTCTATATTACTCTAAAATAATGGTGGTAACACTTCAACCTATAGCCATTTACATATCTGAGTTAGATATTTCTCTATAAATCTCATAGGACAATTATTTTAGGTTTTGAAAGTTCATCGATGATGAAAGGACCCTTCCACCAGATGTGAAGCTTTCTAGGGAAAGCTCTAAACCAGATATCATATAGAAAAACAAATTGATTTACCTATAATTCCTTCCTTCAAAAGTTTTTATCATGTCATGCCTTCTGGATATGGTTGTTTATCTCCTGGACCCATACTACTCTACCTCTTACCTCATCCATGTGATTCAAGTCCAGTAATCTGTGAGTCAATGAATCTAGATCACCCATACACAACGCATTAGTAACCCATATATTGGGAAGTAGATATTCTATGGGCATCATTGTTAGGATCTTACAGATACAATTGATTACTTTTGTGTAAGCAACTAAACAAAGAATTAAACCAGAATAATAAGTAACTAGAAATCAGAATCAACAAAGAATAAGATATACAAGAAACAATGAAAACTTGTATTAAACTCTTCCAAAAGGAAATAAAATTGAAGAAATCTCTCTTTCTTCCACACCTCTCAGATGTACAGATCTCTTTCCCTCAAGAGTTCTCTCTCACAATTACAAACACAATTCAGCTACTTGAATTGATTCACCCTTTTTCTCATACTTACAATCTATGAAGATCTATCCCTATAATATAGAATTAGGGATCATGAGCTATGCATTCTCCACCATTAGATACACCTCTTAATCAAAGGTTCAAATTCGTCCTGCCAAAAATAGAAACGTGGACTCAATACTAATAGTTAAACTTATCATGTAAACAATCTGTTCATCCACAAAAATAGACTTTTGGAATGCACATGTGACTGACGTCGGTCCCTATCTGCCTACACATGACCGACATTGGCTGATCCATAACCGATGTCGACAGCTTCTGGTCGACTCCTGACTGATGTCAGTCAATCCTGACCGATGACAGTGACTATGTAGTCCAACAACCTCTGCATTTGCTCATTTGGTGTAGCTTTTAACTCCACACCTCAACAATCTCCCACTTGGAGATAAACAGCTGCACCTATACCTATACAACAACATCCTCTAGCTTGTTTCCATCTTCAAGCTCAATCTTGAAGACCACCAAAATTTTAATGAAGATTCAACTTCTCCTTTGTTACCGGCTTTGTTAACATATCAGCAGGGTTCTTATATGTATGGATTTTTTCTAGCTTCAACTCACCATCCTCCAATACCTGTCTAATGAAGTGGTACCTAAGATGTATATGTTTGGTTCTTGAATGAAAGGCAAAATTCTTTGCCAAATGAATTACACTTTGACTATCACTGTATAATCTGCAACTCTCTTGCTCCTTTCCCAACTCTTCCATGAACTGAGTCATCCATATCATCTCCTTGCTAGCCTCTATGACTGCAATGTATTCTGCCTCTATAGTATACAAGGCAACAACCTTCTGCAACTTTGAAATCTAGCTAATCGTCGTTCCACCAATAGTGAACACATAACCTGTGGTGCTTCTCCTGCCATCCAAGTCACCTGCCATATCCACATCTACATACCCATGTAGAGAAGTATTTGACCCATAGCATAAATGCCTACTGCTAGTCCCTCTCAGATATCTGAGAATACACTGAACTGCTTTCTAGTGTTCCTTTCCTGGATTGGCCATAAACTTACTGACAACTCCCACTGCTTGGGCAATATCAGGTCTAGTACATACCATTGCATACATTAAGCTCCCAACTATGGAAGCATATGGAACTCTACTCATGTACTCTACCTCATCATGTGAATTAGGACACTGTTCTTTGCTCAACTTGAAGTGTCCAGCCATAGGTGTGCTTACCGGTTTTGCATCCTGCATATTGAACCTTTCCAACACCTTGTTCACATAATCCTCTTGAGACAAAATCAAACTGTGATTTTTCTTATCTCTCTTAATACTCATGCCAAGGATTTTTTTTGCTGCTCCTAAATCCTTCATGGCAAATGTGTGAGCTAATTTTACCTTAAGCTCAAAAATATCCTGCATGTGTGAACCTGCAACAAGCATATCATCTACATACAGTAGCAGGATAATATATCTACCATTATCCAATCTTTTAAAATAAACACAATGGTCAGATTGACATCTGCTGAAGCCATGCTCAGTCATAAACCTATCAAACCTCAAATACCATTGTCTAGGAGCTTGCTTAAGACCAATACAATGCTCACAGAAATCTAGATCTATGCTTTTCAAATCTGAAAGCTTACCTTTTGACTTAAGAACAGTCATTCCCTTCTCACTCATGTGGCCAAGTCTACAGTGCCACAACTTTGCATCTACATCTAAAGTAGATAAAATAGAAAGAGAATAATCAGTAATACAATTACACAGATAAAGAGTACCTACTCTCTTACCTCTAGCTAATACAAGTGCACCCTTGGAAACTTTCCAAGATTCAGCTGTGAGAGTTATTGTGCAACCCTCATCCCCCAACTTTCCTACAGAAATTAGATTCTTCTTCAGGATGGGTACATGCATGACATCCTTCAACACCCATGTGTTGCCATTCTATAATTTCAGCTCCACTTTTCATTTGCCAACAATTTTACAAGGCTCATCATCCCCTAAATAGACTATTCCAAAATCTCCATGGACATAATCATTGAAAATTCTCTATTTGGGGTTGCATGGAAAGAGGCACCAGAATCTAAAACCCAAGATTCTATTTTATTATCCAAAGAAAATATAAGAGCATCTTGTGCAACAATACCTACAACTTTTGCTTCTTCTTTACCTTCATGCTGATTTTCTTCTTTAACTTTCAACGATCAATCTTTCTTTGCATGCCCTTTCTTTCCACAATTCTAGTAGATTATATTTCTTCCATTTCTAGATTTGGATCTACTTGTCATCTTTGACTTTGACCTTGATCTCTCTTGCTTGCCCTTCTCTTTTTGCCTTCCCCTGCTTTCAACACTTAAAGCATTACCTGATGATTCCCCTGTGCTTTTTCTACGAGTTTCTTCATTCAAGATTACACTAACAATATCATCAACTTTCAAAATATTTGAAGCAGATGCAGTATTACTAACTACCATTACCAAACTATGCCAACTTTTAGGTAAAGAGCATAATATTAAGAGAGCCTTAATTTCATCATCAAAAACTATTTTAACTGAATTTAACTGATTTACTATTGCATGGAAATCATTAAGATGACTAGATACAGATCTACTTTCCTACATTTGCAAATTAAATAATTGCTTCATAAGATATACCTTATTTGAAGCTGAGGGATTTTCATATAAATTTTCCAAAGTATCCATTAACTCTACCGTTGTCTTTTTTTGTGATAAGTTGGAAATCATAGAAGATGCCAGGCTCAACCTTATAGATCCAAGAGCCTTTCTATCAAGAACATTCCATTCTTCATCTTGCATATCTGTGGGCTTGCTTTCAACCCCACCCAATGGTAAGTACAGATCTTTCTGATATAGATAATCTTCTATTTGCATCCTCCATAATTGATAATTCTTGCCGTTAAACTTCTCCATTCTTAGCTTACTTTCTTTTGCCATTGCTTTACTCCCACTCAATCAGAAACCCCTGTGAGTGAACCTGTAATCAACAAACACTAACCCACTCTATATCAGCTGTTAGTGAACCCAAGCTCTGATATGACTTGTTAGGATCTTATAGATACAATTGATTACTTTTGTGTAAGCAGCTAAACACAAAATTAAACCTGAATAATAAGTAACTAGAAATCAAAATCAGCAAAGAATAAGAGATACAAGAAACAATGAAAAATTGTATTAAACTCTTTTAGAAGGAAATACAATTGAAGAAATCTCTCTTTCTTCCACACCTCTCAGATGTACAGATCTCTTTCCCTCAAGAGTTCTATCTCACAATTACAAACACAATTCAGCAACTTGAATTGATTCACCCTTTTTCTCATACTTACAAGCTATGAAGATCTATCCCTATTATATAGAATTAGGGATCATGAGCTATGCATTCTCCACCGTTAGATACACCTCTTAATCAAAGGTTCAAATTAGTCTTGCCAAAAATAGAAATGCAGACTCAATACTAACAGTTAAACTTATCATGCAAATAATCTGTTCATCCACAAAAATAGACTTTTGGAACGCAGAGGTGACTGACATCGGTCCCTATCTGCCTGCACATGACCGACGTTGGCTGATCCATAACCAACGTCGGTAGCCTCTGGTCGACTCCTGACCGATGATGGTGACTGTGTAGTCTAACAACCTCTGCATTTGCTCATTTGGTGTAGCTTTTAGCTCCACACCTCAACAATCATAGCTTCAAGCCCATAGACTAGTTGGAATAGTTAAACCCTATCATACATTTATAATTCATATGATAAACCTATAAGACATCTTATAGTTTTTCCTCTTAGTCATCTTGTTTCACATCGCATATTTTAGTAAGCATCTTATCAATCACCTTGTTTGTAACTTCAACTTGGCCATTTTCCTGTGGATGATATGTAGTGATTTTATGATGTGATATCAAAAACTTGTTTTTAAGGGTCTTGATGATATTAATTAGAAAATGGGTTCCTCTATCACTTACCAATTTAATAGGACAATTGAACCTAGTAATGATATTCTCATATAAAAACTTAGTTGTGTCCTTCATATTACAACTTAGCATTGCAACAAATTCTATGCATTTGGTAAAGTAATCCATCACAGTAATTATGTACTTTATGTTGATGCATTTACTTGGGGGATTTATTGGCTTAATAAATTCAATGCTTCACTTTTTAAAGGGTTGTTGTGCTAACATGGGATGCAAAGGCATCTCATCTCACTGGTGTACATTCCCCATCCTTTGGAAAAAAATTTATTATTGTACAACTCTTTGTGTATCCTAAAATAGATAAGCCCACCATATACCACTTTGTAAAATCTTCCTCATAGTTGCATCTCCTATGAAATGGCCTCCTACTACTCCTTGATGTATTTCCTCCATAATTTATGAATGCTTATACTCTAGTGCCACTCTATGTAAGATCTCATCTTTACCTAAGTAATACAAAATTCCATTAACAAGACTATATAGAAGAGCTCTAGTTATCAGTTGTTTCTTATCTCTTTTTGTATAGTGATTTGGGAATGTCCCTTGTTTGAGAAACTGTGTGATCTCCTATAGTTGTTATGGAATCATAGTCACCTAGAATAAATATACATCTAGTGACTCATCTTGAAGTTCCTCAAGTTCCTCACCATTAGTTAGATGATTGAGATGGTTTGAACCATCATTATCCCATCCTAGTTTGATGTTAATTTAGAATTGAAATTACAAGAAAAGCATCATCCAGTGAGATATGCAACCTCCCAACAGTGGCTTGTTCACTAGGTATCATAGAGCTTGATGATCAGTGAATAATTTAAATTATGTAGCCAATAAGTAGTGCCTAAACTTATTTAATGTGAAAACTATGACCAAGGCTTCTCACTTAGTTATCATATAATTCTCTTCTATAGTTGACAACTTTCTACATGAAAAGTGGATTAGAGGATCTAGTCCTCCATCTCTTGGCTGTGTAATTACTAATCCAATGGTAATCCATGAAGCATCCACATACACATGAAAAGGTTTACTCAAATCTATAAAAATGAGGATCAAAGTAGTCACTAGTTGTTGTTTCAAATCAATAAATATGCTGTGATAGTCCTCTGTCCATACAAATTGAACTCCTTTTCATAGTAGCTTATCTAAAGGAGTTGATATAACAATGTATCCCTTGATGAATTTATAGTAATAAATAGTGTTTCAAAGAAAGGATCACACTTTTATTGAAGTCTTGGGAGGTGGCATATTCACAATGACTATGATCTTAGCTTGGTTTACTAGGATTCCTTTACTACATAGTACATGACCTAATAAAACATCAAAAGGTGTGAAAATAAAGAATTTATTCACATTTAATGGTATTATGATCACTCTACATATTTCTAACATTAATCTAAGTTTTGATAAATGTTCTTTGAAAAAAGAGAAAACTACCCAATCATCCAAGTATACTTATAGGAAGTCATGGGTAAAATACTTTAATGCAATCAATAGAGCTTTTGAGAACACTACAAGTGCATTTTTGAATCCAAATGGCATGACCTTATAAGTGAATGAACCCCATTCTTTGTTGAATGTGGTTTTGGTCTTATCCTCTTCTATGATGGGTATTTGATGGTAACTATTGAATCCATCCATGAATGATAACATTTCATGCCCAACAATAACCTCTAAAACTTCATCTATGAAGGGAATGGGAAATGGATCATTGACATAAGCATTATTGAGGATGTGATAGTCTCCACAAATGCATATCTCCCTAGTAATATTTGGTTGAACTACCATGGGGCTAACCTAATTAGCTTTCTCAACCAAGAAGATAATGGTTGCTTCCAACATGCGATTCATTTCAAATTTCACTTTCAGCTTCATATTCAGGTTCAACCTATATGGTCTCTTCTTGATTGGTCATGCACACTCTTTTAACTCTATGTGCACATCCCCCAAAGAAGGATCAACACCTTTGACTTTTATGAAAGTTGTAGGAAAAACAACCTGATAGTCTTAGAGTAACTAAAAAACCTCTGAGATATCTTCCTATGTCTAATAGTCTCTGACATGCACCATTTTGGGTCTTTATTATACATCAATATTTGACATGTGCTCATTTAATGGATCTTGATACATTCTATGTTCTTATTCAAGAGTGAAGTCATATATTATCTGTTATCATTCCCATTATAGAATCTATATATGCCATAGTTTTTACTCCTCTATTTCCTCTATGACTGGTTCTGATAGGGGTTTTAACTCTCTTTAGTTTAAAGAGATCCCCTATATTTATGTAAACCTCACTATCCACCCAAAAATATTTCTTATCTTCCCCCTGTATCTCATGGTAGGGCTGAATCCATGGTTGGGCCTCAGCTTGGCCAATTTATAGAATCTGTAAGATGTGTTTTGGGTTTTTCTCTATGACTTCATGTGAATTTGGTTCCCCTTATGCTGGTAAATATTCAAATTTTCCATGGCATAAAAATGTTTTCATATTTTTTAAAGTGACTTGTACCTGAGGATTAGTACTTTTTAAAATAAACATTTGAATGAAATCAGCTTGGATCTATGCCCAGTGCTTTGTTTCTCTTCTTCACTCTTGATGGATGTACCATGTTGTAGGGAAAAAATCTAGGGTATAGCTGAAACTATGTGGCTATAAATTAAAATATATACCTTCTGACATCCATGCCTTAATACACATATATATGTGAAGTTTCGGGCATTCACCTTCTTGATAGATAGGCTAATCTCTTCTGATAGTCTCAATAAATTTAAATCAAGTTATGAGCAGCCTACACACTTCATCCCATGTTAACTAAGCCTCAATATGGACTACCCACCAATTCATAGCAATCCCCTTTATTACATAGTCAAGAGAACTCACCCTCTGGGTCTCATCTGGTACATGATGTTGAAATCATATGATGAACTCACCAACATCTTCTATGGCAAAATACTAGGGTATCAATCACTTAGTTGTAAATACCATTAGAAATAGTCATATCTCATGATCTCATTTTTCCCAATTGAGTATATGGGTGTCTGAGTCTCCACTAATTAAATAAGATATATCCCAAGGAAGAACACCCTCTGGGTCTGGTTCTATGTAGTCCTGCTCAATACAACCCATTGGATATATAAATTTTACATTAGATTGTGTTGGAGATCTTACCATTGTTGATCACACATCCTCCTCAACCTTTTGAGGGATCTCCAAGGTATTTACCCTCATCTTGTCCAAGATCTATTCTATGCTGAGATCTGAGTCTATAGAATAGTATTTTTATAGATAAAACTATACTCAGTTGATTTTAGAGCCTTTTATCTACCTTCAATTATGACCTTCATCCAACTAGCATTGACACTAGCATAAGGTGAGTTTAGCTCTTTTGGAATGATATAAGGTTTAAAATTAGTCTTGTTCAAAGGAATGATAATAATCTTATCATCTTGATGAGATTCCAATTAATTCATGGTTGTATTAATAGTCATACACCCACTTCTTCCCTATCAGAGCAGAGTAGTGAGTCTCATCTATCTTCATATCAATTACTTTGAAATCACCTCATAAATTGAGTTCTATGACTTTGATTTTGACATCATCTAGGTGACCAGTAGGTTTGACCCTTCCATAGTCCATAAGGTTGAGTGTGATAGGGATATAACTCAATGTAGGTCTTTCCAAGGCTTCCCAAGTGGATTTGGGGATCATATTTGTAGTGTTTCCAAAATCAAATACAACATTGGGTATGTCATATCCAACTAATTCTATGTCCATCCTTGCATCAATGTTCTAAGGTTTCATGGTCTTTACAAACTGAACCAACTTATCCATCTACTACTATCCTTTTTGTGCATATTATAGTAGGATAGGGATCAAATTTGTGATGCTTTGGGAGATATCCTAATTATGTAGCATACCAAGGAGTCTCATTAAATCTATCAATGCAGTGACACCTTCATCCTATCTTACTACCCATACATCTGTGCATCAAGAGCAGCACCATTCCCTTCATTCATCCTTTACTGCTAGATTATCTTCAAAGTTTGCACAACTTCTTGCATCATGCCCTTTTTAGTAGTAGGTTCAAGGTATTGGTTTGGTTGTGCCTTTTTAATACCCAAGTCTTTATGCATTTGTAATGGAAGTAATCCCTATTTTGCATGTTATTATCTAGTTACTACCTATAATGTGGAATTGTCCTTAGCTACGCATGAATCATATTACCATTTCCAATAGGTCTCTCCCTCTATTATCTTTCTATGACTAGACAATCTTTTGTATTATGCTTTTCTATCACTCTACAATATGCACAGTAAGGTTATCTCTGAGGATTTGTAAGACAATTAGTAGGGAACCTACTAATGTTTATGGTTTTCTATGTTTTAGGAACCCAAGGCAATGCCAAGGGATTATATCCTAGTATTATTCTCCCTGAGGTAGGAGTAACCTATGGTGCATCTACAAATTTCTATATAGCAATCACAAATACATTCTTAGTTATATCCTCCTTCAATTCTTAGAGTGCATGGAAAATATTATCATCATATGTAAGTGACTTGTATAATTATAATACATGTTTTGTGGAATCTTTATGTAATACTATAAAATATAACACTGCAAGGTTGCATGCCCTACCACTCTGCATATCTTACAAAACTTTGTCTTAACCCAGGGGCATTCATTTCTATCATGCCCTTATTTTCCACACTCTATGCACTAGATATCTAACTTGGGTCTCTCAACCCTTCCTTGAAATTGATTTAATCTACTCAAAATAATTTACAAGGTAATTTCTACTTTAGATGATGGTACATCTATATCAAGATACTCTTCAATCTGCTCTACCCTAATAATAACAACATTGGCATCAGCATTATCTCCAAATTGAGTTTGAGCCATGGAAAATATGATCTATGGTCTTAAAACTACTACAAATCAAGTGACTTTATATTTATCTTCCAAAACAAATTCTACCTTATTCATGATGTCAAAAAATCTATGATCATAGTCACCAATAGTCTCCTAGGGTCCTTTCTATATCTCCTTCAAATCCTAGATTATTTGGCTTGAAATCTTCTTAACCTTAAACTCTATAATGATCTAATTATTAACATCATATAGGGATAGAGTGTGATTCATTATCATGAAGTACTTCACTCTCGAGGGGTGATTTACCAGGTTCTACAATTACCACCTTCCTTTTTTAAATCATTTCAGGTGCAATGTTATTATTAGCTTTCCTTTTTACCTGCTCTCCCCTTTGTAACACTCTATCCTGAGGGTGAGAGCTAAAATGGCTAATAAGATAGATATAAACCCTATTCCCCTACACCAGGGGATAATTTTTTGCCTATACAACTTTCACCATGCCCTTGAGCCAAACAGGAATATCAGAGTTGATAGTGGAGACATTCCTTCCAACCCAGTGTCTGGCGATGCTATTGATGAGTCTTAGGTTTCCCCTGCTCCTACCAAAACAAAAGATGTCTCTTTCTCCACCCCTAAAAAAACCCATGTTGATACCCCCAGCTCCTTGGTGAGCAAGAAGGGTAAAAAGAGAAAGGTTGATGAAGAGGAAGAAAATATTAAAGAGACTATGGAAGGGACCCACAGGAATCTAGGTAGGGCCATGGGGGGCCAAGGTGGAAAATCTCACAAGCCTCCAAAATTAATAAGGAAAGATTCCCCTCCAGAGTGTGAAGGTCAGGGCAGATTGTTGGTAAACCCACCCTGAAGGCTAGACTGATTGATTATTCAGAAAGTGCTTTGGAAGAAGCAACCTAGGAGGAAGAGTTTGAGGAGCTGGAAATCCAAGAAATTTTGGAAGACACTGGAGGGAAGAAGGCTACTAGGGATTTTGAGGTTACCGAGGAGCAGGGTGCTGACACTATGGGAAATACTAAAAACAAGGGCAAAATGTATGTCGAGGAAGCTGGTGAGGGCACTGATAATGAGACTGATTGGAAAAATAAAATTGGGGCCCTGAAGGACCGCATTCAGAAGCTAGAGAAGGTTTTCGCCAAAGGGATTCGAAATACAATTCTGCTGAACATGTCTATGCTGGAGGTGATGGGTAATACTAGGTATGCTGACAACATGGAGAATGAGAAACTTAATTATCTTATCAAATCAATAGTTATATAAGGGGAGACCCCTCTGACTCTAGTCTTTCCATTACTTGTGTTTTGTTTCTGTCTGTTGTTCTTAGCTGTGCCGTCGTCTCTCTGAAGGCATTTTTTGTTTGTTTGCCTTCTTGTCTTTTTTGATTGTAAAGGGTTTGGCCCCTAGTTTTCCACCTTACTTTATCAAAAACATCATATAGGGATGCTCTGGATTTTTTTTTGAAAGATTAACTCCATTACACATCCACCCAAAACATCGATCAATTCAAACTTGTTGATATTGTTTACGGTGATTACTTTTGCCTACCATTTCATGTCGTAGGTAAGTAAGTGATTTTTGGGGTCTATAGACCCATCACAGGGAGCTAGGTGTATAAAATCACCCAATTTCTCTACCGTAATAAGGTTTGAATGATGGTTTTGGTTTTTAAGACTTCTATGCACTTGGGGATGACTCTTGATCTAGTATAAGTTGTGACATCTCGTTTTATTTTATGGTAGTAGAGGTTACAAATATATCTCCATAATTTCTTTCCTCTTCTTCTAAAATCTAAAGTTGTGTAATGAAATCCTTAACCTATGCAAGGATTAGAGGATTTGTCTTTGTAGTAAGCAATGTTGTGATGCACTTCTTTTGTTTGTCTAAGAAATTCTATATAACTTCATGATATGCAAACTTTTGTACTTATAAAGTTTTTCTATAAACTTCTTCCATAATTGGTCCTTGTCAAGTGTCATCATCTAAAGTTGTAGGGAAATTAATATGATTTTGAAAAAATATGAACTTGAGGATTGTGTTTCCTTTAAAGATGATCTTTACCTCCAAAGATGTATCTCTCAAAACTTGAACCTGTACTATGTCTATGACTATAAGGTAATCTTTGAAGTTCTTTTTGGAATACCCCTTCTAAAAATTGTGAAAATTTTACTCGTCTGTCCTACTTATATACTATTACCTTATTATTTTATCCATATCAGACCCTCATCACTTAATCTCCCTTTGTCTCTACTTGGATTGGGATACTTTCTCTATTTCTCTTCACTATACCCTTCTCCTTGTCATCTTATATCATCCAAATCATCAATGCCACAACTCCTTCTATTTATAGTTTCATGAAGTGTACTCTATCTATTCCATCTCCTCTATTTTCATAACTCTCTTTCTAACTCCAAATTATATTTATTATCCTTCTCCTCTAGATTCTACATAGTGGACTCAAGTTAAAGCTATATCTTTTCATCTTTGACTCATTCTCCCCTATTCCACACACATCCCCTTATGCCCAAATTGACTAATCCATATTAGCAGGAGTGGGCACCATGGCCTTCTCAATAGGCAATGTTTTGATTAGTATTAGAAGTCATTGTAAAAATTTTCCTTTGATTCCTCTCAAAAATTGATCCTTCACAACATCAAAGGACAAATATCTTTGTACTACAAACTCAGTGATATATCCATCAATAGTGGAAGCTATCTAATGATCAATCACATGAGTCCAATTTATCTCTAGATTTTATAACTATTATATCTTCTCCTTGGTCCACACAATAATTTCACTGGCTCATGGTAAAAGATAGTGATATTCAATTCAAACCAACCAATTAGTTAGCAAGCTCGGTATTTCACATCAGAAGATCTCATAGATTTCATCATAGAGGTGTTTTTGTTTAATATCCCTTGAGGTACACCCAATTATTTGGATTTATTTCTATATGAATTTGAAAATTTTATAGTATAATCATCTCTCCACCTCTCTTTAGTTCGGTAACCATCACAACATATCCACGCTCACTAAACCATTGTTAGTAGAGTTTCTTGGTTTCATGAAAACATGTTAATTACAGGGATAGGGTGTGCGAAGTGACTTATAAATATTAAATAAAGGTTTAATCAAGATTTGGAATCCATAAACAATGTTTATCTTAGAGAAATATACTAATCTAAAGGTTCAATGCATGATGGAAACTATTTACAAATAATGAAATTGATACATCCAAGTAATATAATGAAGGAAACAATCATCAGAACATATAAAACTCTATGATTATACCAATAAATAACTCAAATACTTATAATTCATATTAAATGATCTAATATTAGATATTATAATAAAGAAAAACCTCATAGATTGATGTCTAGTTATGTCAATATATTGTGCGAAAGCTCTCTGAGAATAACATTCAATATTATATTACTTACATACATATCAGAATCAACATAATCATCAACCCTTATATTACATTAGTTACAAATACTTATAGGTAATATTTCATATAGTTGTAACTTATTGATTTAACATGCTGAAAATAGATCTCCATATCACCTTTGGTGGAATCCTAACCAAGGATATTCCCATAACAACTCCTAACAACTCACAACCAAAATACAACTTGAATCACCCTAGGATGTTCTCATATATATAGATCGTTATACATTTACCATTTACCACTAACATTCATTCAAGATGATATCAACATAGTGAGACTATAGATGGTAGAGGAACCATATCAATATCCTATAAGAATAAAAGACAAGATAATGTGTATACAAGGTAATGTGAAAATCAAAGTGAAGGATGATGGTAATAAAGAACAATTAATGAAGAGGAGTGATGAAGGTAAAAGTAAATCAAAAACATTTAAAGTGATATTGGGATCATATTCTACAAGAGATATTAAAATAATATGTGGAAGGCTCAATGGAACATGGTTTATATGTGGGGAGGTAAAACACCATGCACTTGAGTGCCTTCATGTGCATGTTGATGGTGGCAAGAGAGGAAGTGACAATGCATAATATTATAAATAGATGAATAGACTATGAAAATAATGTAGAAGAGCCTAATTAAGGAGAAATTTAACTAACAATGAGGAGAGTCTTGAAGGTTAAAGGAAAGAGTGAATATGTGAGGTAGTAAAGATATTTTTTTCACTAAGTACAAAACAAGAGGTAAATATTGTACATAACTATGGTAGATAGTGAAAAAACATATAATTTAGTATCCAAGGAGATTGTGAAAAACTTGGGATTTTTGAAAATTATTCATCTAAGGCCATACATAGTAGAATGGCTAGTGGAAGGTGAAGATAATGTTGTGTAAGAATAATGCAATGTGGAGATGAAGATTGTCAACCACATAAACAAGGTTATGTGTGATATGTTAGAAATGGATGCGTGACATGTTTTTTTGGGGAGTTTGTGGTAGTGTGATTGTGATATTTTATATGATGGAAAGGAAAATAAAATATGAGTAAGTATGGATGAGTTTATATCCCAAATACACTAAAGATAAAAAATAGAGAGGATGCACACCAAATTCATTTGTTTATTTTTAGTAGAAATAAGCACTTGCATGTGGAAAAGGGGTTAGAATATGTGAAGATGTAAAATAGTTCCATGTAGAGGAAGCTAAATGAGAGTGCAAACCAAAAATTTAGGACCGTTTCAATTGATATTGTTATAACAATGGAGTGGAAGAGTTAATTTTCCAACACAAATATATGAGGTCAACCTCGGGAGAGTAGAAGATGGAAGGTAGAATTTAAGTTACATGGTGTAAGAGTGTTAAAGCCTTTGAAAAAGGATGAAAGGGTGGTTTTATCACCTAGATATAGTGTGTGAGCACCATGCTTGCACTTTTTTCTTACCCAAGGCATATGTTGTAAGAGCATCTGAGTTTATATGTAATTTCACATCAACTAAAAATATTTCAATTTCAAGAAAATTGGAGAAGTGTTGTTTTACACCACCCTTGAGTGTAAGACATATTTTTATTTATTTTTTCATATCATACAAGTTCACATATGTTTTTTTTTAATGTTGTGTTAGTCTCTTATTTCATAGAGTTTTAATTATTATTTATTTGAATAATATTGAATAACTTTACACAAGAAATGGTGTTGGTATTTTTTAAAAGTGCAGTCTTGTAGATATATGTGATGTAATTTCATAAGTATGTGACATATTGTAGAACACTATATCTTTCATTTGGGTCACCACATATGGTTTTTATTTTATGCATAAGCAACAGGGTTGGTGAGAGTTCTTGGAGGAATTGGTTCTTTGCAACATAAGTATTGTGATTGTTTGTGAATCATTTTGAGAGCTTATGGTAATGTGCATTAAGGTTCTTAATGGATATGAAGATCATGGTTCAAGTATTTTTTTGTACATTTATTGGTTGAGAAATATTATGACTTAGCCTTGTGAGGTTACAACTTTTGTTTGACTTGTCTCAAGTGTAGATTGGTTTGGGTGTATATTTTATTATGATGTGTTATGGAAAATAGCCACTACATTTAATTCCTTTAATCATGGGAAGTTGATAGGGATTCATTTTATATTTAATGTGACATAGTATGCCATGATTAATTGATATGTAACATGTTATAGTGCCTTGGAATTGTGTTAGACATTTAAAATCTATGGCACACTAAGTTGTATTTAATGATGTTAGTGGTTTTTTTGAGAAATTAATGAAAAATGGGTGGATTGTGTGTATATATAAACACATAACCTACATTTTAAAATTCATTCAATTATTGATTGGAATAAGTAGTCTTAAATGCATTTTCAAGGAGTATTTTAATTATATTTATGCCCAAGTTTGTGAGGGAATCTATGGATCGATTCATTTAGAACCACATGCGGTGTTGGACTGTTATCTATAAGCATACATGTATTTGTGAGGTTGTAAATTTATATTGTTGGTGACTAATATAATTATTTGTAGATCTATGTTTGAAGTAATGAAATTAATTTTGTTGCATAAATTTATGCCTTGTAATTGTGGGTTTCATGATAAAAGGCATCTCTTAAATATGACCCATAATTGTGACTGCATCACATTATATATGAAGCATTGAATATATATATATATATATATATATATATATATATATATATATATATATATATATTCAATGCTTCATAGTAGCCTCTTTCAAATGCAAGATTTCTATAAAACCTAAACATATTTAGCAAAACCTTATGCTATGAGACATAGGTCTTCTATAGTAAAATAAAAAAAAATTCAAAGAATAAAAGGAGAGATAAAATAAATTCAATCAAAGTAATGTCTTACATAGGAAAAAAAAATTAAAATTCATAACTAAAATTATATAAGAAAAAACTTTTAGAAATTCTATTTTTCTCCACAAACCACCACAAATTGTGTTCCATAACCCACAACCAAATATTATGTAGAAGAATTCTAAAATAAGAAATAATACTAGTGTAATTCCACCCAAATAAGGTCAAAATTGATAAATACAAAGATAAAACTAAAATCTTCTTCCATAACCCTTACCCAAATCTATCCTAGTCTTTGCCCATAATTTTTTATAACCATTTCCCAAAACTTCTACATGAAACATTGCCAGAAATGTCCACAACCACTAAGCACATCCATTTTAAAATGAAGCATCACAAAACTCATAACTATACTATATATCCTCCATCTTCTAACCAAGATTTTTCATATCCAAACAAATCTAGAACAAAATAAGTCTTCAATAACACTTAAAAATATGCAAATATCTCATCCAAAATCTCTAAAAAACATGGAAACAAATCATGAAAAAATGACATATGGAATGAAGTGTCAATTTTCCTTTCTGATGGATGATTTTTACTCCTCCAACTATTTTGGAATTGCACAAAGGTGTTTTATATAAAAAAACCATTAAATTCAATTAGCTCCAAATCGCCATTACATCTATAGTCTCTTCTCCTAGCAAAGAAATACCATGGTTTGAGATCGCCCAATTTTTTTATAAAACAATAAATCTAACAACCCTTGGTAGAGTAAAGTTAGAATAAAATCTCTACACAATTATATATCTAACTTACATTGACAAATGTTTTTATAATAATATCCACAATAATGTTAATCTCTCTCCATCTTCTAACCAAGAGTTTCTACAACCAAAAAAATCCAAACTAAAATTTGTGTTTAAAAACACTTTACACAATTGAATATAAGCAAACAACTCAACTAAAATTTATCAAAAACATTGACTCTGACTACAAAAATATACTTGATGGACTAAAATGGCCATTTTCCTTCCCGCTTTCACTGGGTGATTTTTATCACTATATATATATATATATATTCATGGAACTTGTTTTCTCTCTTTAAAAAACAAAGGTTTTATACGTTCAAAATATATATCTCCAAATGGATCTAGATGTGATATAAAATTTCCAAACAAATATAGATCCATAACTTCTATGATCTAACCCTTCCATGATTTATACCGTAGTCTTTTGATAACCTGACTTAAATGATTCTAAGGAATATTCTAAGAGATTTTCCAAATTTGAGTTCTTACTATTTTTAATCTTAGGGTAAGGACATTGTGTAACAAGTACTAATTGAAATTTTTTACAAGATGATTTTTTCCCCAAACCCTTATTTTTACTCATATTAAAACCCCATAATAGATCTAAACCGAAGGTCTACTATATCATTTATAGATACATAAAGTACCTCCATGCTCACTTGAACTAAACACCTAAGAAGATTGGAAACATCTTAGAAAGAAGAAATTCTCTCTTTTCCCCAAGCTTCCTAGAGAAATCTTCCATATTAGTATTATTAGCACTATCAAGATCCACTAATATACCACTAATATTTCCTCAAGATCATATATTTAGTCATTTAGTATAAATGATGTTATAGATAAAGCCCAACCCATCATGTCTACCACAACTTTTTGAATCCTACATCATCGACCTTTGGGTCAGGATTCCTCTCATCCTCCTTATTATTGGATCATATATGTGCTCTATCTCTATGATCTAAGGACATATTTATGACCTACACTACATAATAATGGACAGGGGAACATCTACTAGTAATGTGTACTATCTTAATACTCTATCATATTAAAACCTCTCGATGAGATTATTGAATTTGCCATGGTATCATCCACTCACTTAGATCTTCCACATCCATATGGCATCCTCAGCCCAACCTAAATCATATTTTTATTGTTTTTAGGTGATGTCTCTCTATTAAATAAAATTTAGGCCTTTCTCTAATATGTAGTCTCCTCCTCACTTAGTTTTAAGTGTCTTACCCATATCCCCACATATGGTATTTATCTATCCTTTGGTATAAGGGGTCAGTTGTTGGGTCTAACCACTAGAAAACCTACTCATGGGACTAAACCTATAGGGGTTTACATAATTATATCATAATACCATATTATTCATATATGAATCTATTAAAATAATAATATAAATGGGTGAGCATGCAACATCCTTTGGCATACACTATCTTGTTTACCTTCATGTCCCCTATCACGTGTCAGAGATCATAGGTACATGGTACCTCTCATGTGTTGAATGTAAAGAAGGAGATTAATACTAGAATAAACTATTTTAAAAATTATGATGCATCCTATGTATTATATCCATCAAAATTACCCTTCTTTCACTCTCTTGTATCTTTGTAGGTACCCCCATATAATATCCATGTGGTGATATATACTCATCCCACCCAAATCTATCGAGTGCCACTTTTTTCCCCCTCATTGGTAACCTAAATACCCTCCAAAATTCCTCTAGGCTCACTTTCATCTCCTTTGTTGGTAATCAAAAGGTATAAATATCAATTTTCTATTATTCCACCAAAGTCATTAGAAGAGATAAGTCATATCATATCATTGGTATCTGTGCAAGATGGCCTAAGTTATCTACATCTAAAAGCTCCCACTATGACTCATACAACCCTGTTTATTATATATAATGTATTTCTCTCCCATATAAAAATTATTGCATGTGTATGAGGTCCCACATCACAATAAATAAAGATAAACAAATTAATATTTTTCTCATTAACATATATTTAACAAAATTTTAATTTCATATTTCAAAAAGAAGAAAACATTTTAAATCCTTATAATCATATTATTTTCCCTATAATTGTATAGTTACATAAGGATCTTGTAAATATCCTCCCAAAACCATACTTTTTACTCCTAAAATGATAGAGCTCTTCCTAGAACCATACAATTCCTCCCAAAAACTTGGAGTTCCGAATTTGGGGAAAAATGGCTCCCCCTATTTCAATAACTTTATAAATTTCATAAATAAAGGAAAAATGAAAAAATATGGATTTCATAGTTCTCACCAAGAGTGTTTGATCAGTTGGTGTAATTATTGCATGAACTCAGTCGAGTCTATGTGGTAAAATCCCTCATCTTCACCCACAAATTTATTCTCTTAGGTCTATATTTGCAAAGCTGAAAGTTAAGAATAAATTTAAGTTTATATTATAAAATTCACTTTTTCTTTACATGTGTTTGTGAAAACCCCATAATTTCATTTTACTTTTCACTTTTCATTAATTTATACACTTATCAAGGTGTAACATACATATAATCTAATGAAGACATGTGAACTAATGATATTTTAGGATGATGTTAGTGCATGCTTATCATTGATATCAAGTACATTATTATCTTATTGTTTCAAATATATTTTAGATTTAATTGTGCTACTAAAAATTTATATGTCATTACCTCATATAATCAATATCATTATTTTTCTCATGCTCGTATTACTATTGTTACACACTCTTGCTGAATATCGAAGGGGGAAACTCTATTATATATATGTTTTTGTTACTTTAATTAGTGTTGATGTTTAATCCATACATGATTATATATGATAATGGATATTTAAGGTTAGACATATACATGGTACCTCACTTCAATTTTTGATGACTCTAGGACAAATAATTTAGATATGGTTTTATTGATTTGACTATAGATTATATAATGTTTGAGCTTAGATGTGATTATATTATTACACTAGTTTTAGTATTTCAATTTTTTCAAGAATTTGTTAATATTTAAATTTGACCCATGCATGTGTAAAAAAGTAAAATAATGTTTTTTTAAGATTTAGCACAAATTTAGAGGCACACAATCTCATAGGGGCATTGATGTATGCTTAGTCAAACCAGGTTATTGCTTTTAGTATTTATTTTTACATTTTAGTGTGTATACACACTTTATTTATTTTACCTTAATATGTATGCATACACACATCAAATTTTGGAATTAAGCATACATATAATAATGACCCATATGTATTTATTAGTCATTAAATTTCATTATTATTGGGTACCTATATACTTTTAGGTTATTAATATAAATTAGTTATCATTGGTACATTTTTTTTTGTTGTGTTCCCATTTGTTTTTGGTCCTCCCTTTCTCTATATAATTTTTTTCATCCTATCATTCCCCCGACAAATGTACACATAATATTTCTAGGTTCATTCCAAAAATGTACACACTACATTTTTGAGGCCTAGAAACATAGTGTGTATGTTTTTGGGGGTGTTTGTGTTTTAGGCTTGCTAGCATTTACCCATGTCTTGTGGTCCCATATTATTTATCATTATTATTATTTGATATTATTTTGAGAACTAATAGGTCCCTAATTTGAATTGAGGTCATCTATAAATATACATGTATCTTAGTGCATTTAAATATGAAGAGAAATTTTGAAAGAACATGTAACATTCATTTTCATAGTGATTTATTGAGTATTTATAAGAATTATACAGAAATCATGCAAGCATTTAGAGAGAATTCATTGTAGCATTTAAGTTCATGGTAGTGAAACATTGCATCATATTAGTATTCTTGATTGAAGTATTATATTGCGTTTACATAGCAATTTGTTTTTATATTTAACATTGTTGAGGAACTTGATAAGTAGTCAGTGCTTAAAACCCCTACTAAAATTGAACATCAACCCCAATATAAATAATTTTCCTTATCATTTATAGGTTCAACTACCTAATTAGGTTTTGTAAAAGATGTGTAATTTCATAGTAATTACCATGAATTTTTATAAAATTGAGCAAGGTTTTTAAAGCCCTATGTTTGATGAACACAATCATTAAAAACATTTATGCCTATGAGTAATTTATGAGTAATTTATGAGAATCATTAATAGTTTTGGGGCCCAGAAATGCATTGCCTATAATTTTGGGAAAGTTTTATGTTTTCTTCAATTTTTTTACATTAGATTCACTTACTATTTTGGTTTTTTTGACATTTTTAGATCTTAATGATTGTTTTCAAATCTCATTAAAATTAAGATAATCATATAAATCCTTTTTGTTTCTTTGTGTTTAAAAAATTAATTAGGTCTAATTTATAATTTTTTAATCTATTTAGATGTAGTTAAATGTTTATGGATATTTGTGTTGCAATTTGATTGAATCTTATTCATATTATAAGTTTTAAGGTTAAATGCATGTTTTTAGTTTTTTTATTAGAACTCATTGATGTATCTATTATTCACAAAAAATAATAAGTTACATAGATGCTTACAAATAAATTTGGTCGGTTGGTATTCACAACCTAAAATCTATGCCAATTATTTTATGTTGGATAAACACAAGTATATAATTAAAAAATAAAAAATTCATATCAAAACATTGAGGTAAGTGTGAAAATCATGCAAAAGAATTAAATTAGAAGGTAGTGGTAACAAATTATCCTTGGGAAAAAGGTAAGCCCAAGAAGAGGGCTCTACCAAAAGGAAAATTAGTTACAACCCACACATCTTGAGTGTTTTTTCAAAGGATATGAAGAAACTAATATGCCACACTTATGAGGTGGAGGCATGATAAATCCATATTTCTCACCACCGTACACTATAAAAAACCATCGAGATGTTCCAACAAAGTATTTTTTACATGGTGATATACCCCAACTACCAGTTGACAAGGAGGGGAGGAAAATAAATTGTGAGAGCATTTATGCCATCATTATGGCACCATTGGAGGAGAACCATGCAACAAAATATCATGAGAAACTTAAATATTATTATAAGGGGTCATCCCCATATGGGTGAGTAACTCATGAAATGCTAAAATTTTAGAGCCAATTTTGTTGCCTATGTTTGAATATTGAAATAATTAGAATATATTGAAATAAATTCATTGCTAATAAAAAATGAATTGAAAATTTTTCATTTCTAGTTTTCCAAAGTTGAAAAAATTGATGGATCTAAAAAATTTCCACAAAAAAGTAATGTGAGTTGGCCATTGAGCATTATCCCAAAAAAAACCATCTCCAATTAAGGGGCTCTAGGTGAAAAGGATAAAAGAGACAATGCATCCATTTCCAAGCTTATTGAGCATGAGGACAATCCCATAATAGATGCTTAAATTTCTTTGATATAGCACACATAAAACACTTAGGATTAGGGATTCATATGTGTTTGAGTCTTTCCATTAGTGTCGAGCCCTAATAGATAAGACACCAAAGGAAATGGGTAATTTTGAGCTCAAGCTTAGCATTCCATATAAATTTGAATTTTAAAAGGCACACTATAAGTAAATAATTAAAAATAAATTATTCTTTCAACTTTCCTGACATCAAAGAGAAGGGGCTTGTGATCTAGTATAAAAGGCCATGAAAATAATTCTTGAAAGTAGTGTCACAATTCCACCACTAATGTTTACACTAGGAAATTGAAGGTTACAAACCAAGTTTCTAGAGCATGAAATATGATATAAGATCTTGAATACATATGATGGAAGGTAATTCAAAGGCTAAAACATTGAACTTCCTTTGTAAATTAGGCCATGTAGTACAATCCCTAAAAGAGATAATATCTTTAACAGTGACAATTCCTTTTTAAAAACTTGAATGGCTTTGATTCTTGGTGTGTTATCAAGAGGGATGTTCATAGTATTCATGATAGGGGATCATAAAATATTATGGTCATTGAAATAAAGACCAAATTTAAACCCATAAATGATCCATTTGAGATAGGTATTGACAATGTCAAAGGCTTTCCAATTACTTTTGTCCACAAATGATGCCTCAATTTGACTAGGGTTAAAGTGATGAGTAGAGTGTTAAACCGTAAATTTATATAAAAATTCTTTACATAAGGAGATAATTCAAATATTTAATGTCTTAGCATAATTTTCTAAGCCTCACACCCTCCAATAGATCACACCAACCATTTCATGCACAAAGTAATCATTTATTGTATATATCATTAATGCCCATGCCACCCTTGTCTTAAGGGAGACAACAAATACTCCAAGACATTCTATGAAAGCCTCAAGTTTGATTATCATTGTAAAAAAGAGAATTTTAAGTATTTTATATAAATTCTCATAAGAGGCTTTAGAAGGATCCAAATAATAAGCGTATTAGACATGAGTGGATGCAATAATTTTAGTGCAAACTTGGATTTTTATTGCTAAAAACAAAGTCTTTGTGATTCATTTTTAATTTTTTTTAACTCTTTCAATTACATACTACCTTAATTCAGGGGAAACTATCAAAATAAAAAATAATGCCTATTAATTTGAACATCTCCCCTTAAATGATCCATTTACATGGGCTATCTTTCAGTCAATATGGAAAAGGCATAATTCTCTATGTGAAACATTACATTTTGGCCCACTACGGATTGGATCCCAAAGAATTACAAAATATATCAAGGCAATGCAAATCCTATTTAAAAGAGGCCTCATAATATACAAGTACAAGGAAAGAATCATTTTGGAAGTAGCCATTAAGTAGTTGAGTGGCTCTATCAAGAAACACAATTCCTCTAATTAGGCTATGATCATCTTTATGAGTAAGAAGTTAATGCAAGATCATCACTACATTTTGTAAATTTTGGTCTATTTAAAATGTATTTATTCTTTATAGGTTCATTAAATTCATATGTGAGTTTTTAGGAGTCACTATTAGGTTCTACATCTCTGTTAAATTTGAATTGGAATCACTTTGACATTTTCTACCAATTCTACAAATTTTAATTTTCAAACATTCCTATCAAATTTTGGGTCTTCAATCATGTTTAAATAAGTTAAACATTATAATTTGTTTTATTAGGATATATAAGGATTCAAGGTTATTTCAATACATACATGGTACACATGATTAGTCATTTTAATGGTCATTACAGTCGTTAGGGTAGTTAGGAGTCTTTCAACATTCTTGAGAGGGATCAAGAACTGTTGGGTAGTTATTGGGTCATATATAAACTTGTAAATTATTATGTGGGAGATAGAGTTTGGGATGAATTTTAGGTGAAATATATGTAACCCCAAAGAAAATTAATTAAAAAGTGTCTCAGTTTTTGAAAACTAATGATTGCAGACCCTATTTCCTATACATGTGCAATGACAATGATTGTGTTTACCATAGTAAAGGAGAAAGTTACAATAATGATATGCATTTTTAGTTTCTTGTGAAGTTAATAATTTTTATAAATGTTTATTAAGAATTTATTTATTTGTCTACAAAGTCCTTTGTGCAGATTTAACTTGTAAAGTCTGTGTTCTTTGTATACTATGTGAAGATTGATCGAGTTTGTATCAAGATGTGAGAAGTCACTATGAAAGTTGATTGATGCACAAATTAATTGGTAAAATATTTTTCATAATGATTATAAATTTATTATTATGATTTATAATTAATTTAATATCTATAATATTTCATAATCAATGTACTCAGACCTATAGACAAATGTGTAACAAAACACAACCAAACTCAGAATATCTAGAAGGGGAAAAACAAAGATGTCAAGGAAGTGATTAATGGTTATAAGAGGTTTATAAAATTATTATAGACCATAAATAATTATTATAGACAATTTAAACTAATTTGGAAGTCTAATCCTTCAAATATAACCTTCTCAGGTTAGATAGTCAAATACAAACCTTGTACTAGGGTTTCAAAATAAGATCTTGATTCCTGAGAGTTGGCACTAGTTAAAATTTATGAAAATTGGTGAATTTTTTTTTCAAGTCCTATAACATATTTTTACCTATATGGATTGTTTGAATATGGATATAAGCAATTGTGCTTGAACAGGGGTATGAGAGACCTAATTAGGTCTGTAAAAGGTTTGGAAAAGGCATCTAATAGTTGAGTTAAGCCAAGAAACTTTATGGAAAAAATTTAAGTGATATAGGGTGGTAAATTATATCATTATGTTCCCAATAAAAATTAGTACATGTTTGTACATTAGAAATTAGACAAAAAAAAGGATACTAGAAAGCCTGTCAAAGGAAAGTAGGGTATGTTGCAAAGGATTTTTTGAGGAGTCTTGTGGATGGGATAAAGGTTAAAAATAGGAATTTATAGATTTTTTAAAAGGATAAGAATAACCCTAATAAAATAAAGATACCTTTAATTATGCACTGAGTCATTTAGCCTATGAGTCAATGTACGAAGGGATTAGTAGAGAGTTAAGGCATTAAGATTGCTTGAAAGAGTAATAGGTAAGAAAGGAGATGAAAATGAATGAGTGAATTCAATAATCAATATTGAATAGTACACTAATAGAACAAAGTGATTTAATAAAGAGAATAAAGGTCATGAAAGTCGTTAAGAAGGAAAAGCATGGAAAATTAGAGCTAGGTAATTTGCAAAGGTGAAGTGTATGTGAATGTTATGCATCAGAAGATAACCAAAATATTATGTTGTAAGAGCATATAGAGAAAGAGAAAGAAGGAAAAATAGTTAGATGGATCAAAAAATCATAAATATTTTAAATTTATGTCCATTAATGGTCAAATAATCCAAGACCTATAAGAAGAGTGTCTGCACAATCAAATGAAAAAAAATCCAAATCTAATAGATTTTAGCATGGTGATGATAAATGGCCACTCAATACAGTCATATGATTTAAAAAAATAAATATTAAGGATGATGGTCCTCTACCAAGTGATACAGGCACATTCCATTCCTTAATAAACTATAATGATGTTGTCTAATAAGTATCAAAGTTTGATCAATCTTGTTTTCTCTAGTATTATGATTATAGGCAGGATGTGGTCAAGGCAAAGCAATAGGGCTTTGACAATAAGTTTTTAAGAGACATTAATAAAAGTTATTAGCATCCAATTGGTAATTAGCTTTGGATATCTTGCTTTAGGAATGAATTTAATGTTGCCTTGTTAATAATATTCCCTAGTTATTTATTGCATAATGTTTCATCGTGGACTTGAAACAAATCTGGTCTAACCAAATTCTAAGTAACATTATAAAACTCACATAAGAAATCATCAAATCCTAGTGACTTTTCATTATCCATACATTCATCTGTAACATAAATCTCATATAGAGTGAGGGGGCATCATAAATAAACTTAGTCAAATGGTGTATCTTGTAGGGAATAAAATATAAGCACTCTTTTAATGTTGGAACTATTTACTCTAAATTTTCTTGGGAATGGAACACCAATTTATAGTGGTTTAAAAAGGCCAAAAATATTTTAGATAGACTAGTGAGGTGACTATGAGAAGTTTGAATTTGTTTGATTTGTTCTCTAGTTTTTTTCCCTTTATATATTTGAAAAAATATTTCACTTGATGCAGTCATCAATATTGATCCAATACAATTGAGCATAGATCTAAGTGCCTCTAGTATCATGGGTTTGTAAAAGCTGGAGCTTGTGTTTAAGTTTAGATGCCATAGTCTACAATTGGGTGTCAGAAAGGATTTGTTTGGGTTGCATTATACATCTCTAGTATTTCTTATTCATCATTCTATTAACCTTTTTTTGAACTCAAGACACTTTTTTTATATAGTGGTAAAGGAAAGAGGTGGTGTGATTGATTGCATCATTCCATCACTTAATCCATCTATCAATGTAAGGTAGGTGTGGCATGAAATTCCATAATCTAGATATGAGTTTGATCATGTCCTCATGGTTGAGGAGTGATGTATTTAATTAAAATTTATTATGGGGAATTTTATGAAAGACACTACCCCACTCCAACTCGTAAGTGATAAGACTATGATTGAAATTTCATGTGGATGGTGAAAACTTGCACATCATAAACATAAAATGATAGCATGTGTTTCTTAATGGGCATGACATGGTCAAGTCATTCAATAACTATATCAATTTTGACATATAAATTTGATCAAGTAAACCATGGTTTGTATTATAAATAACACCATTGATAGAGAGGGTATGACAAACCTCAATGGGTTTTGAAGTAAAACTAGGCTTCACGTTCTTCCATGTACCATTGCATAGGCAAGGTGTTCTCTTTATCCTCGAGGGATTCCAACATATTAAATTCATCACAAATGAATTAGTGGAAAAGGAAAATTATTGACTAAACATGGCCATAATGTCATTCTATCAGGACCATCATTAAGTGCATAAACATTAATAATCCCTAGAGAATGACCATCAATGTCAAGGGTGACCCAAACAACTCATTATGATGGGTATACTATCAAGGTAATAACTAATGGGAAAATAAAAATACTAGCACCACCATGACCATCCTAATGTGAAGTGTAAAATTGTGTGGCATAAAACCAAATACATTTTATAACATTTTATAGAGAAAACCCTATAATTTTAACGTCCTAAAAACACATGAAATCTAGAGTACCAAGTAGTTGATAAGTGGATCACACATAATTTTATTGAGGACTATATGAGACCTCTCACATTCCATGACATAATATTAATAAATAAGAATAATCTATGTGAATTTATTTTTGTCTATCCTCAAAACCTTCCTCAAAACCTAGAGTTGAAAAATGGTTATTTAACAATGGTTGTTGGTTTGGGAAAAATATTCCCTAATGAGATCAAGTGATACTTTACCCCATTCTCTCACCATGGTAAATCATATGTGAAGGAATGTATGATGAGTATTGGTTGAGGATCTCCCAACAATTGAAATAAATAACTGCATATAGTTTTATTGAGAAACTTGACTTTGAGGGATAACCAAATGAACTTGGTTTTGAGGAATAGCCCTAAAACATTCTACACCTTTTTTACATTTTGTTGAGGTTTCCTTTGGAAATTATGTTGGCTGATTTAGTGTTTTTATTCTTAGCGATTGATTTTTTGTGTGTCATAGTAGCCCAACCATTTCTTTTCTAGACATATTTTACTTTTGAGTTGGTGGTTTCTTAATATATTTGTTTGGGTGGGTTGTGAGGGGACAATTATGAATATTTTGGTTAGGATATTGGCATCAAAATCATGTGTTAATAAGATGGTTATAGGTGACTTTATACATAAAGTGTTTAACCCCTATTTGAATATTGATAAACTCTTTAAATTTTGTCATTGTATCAAGTTCAACACATACACACTTGTTTGGTCATGCAGAATATAAACAATCTATTTAATAACACATCACATGCCCTTGGGATAGAAAATATTGGTTAAGAAAGATCACTAAGGGAATGGGAGATTAGTAAGCTCAATCCAATCTTGGACTTTAATGGATGTCTACTCAGAGACTTTGAAGTCATAAGTCTAGTTCTATAATATCATCAAGGTATTCTGAAGGAACAAAAAAATTAACTTAGTAAGCAGAGCTTTCCCTTACGAGGGTTCATTAAATGAAAATAATAAAAATAACATTTAGTGTAGTTGTGGACCCCAGTCACTCTAATTTCATTGGGATCCTAATGGTATTTGATGTAGGTTTTAGAGAGAGCCCTTAGAGGGGATACGGTTGGCATGTTAAGAAATAATAGAATTATTTTCATACCATTCAAACACATTTTTTGAATAATCTACTCTTAAAATAACATCAATATATTAAAGAAGGTTTATAGACTCGTTATCTCATTGTAAACTTTCAAGACAAACTTTTGGGCTCACTTCAATTCCATCCTCCTTGTTGTCTATAACAATGGTTGTGATAAGGTGGTTAAGGGCCATTTATATAGGCCCACCTTGCCCAAAGAGTGGAGTTGGTAGTGAATTTAATGTGATAAGGTATTAAATATCCTACATTAGTAGTATGGATGAAAACACATAAGGGAAACATGCAACAAATCCTAAGAGAACAAAATTATTCATTCATTTTTTTTCATGTTTCCAATTTTTGTATAAAGGGTAATTTTGTTTTATATGATAAGTGATGAATGGGGAAACAAACATTGAAGTTGTGGTAAGGATTTGAACCAATCGTGCTTGGTCTCTAAAGGAGGGAAGGGTTATTTGTCACAAATAGACTTGGTCAGTCTATCAATAGTAATAAAAAATAAACTCCATAAATGAAACCATGGTAACCACACTTTGGTAAAATGTTATTTAATGTTCATTTTGGAAATCATTCTATTTAATTTGAGACTAAGTCAAATTCATCTACTTATTCAATTCCAATGTCAATCGTTAATAGTAGGATATAATGCATAGAAAGGAACAACCTATAATTTATGCAAATCCTCTTATTTTTTAGTCTAAAAATCCATGTTATTATAAACATTACAATGCTTATTCCCTTATGGATTATCTCTTTCCAAATTAACTATTACTTCAATATTCAATATTTTACTATTAAAATGCATTAATATCACCATTATTAATAAAAAATAATAGTATACATTGATGGTTACAATAATAAGGTGGTCGGTTGCTATTCATAGTGCATACTCCATGTTGGAGGAAAAACCACCCAAAATAATAAATATCCAATAAAAAATTACAACAAAAAATTAAGGCAATTAGAACAACATCATAACATATTGAAATAAATTAGGCATAGGCTACAACCCTAGAAGGAGGTCATAAATCTCCCTTGGGAGGTTAGGCACTTCAAGCATAAGGCTCAACTAAAGGATATTTAAGTACCACCCAGCCATCCTAAATAGGGTCTGGGGGAGCTAAAGGAATAGAAATTGTTGGAATTATCTACTAAGATGGGTGAGGGTGAATCAGTATACAACAATGCACACTCAATTCCAAAATCATTCCATCATATATTAACTTGATCTTAGAAATATAAACATGAAATTATATTTATCCAAAGCATGAACAAGAACATACAACACAAAAACACATCATCTATGTGGGAAACCCTCTTGGGGAATAAACCCACTCTCAAACCTATAAATACTTAGACTACTTGTCCTATAAGGTATTATAAACCAGAGACCGGTCAAATCCTCACTAGGATTTAGTGAAATGCTTGTTCCACAAGGAACACCTGCCCCTAAGATGATCAACTCCTTTAGACCACCTACCTTTAGTGAAACACCTATTTCACAAGGAGAAAATGCCCCCAAGGAATACCAATTCATTTAGACCATCCTTTGAAATAAAAACCTCCACCTTAGAACTGATGTCTTCAACACCTGATGATGGACCTCTGATTATCACTCTTCACCTTCACTCTTTCACCTAATACTCCATGTTGTCCAAAGCATATTACATACTTGTACCAACACACAAAGATCAATTAGGACACATTACATAGCCCAACTAACCCCACTCTCCAAATATTCACTCACACTCACTTCAACACACCTAAAATAACTCTATCACCATAATAACAACTTGACCATGAGGTCATTCACATAGACCATACTCTGATCTACCTCACAAATCAACCTCTAAGCTAATACACACATCACCTATCCTTTGATCACACTTCAAAGCATAAAAAATAAAATATCACTTGTTATGACATATAAATATGACCTAAAGGTCATACACACAATCATAAACTAGCTCTTCTCATCAACCTATCCATTGGGTACACTTCCTCTCTTTGCTCCTCAACTATTCACTCTACTCCACTTACATAAGCCTATTCACTCATATTAAACCTAAAAGAGCACTATATTACCATCATAATTATGACCTATAGGTCATACACATAGTCCTTAGTCTACTCTACTCATCAACCCAACCATTGGGCACATTCGGTCTCCTCTTTTCTTCACTTTAATGAATACTGTACTCACTCAAGCCTCTTAAAAATCTCACATCCAAATCTAGAAACCAATACATTTGGTTTCACTATATATAGAGAAATCATGAATTAACAAGATCATAATATTTCCTATCAACCACAACACATACCTTCACCCTTAAGGCATCTCTCATGGGTCACACTTAAGCATAATCCACTTTCAAATAGGCCTAAGTCACTTTTAGGTCTTATGGAGACCCATTTAGCGCTTTGACACTTATCCAATAAAAATAAGAACATATGAACACTTTTACAACTCATTAACCCATGACACATGATCTATATGTCCTCTTTAATTTTCCATATCCATCACAATACCCTTCTATTTAAGCACAAATAGCTTCAATAATATTCTGTGCATAGAGTCACCATGAATGAATACATAGTCAACTTGTAAACCTTTATTCATACTACATATGATTGTTTAAACCTTAATAATTCACATATATCATCCTTATTGAGTCTAAAATAATCCCATGTATCTAATTCATCATGAGATATCTAAACAACATCAGAATGAGCTCAAATACCCTTCTCGGGTTACTTGCAGACCCCATAATTAAACACATAGTCAACTTTAGAGCAAAATATCTTTATTTGTATATATAATTAGACCTTAAAATTCCTATATCTATATTTTACTTTTAATCTTATACAATTTTACTTTTAACACCATGAACAAATTCTATATAGATCGAAAGATATGCCAAAATATAAAGTACTGGTTTTTCCTTTGCAAATTCAAATATTCAAAAACAAACGGTCATAGTTAAACCTCAATCACTATGATCACATCTCATACCTTCATATCTTAGATTAAACACACACAATCTATATTATTGTATGAATCTCAACCTTTAACACATATTTTTCCAATGCCAAATGTTAAACCTTCATCACTTTGACTTCATCTCGTGTACCCTTGCAATATTAACTAAATATGCACCATTGATATTTATGGATCAACCAGGTCTTTAACAAGAAATGCTCACTGTTAGATTTATATCATAACTCTTGAGATCATGACACTTTTCACCCTCATTTTATTCCTTTGACATCATGATTTAATGTGAATAAACATGACGGTCTCTAACCCATCACTGTCTGTAAGAACAACTTTGAAGATTTATATCTTGAGCTAGACAACACTTCAAGACCCCAAATTTTTAGGGTAGATTATTGAAATCATTTAAAACATATACATGATTTAATTTGACCAATATTTAACTTCCACATACCTAAAATAAATTCACAAACTATTGGTTCACCCATGTCTGCATGATGGTTTGGAAAATATTACAAACTGCTTGGGAAGCCATCTTTGCACACTTCATTGATTGACCTAAAACTTAGCACAAATATAATAATCACAAAATTAAAAAAAATCCATATGATCACCTTCTCTTGAAACATTCACTTGTGTGAGATATGCCACCATCAAAATTCTTACTAGGCTCTTCCTTGCAAAATACCTAAGAGCCCAATTTTGCACCCACACAACATTTGATGTGATTTGGTGTATAATATAAAATTTATTATAAAAAAAACTAGGGAATAACGTGATCACAACCATATGACCAACTCCCCCTAACTCATCCACATGTGGCAATTATGACATCAACAAACTGCCTACTCATATTTTCTACCACTAGACCCAAACTGTCTAGATGAAAAATATGGACTACCAAATGAATTACACTTATGCACATAAGTTATTAAATCATATAAAACCTCTTAATTTAACCCTTTCACATTCTCAAATCATCATACTCATCCTTGGACATCTCTAACCTAACTAAAATAGAAGATCAACCAAGCCAACTTCAAGCACACTAGGACAAACACATTGCACACTTTGTCATTGTCACTTAGACTAATATACCACTTCATCCACTCACCAAGACACCTCCATGACATCACCATGACATCATCAAAAAATATTAAATATAAATTCCCTAACTAAGAGGTGGCTAAACAACACTGCCAACTAGACCCCTTCCATGCAAAGGAAACTCCATTGATACAAGCCAACAATAGACTTTCCATAAGGAAATGATAGAATCCAACCCATCCTTCCCTCTTTTATGAGGAGGATAATTGGATAAGTTACTATGACTACAATGGTGGCTTCATTGATGTCAAGGTATAGGGGAGTATATCTATGTAGTGGATGGCCTGGGGAAATATAACTCATAGTATAAGGAACACTCCCCCAATGGTTGAAAATTTCTTAAAATTACTCAAATTTAAGAGACATATTTGTGCTTGAAATTGAATCTTCATAAAATTTTAAGAGATAACGTTCACCTTGTCATCAAAATAAAAGTGGAAAGATGATTCTTCATTATTAAACAAACGTGAATTCCTAGTTTTCCATACTTAAAATAAAATTATAGCCTTGAATAAATTCCTTGGAAAATATATGAATGTTGGACATTGATCATTATCCAAAAGAAACAAACATTTTCCAAGAGAATGGTTCTGTGTGGAAGGGCTGAAATAGGATATGAATCTAATGCCAATCAAATTGATCTTTGGGGCAAGTCTAAAAGAGGTGTTTTAAGGACTCTAGTCTAGAATAGGTAAGACACTTGGATTAAGAAATTTCAATATGTAGAAGGTACTCCCAAAGGGGAAGGCTCTGATAAATCGAACACCAAAGAAAGCGAGTGAGCTTGGGCTCTAACTTAGCATTCCAAATTCTATTAAGTCTGACAATCTAGGTCTTGGGCGAAGAATTCAAATTCCAACACCTAGTCAAATTTTCTAAAGTTAAAGAGAATGGTCTCATGATTTGATATAGGAGACTTGGAGAGTACTTTTGAAATGAGTCTCACAATTCCATCTCCAATATTTCCACCAATCACATGGAGATTACAACCCTATCTTATTCAACATGACATCAAACATCATATCATGAATGTGTAGAATCAAAATAAGTCAAAATTGATGAAATTATATATATATTCTAGTATAGGATGAGTAACCAAATCATGAAAAGAATTAAAATCTTTAAAAATGTGAATACCTTTTTGAAAAGCCTCAAAGTTTTCATACCTAACAATTTTTCTAAAAGAATACTATAATTGGTCATAACATGAGACCACTAGATATTATGGTCATTAAAGGATGGGCCATTACAAAAAACATGACCCACCTATTTTAAATAGGATTTTATAGTTTTTAAATCCTTCCAAATGCTTTTGGACACAAAATATCCCTCAATCTTGAGAAGAGTAGTGGTAACAATGAAAGTGTGAGACCTAATGTTTTTCCAATTGGCTTTACCATAAGGTGAACCAAAGGCAATGTAGTGTCATAGAATAATTTTTGAATATTTATAAACTTTAATTTCTTGAACCACCCATTTAACACATAGAGTAACACTTTGTCTATAAATTTCAATAATTCCCATACCATCTTTATCATGAGGAAGACAAAAAATTATCCCAAGTAACTTTGTGATACCCTCAAGTTTGTTTAGAATTGGACTAAATGAAATCCATGATAACTTTTACTAATTTATCGTAATACACTTTAGAATGGGCCCAACAAGAAGAATAATATACATGAGTGGTTTCCAAAATATTTCAATATACCTAAATTTTTTGGCTAAAGAAAGGGGTTTGGAAATCTAATACTTAACCTTTTTCTCCACTCGATCAATGACATATTTCCAAAATTTCAAAAGGGGAGCTATAAAAATAAATTGTGATAACAATAAAATTTGAAATTATCCCATTTTTTATTCCCTTATAGTTTTATTGTTTAATCCATTCTAGCATAGGCATCATGCTCTGTTTGTAGCATTAGGTTTTTACCATTGCAAACTGGCACTCGAGGCTTTACAAAAATATCAAGGAAATGCAATGCCTATTTGAAGGATGCTTCTTGTCCATCAAGAGTGAGTAAAGTATCATATGGAAAGTGACCATTGATGAGCTAAGAAGATTGATCAGGGAGTATAATGCCCCTGATTAACCCTCGCTCTACTTTATGCACTAGAAGATATCTAAACACCTATGTGGACAAAACATACAAAGTTAGTGCCAAAAGGAAACCTTGTATTATGGAACAAAACATGACAAATTTGTGAGATTTTAGCCCATTAATAGTGAGGTAAGCTGAAACTTTAGAAAATAAAGTCTAAACTATTAATATAATTGTTTTCCCAAAACCTAAACTTTGAAGCATAATAAGAATAAATGGCCACTCAATCCTATCATTAGTCTTCTCAAAATCAAGTTTGAGGAATATAGTTTACTGATGAGAAGCCAACACTCATTCCATTCCTTCCTAGAATGAAATGAGATTTTAAAAAAATGATTTACTTTTAAAGAATTTGGTTTGATTTGGTGTAATGATAACAAACAAAATGAAATGGAGACAGTTTGCAAGGGCTTTAACAAGGATTTTATAAGACACATTGATGAGGGTGATGGGGCACCAAATAGTAATAAGTCCTAGGTCACTAGCCTTGGGAATGAAATTGATATTTTATTTGTTAATAATAAATCCTAAATATTTATTTTTTAGGGCTTATTTATAAACTTATAATAAGCTAGCCCTTTTTAAATACCAAGTAATTTTGTAAAATTCACAAGAGAAGGCATTAATACTAGGGTTTTTTAATTGACTCGCATTGGAATACATGAAATAGTTACTCAATATTTAGAGGGGCACTACCAAGTTTTTGGTTTATTAAAATAATTATATGAGGCACTACATCCAAACATTCTTGTAACTTATGCATACATTCCACTATCTCTCCTCGGGCTTGGAACACTAGCTTGTAATGGTCAAATAAGTTCTAGGAGATTTTGGGTAGATTGGTGAGACACAGATGAGAAAATTTAATGTATTTGATTCTCTTCCTATATTATTTAGCCCAAAGGGATTTGATCATTTCTTTGAGGCTCGATCCCTAATTTTGAGCCAATGTAGATGAGCTTGGATTTGAGACCCTCTAGTTTCATGGTTATACACAACTTTAATATTATGCTCGAGAGAAGCTACCATGGATTGTAACTATAGATCAAAAGGAATATTATCAAGAATAGATGAAATTATTTGGTATAATTTGAGCACAACAACATCAATCTTTTTTCAGACTCATGCAATTTATTTACCATAGTGGTGGAGGACCCAAACTAAAAAAAATGATAACCTCATTCCACCACTCAAACCAACTGATATCATATGGTAAAAATTGCACAAGGTTATAAACTTTGGTTGTATTCAATATTTTACATAAATTAAAACAAAATAATGTACCCATGTGTACAAACAAGCACATTTGTAGTGGAGGCATATTTTTATTTTTAAAAAATCACCATATCTATTAATCAAGTATCTAAGAACATTGAGAGTAAGTAAAATGGGGGTTGATTGGCATTCATGACTCAATAAAGAGTCCCAAAGCTATAAAAATAGTCCAATCAATAGAACTAACAAAAATTAGAAAATATTCATTTACAAGGATCAATAAACAAAATAAATGTAAAACTGAGCATAATATCCAACCTACTCAGGGTCTCCTACATGTAGCTCTACCCATACCTAAAATATCAAAGATGATCCTCTAGAATTCATGCCTTGCACTATATTTTATTTCTCTTTTGAAAATAATCTCTCACATTTTCCTCATCTCTTGGAGGAATCTCAAAATTTGTATCTCCATTTAAATCTCTATATATATTTAAAATTCCTTTGAAAGAGTTAATGTTAATATTTGAGAGATTAAAATATGTTAGATTATGAGGATTACCATATGGATGAATTTTAATAACATAATTAGCTAGCTCAGAATGACCATTTAAGTGGTCTAAAATATCCTAACACACAAGTAGCGACCTCGGTAGGAAGGTTGTGAGTGATTTGAATAGGCTAATTAAGTGGATATAAAATGCAACTATCACCTCAAGGCCTTATTTGGCACCCTTTAGGAGATCAAATTCAAATATTAACTTAGGACCTTCATTATTTGTTTTGGAAATTAAAACTAAAAAAGCATTAAAACTTGACCCAACTTGAAGACATTTTATATTATCTTTGGTTTTCTCTTTTCCTTTGAAATCAAGGTTATGGTATTTCTTCCCCTTGTTAAAAACTACCTAAAATACCTTATTTCTAATTCATTTTCAGCCATTACCTTTAGTGGAAAACCTTGAGAAAGATGACCATAGCTGTACCAAAATAAACACCAAAGAGACAGGATTTCATAGTCCATAGGTTGCTCAAACATGTCCCTTTCTAGATATTTTAAACAAACCCTTTTTAGTAAGAGTTTGCTCACTTATTTTTGGACACAAATATTTGCATAAGAAATATGATTCTCACTACTAGTTTCTTAAAAAATACACATCATTTCCCAGAGGGAGTCACCAATCCATGAAATAATTTAATCTACCCATAAATAAATAGAGAGGTTAAATAATTAGGATCAATTTAATTTTGGATATTCTTGAATGAAATAAAAACTAGTGTTCTGTGGCATCAAGAATAACTCTGATCTACTAAAAAATGATGGCTCATGTTTAAACACTTGAGCTTGATTTTTTTCACAAGTGAAGATAATAATGAAGAAGCATCTTGTCCCATAGTAAATGTAAACCTATCCATTTACATTCCACATTCTTGATACCTAGGCCTGTAACTCCTACTCACATAGCTCCCAATCCACGTACTTTAAAATTAGTCCAAATTTTGTTAGGAGAACTATTTGTTTCTGTATTCATTTTATTCAAATGTGACAATTAGCTCTTCCTCAACCACATTGATACATCTAGGCTTTATCAATATGTTTCCAATTTTTTACATTGTTGATAGGGTTCATAAATTTGTAACAAGATTAGATATTTTAGCAGTGTCAGAGCTAAAGACCTATGACTTAAAATACATGAAGGACCAGACAAAAAAGGTCAAAGAATAAATAGATAGTAAGGTGTATTTGATGCATATTTGAATTGAGTAGCAAGGTATTTATTTAGAGGGAATAGTAAGGTAAAGGAAGAGATGGGAAATACAAGAAAGAAAATTTGTATCCCATAATCGATCAACAAGTATATTAGCATGAGGGAAATTTTATCGTGACATCAATTTTAGTAACATAAATATCATAAAATATTGATTTTATATATTACTATAAATCAGGCCCTCCAACTAATGCAAGATTGATTTTGAAGGAATGAGCCCCTTAAAGTGGATCACCTCTAAGGATCTATGAAACATAATAGGGTAATTGAGGACATAAGCATATCCAAGGCAAAACATAATATAGTTAGCATATTGAGCCCCTTAAAGTGGATCACCTCCAAGGATCTATGAAACATAATAGGGTAATTGAGGACATAAGCATATCCAAGGCAAAACATAATATAGTTAGCATATTAATTATACCCTTAGGGACATAATGATTTAATAAGTACAATGGAGCATATGAAGGTAACATGGGATTATCATATGTTTTGTGTGTATGTGTGTGTGTGGTATACATGTTAGAACCATAGGGTTATAAATAATTTAATTTATATTTTAGAATATACATAAGGTAATATCAATTTTTTTATGTGAAATATGAATAAATGGATAACAACTCAATTGTGAGAAAATTGTTTAGTTACAATTAACTTAGTTAAATAACACATGCAAAATAATAATAGAATATTAATTAATCAATCTTCAAATCTAAGAGAGGTTATATGTAAATTTTAGAGGTATATCTATTTTATTTCATTATCCAGTCATAATCATCAATTTATGATAGTATAAATGTACACCCATAAATAACATAGAATTGACTTAAAATTTTGACAATGAACAGAGAAGCCTCCCAAGAGCATTGATCCCACCCAAACATTGTCCAAATCATTCTAATCTCTAAATGAATTGATTTTTTTTTTTTTTTAAATTAAATTATGAATTCACTCAAATAATCTTGATCTCCAATAACATCGCTTAGTTTTATGAATTGTAACTTTGATCCCCTGTAAAATAAATTTTTTCTCTAAACCTTAGATGATCAACAATACCTAAAAATAACATATGTTTTGGCACTTGCAGTAAACCATGGAATATAAAACTTGTCTTAATATTTATTAGGCCCCTAAACAATAAAAATGTTGAAAACATTGAACCTCATAATTGGAATAGTTCCAATAGCATGCGAACCCAATGTTGTGTGAAGTGTGTCTAACATACAATTCTATGTTTCAATAAATTATTTAACGATTTCAAATTTACTAAAAAAATGCACAAGTGTTTAAATCAATTCATCAATATTGAAAAACATTGGCACAAAGTAGATATATATAGATATGGTAAATATAGTAAATTAGACCCGCTTAATGCTATAAGATAGGAAATGGAGAAATAGAATTAGGTATCCATTGGATGTACAAAAATGGGGGACAAAAGAGTTTATACTCTTGGAATTTTTTTCATGGCTGAAAAAGAAAAAGCACTATTTAAAAAGGGTGCACATATTTTTTAAACCATGGATTAGCCAAAATTTTGAATGGTTTTCTTACCAATACTAAAGGGTGTACACCATATGTAATACAAAGGGTGTTACATTGTATATTACATAAAGTGCACACCTTGTGTATTACAAAGGGTATGCATAATTTTTGACTATTTAAATATTTAAAAAAAAATCAAAGCTGTGAATTTTTTCATTCCATCATGATTTGAGGAGATTGAGGAACAAAAATAAAAGCGTGTACATACTTTGCCTCACAAATTATTCTTCAAGCATTCTACTAAACATCCACACTTGTATCACAGTCCCAGGTATGCATTTTTCTTTCATAGGACATGCCTAGATTTTCATATTTAACAATGCAAAACATTAAAAACCCATTTATTGTAAAATATTTTAGGGTTTTAAATACATGATATAAATTTTTATTTTTATAATTTTATATTTTTGATATGATGGATCCATTGTTTGAAGAAATCCCCTAACAAATCCCTGATGAAAACCAACAACAATTCAAATTTGTAGAAGAATAAAAATTAAATTAGCGATATAATTCAAATTATTTTTTTGGAAACCATCATTAATTTTTTACATGACTATTTAGAAAATACCACACACAATTCACTTGTTGATATATTAGAGGCCATTTATAATGTAATGGGAAATGTTACTTCCCAACTTGATGTAATGCAACATCCAAGCAAGGTATTGAAACATTGTTATACTAATAAATTGTCATATGAAAACATTAAAAAAAAGATTAAAAAAAAATTCCTTGCTTCATGTGTTGGAACCATGGAACCATGACTTACAATTTGTAGACACACTAGCATTAATTGATGTATTCATGTAGATATAAAAAATAAATTCTAGGGTAGTGGTGGATGGTATTTGATGAGATTCCATGTAATAACAATGAGGTTCCATTATATTTTTTGAGAAAGTTGTATTATGAATTTGTTTTAAAAAATATCTCAAATCATTTTGATGTGAGGGCATCTCAAGGTAGGGGTAGTTGGTCCTCATTTCATAGACCTGGTGCTAATAGGACCAAAACAATCAAAACCACCCCTAGAGAAGTAAAAAATCAAGAACACATACTACCATCCCTAAAATCATCTATCATAGTAGACATATGGACACCCTTGAAGAAGTTAGTAGTATTTCACATGTAAAGATTAACCATGGGATACATACATTGATCACCCTAGGTTCTTCCACTACATGGGTTATAGGTGGTGGAACATCTAGTAGTGTCCCTCCTACTTTTAAAGCTTCACATAATGGCATAGGTAGTAGTCACCCTATAGTTCTCATAAATTATTATACATCATATGGGAGGAAGTGTATTGGACCACCTATCTATTAGGTGAGGAGTTAGTTGAATAGATTTGACAATAAATTGGTGTAAATTAAAAATATATTCATATATTCAAAATGAATAATAGTAAAAAATATATAGCCACAAGATGGTTCATTTCATCTTCTACAAGATAAAATTTATCACACACCTAGGATAAAACTAATATTATATATAATAATATTACATCCCTCCTTTAATCCATAGGGGTTACTGTGAGACCAATCATGTCTCTACTTTTTTCAAATTTATCTTTACAAGTGATTTTGTCAGGGTATTTTTTATTCACTCTACGGTAAAAAAATGTAATGGATTTGCACTACTATTTTTCACATAATGCCAAATCAAATAGAATTTGGTGTTGATGTGATTAGTTCGGTCATGAAATACTAGATTTATTTCCATTTGAATTGTTATTAACCATGAGTGGCATTGATGAAACCTATGATACCTAAAAATTTGCAAGAATCTTTTTGGGACATGTTATTTTCTTAGTTGCCTCTAAAGATGCCATGTATTATGCTTATGCTAAAGTTAATTTTACAACTGACCACTTTGTTGACTTCCAATAGATGAATGATTTTATAAAATTCATTAGGAAACCTAAGGAAGACTCTCCATCTTCAAAGTTACATGCATAGTAATGATCTAAATATCCAACTAGTTTGAAATTCACTACCGTCAAGTATTTGAGCCCAAATTTTTTTGCTCCCTTTAGATACTATATAAAACACTTTGTTACTACCTAGTGACTTTATATAGGTTGTTACATGAATTTATAAAGAACAAAAACAACACAATAAGTGTCTGGGATATTTTTTATTACATAGATCACACTTACAATGAAATGTCTATATTTAGCTGCAGGTAAAAATTATGTGGCATCATTTAATATCAACTTCAAATTTTGTTCCATGGGAATCATTTAATATCAACTTCAAATATCTTTGCTTCTTTAACAATGTACTTTTGTTGCATGGTGAAAATGTACTTAGGTGTTTGAATCAATTCAATACCCAAATAGTAATGAAGGAACCTATCTGTCATTTCAAAATCTTTCACCAATTTTGATATTATTTTTGTATTGTACCTTTCATTATTTCCTATGAGGAGCAGATCATCTACATATATAACTAGAAATATAACTGTTTTGATAAAAAGAGTTGCATCTTCAAATTAAAAACACTTTAAATTCATGATGAAGAGGTGCTAAGTGATATTTTCATACCATGATTTTGGGGCTTGTTTCAATCCTTACAATGATCTTATCAACCTGCACACTTTGTGTTCTTGGTTGTCAAGTACAAAACCTTTTTGATAATTCATGTAAACAATTTTTTTCATATTGCCATTTATAAAATTAGTTTTTACGTCCATTTGATGAAATTTACATCTCATTTGTGCTACTAAAGGTAACAAATATTTATTAACAGTCTATTTCTCTATTGGTTTAAAGATCTCATTATAATATATCCCTTATTTTTGAGAAAATAACTTTGAGACAAGCCTTATTTTTTGTTTATCAAGTGAGCCATTTTTTTTGTATTTGTTTCAAAATACCCACTTGCAACCAATGGATTTATAAAGTATTGGAGGATCAAATAATTCCTAAGTTACATTTTTTGCCAAAGCATCATATTCACTTCACATTGTCTTTCTCATACATCAACCCTTTTAACTTGCCTGAAGGAAGTAGGTTCTAAATAAAAAATATCATTGGCTTCTTCTTCTAGATGGTTATCCAAGGAAATATTTTATATCTTATCTTGAATTCTTTCTAGGAACTTGTCTAATTTATATGCAATTATATGTGCACTTCGATTGCCTATTTTTCCAACTTCATTAGGTCTAACATTTTTCAATGTCTATATGACCCATGTTGCCATATTTTTATGAATTTCTTATGGAATCATTGATGCCTCATTTTATTTATCTAAAGCTCATTCATTTTATAAAATATTTCATCTTTTGATGAAGTTTTATTTTAGTCCACTTGGGTAGTTTCATTTTCAATTAATAGAGTTAATAGAAATTTAACTATTTCTCAATTATAGGTTCCCCCTTCACTATTCAGATCCTCCATGTAAATATATTTGAAAGGAATTTTTTTATATATTTATCAATTTGATTCAATTGTTGACTTATGCTTGTTGTGTCCTTTATAGTTTCATAGAATCCAACATATCTTATGATGGTAAATTTCATTTTTTTTTCTCATCATATAGTCTATAGGCCTTTGAGGAATCTAAAACTCCCAAAAGAATGACTTTTTGACTCTTGCGGTCTAATTTATTCCTTTTATTATTGGTAATCGATGAATAACAAGTGGATATGAAAACTTGAAGATGTTAAACTGAAGGAAGATGACCACACTAAACTTCATATGGAGTCTTCATTTGAAGGGTTGTTGATGGTGATGTATACACAATATTTTCAAACTTTTTTCAATTACTGACACTTTTTATCTTGCAAGAACCCATTAAGTCTCAATCCCTCTAAGTGCACGCCTTAAGAGGTACACCAATAAAGGGATGGGAAGGCCATTGGTGCTTCACATGATTGTTGTCCCTTTTTCCACTTGCTATCTACACACTTATTTCTTGAAAACCATTCCCCTAAGTTTGTTATTCTCTCCTGTATACTCCTTCAGTCATTTCCCACCTTCCATCCCCCTTTTCCCAACCTAAAAACCCTTTCGATATTTTATAGTACTAGGTCAACTGGGTCAACCTTATACTCTTATTGGTGAAATTCATTTAGGTTCTAGGTTGGCTCTTGGCTGACCTAGCTTGTGACCTAGTGAATTTTTTTCAATATCAGTATTAGTTCGACTGGGTAGACCCCATTGACTAAAACTTTAAGAAGGGATTAGGGTTAAATCCACCTATATACAAAATATTATTTCACCATTATTTAGATAATATAATAATAAGTAAGAGCTATTACACATCTATTTATCCACCATTCTATTTGATGAGAAATCTTAGGGTTTTATACTTTTTTTTAAGATATGGATCTTGTTTTATGGAGAAATATTTTGGATGCATTATAGGTTATGTATCCTAGATATGATTTATCCTTGTCATCCTTACATACCACAATAACCTCTTGTAAATCACCTTGGCTAAAGGATATATTGAGGCTCGATGGATTCCTCTTTAGAGGTAAGTATTCCTAACTTTGTTCCTCCTTTGTAAGAGTAGATAGATATGCATTTGTACTTCTCTTCCATGCATTAGGATTCTATATACATTGACATGAGTATATGTCTTCTAAGCATGTTTAATTTTATGTTTTATTACCCCCACTTTATGCCACAAGCTTTGGTGATTAGATTAGATTTATTTACGTTACTTGTTATTAATATAGTGAATATGAAAACATAGGGCTTAGTTAGGGTTATTACATGATTTTGATTGATTGGAGGCTTTGGAATCCTCCCTAGTATTATTGTTGTGATAAGTGATCCCCTAACTAGGTCCATAGGATCCACATATTGATCATGTTCCTGATTATCTAATGTATCCCTGATTAGAAGTGTAAGTATGACCTATCTTCTCTGAGTTAGGATTGATTTATAAATATGATGCATTTATTATTGCATATATTTTGGTGAACCCGACATGAATCTAACCCTTGTAGGTTTTCTTTCATGTTTTTCATTTTCTATCATTTTATTTATTATTTTTTATATATTTTGATACTAGGTCAATAAGGCTAATATAGTTTCTAAATTTTATGCATAGGTTTAACACATAGTTGCATCAAAAATGAGTTTATTCTCTTTGAGTAGGTCTTCATCAAATATAATTTATTGGGTCGAATAGGTTGACACAGTGCTCTTATAGGTTTTTAAAAAACATACCAGGTTAACTAGGCCATTATAGTCATCTTACAGGTTTCCAAAAAACATACTAGGTCAACCAGACCAGTATAGTATTCCAAATAGCTTTTATAAAACATACTGGGTTGACCAGGCTAGTATAGTATTCTTGATAGGCTTTAGCAAATAGGAAATTATAAAACTAGGTTGACCTAGTCAACATAGTTGGTATAATTTTTAAGTAGCATTAAAGTCACTTCAACAAGAATCTCACATTCCTTAGTATATTCCAACCCACCAAGGTTCATTTCTCTCTTTCTCTTTAATTTTAGTTCTTCCTTAAATTTTTATTTTGCATAGTTTGCAGTCCTTAAAATTGTCATCATACAACAAACTAGGTTCACTTGGTCGACCTAGTTCTATATTTTATCTTCTATTTGAAAGACTAGGTTGACCCTATCGACATAGTTATTAAAGACTCTGGCTTCTACAGTATAGTAGCAATATTGTCAACTCTATTTGGTAATGTCTACATACATTATCATTTGAACCAACAATGTATTGTGTTTCAAATTGGAAATTAACATCTATATGATAGTAATTACTTCACACTTTTACTTTTAGTTATTTGCATGCTTAGATTAGATCACATAGTTTAATTAGGTGGTTTTTCAATATACCATTTAGTTACACTATTTTTCTCTTTCTTTCACACACTATCAAATCACATAATTTCAAAATGCATTTAAACAATTGTCTACCCAAGGCCTACCTACTTTGATTTCATCACCAATGGGGAAGTCAACTTGCTTTTATGGCCAAGTATAAACACATGGTTAATGGTATATATTGGCAAAGCACCCAATACCCTTATCATTGTGGGATTGTGAAGTGAGGGAGTAGGCCTGAATACCAAGCCAATACCATTGCCAACACAGATCCCTTTCAACCTAAATGTTCTAAAACCATCCATAGATTAATTTCTAGTTCCATACTTTTAGCCAACTTCCCTATCACACTTAAAATAACATGCTAATAATCTAATAACATTCAGGATGACCATATATGTAACATTTACTTTCCAAATTAATTACTTGCTCTTTGCTCATTGTATGTTTTATTACAAAAAATTACATTGGCCAGTGTTGATGTAAGGTTTTGTGGTATGTGCCTTAATTGGATCATCCTCATTAACCCAATTGATTGTGTGTTTACTTCCATTTCTTGCTTTCAAAGTATATTGCAAAAAAATATCCTACTTTCAGTAGATTATCATTCCATTTGACACAATCTCTTATAGACTATTTATTTCCCCTACCTACAGTACTGAGTTGACCTGGTTGACCCAATATTCATTTTTGCCTCTCAAGATATATTACTAAGTCAACCCTGTCAACTCTATATCTTTATTAGGTTGTTTTTTGTATCAGGTTATAATACTATGTTGACCTTATCAACTTTGTATCCTTATTTACTCATTTTTTAGACATGGTTTCCAGTTCTAGGTTAACCCAGTCGACTATGTACTCTTATCTTTATATTTATTTACATTTGCATCACCCTTAGCCTTAATCTCTCTTATTCATCACGATCTCCCTATTTGAAGATAACACTGAGTTGAATTCAATGGATATGATGAGTCTTATTAACCCTAATAGGTTCTCCCATAAGTAGCTTATGGCTCCTCTCTTGGATTAAAGCAATGTTCATATAACCACTCACACAATAAACTATGAGACCCCTCCTAATTATTATTCACTTCATAATCCTCTCTTATCACTTAAATATCAACCCAAGTTATAGGATACACTTGAAATGCTCTTTTTCATCTCTAAATTTCCTCAACATTGAGGAAAGGATCCTTCTACCATTTACTAACTCATGATAAGTGGTCAAATTGAAGAGCCTCATTCACCTTCTCCTATGTTCTCACACAGATTTGGGGATGCTATATTCTTTGCTTCTCAACCTTTTCCCTCTATTTTGACCCCTTCTTATTCCATGACTTCTTTTTTTTACCTCTTCTACCTCCATGCCTAGTATCTCTACTAACATGGTAGGTTCTACATCTAGTGGGCCTCTTCTCAGACCCACTCTTATCAATTATTACACTAGTGCATCATTTACTACCCATGCTAATCATGCATCTAGTGTTATTCCTTCTCATCCCTCTACTAGTCCATATTTTTCCAAATAATAAAATTATGACACTAGTGCCTCCCCTACCAACAGTTCTTCTCAAGTTACTACTAACACCCATAGTGGTACCGAAGCCACTACTACCAATTCTAATGCTTAAAACAATACTAAAAAGGGAACTCAAACCCACCAAATCTTGTTATAAAATCTTAATAAAATGAATGCTTTTCAAGATGACAATGCAAATTAAATGATGCAAATGCACAATCATCTTATTCATCTTCAAACCCACCCTCAACAGATGCCATAGGGCATGCATACCCAAAATGTTCCCCCACATCCTCTTTGGGATTCCCATGGTAATCTTATCCCTCAACCTCCTCTTGTCAATAAGTTAATCAAGCATTTTGAAAATGAACCTCTTACATCTCAAATTTTTAATATCAATATAGGAGGTATCACCCCTACCATTTTTTATAATGGGTTAATTGATCCTACTCTTCATTTAAAAACTTTTAGAAATCTATATAAAGATTGGGTCAAATTAAATACTTTACTGCTACCAAGCTATTAGCCAAAACTCTCATGGGTGATGCTTTAGATTGGTACAACCAAATTTAAACCTATTCCATTACTAGTTTGGAATATTTAGTAAATACTCTAGTCCAAGAGTTCCAAACTAGTGATCTTTCTGAGAATACCTTGGCCAATTTTATAAATTGTAAACAACTTAAAAATGAAACTACACAAGATTTCATGAAATGATGGAAGACCTTGTCTAAAAAATGTGAACATAATATGGTAGATTATAACATTTTCCATCTCTTTACTAATGCTCTTTTTCCCAAGTTGTAATATTAGGTCCATACTCTGTCCATATACTTTAGAGGAGGTTATTGACCAAGATAAACATCAATATTTCCTTATACGTCAATTTGAGCCATCCCAACCTTCTATGGGTACTTGTATATTACTTAAGAACAAGAATCATCATGTTACTAATGATGGTTTCATAGACTCTTATGATACCATTCACATTATTTAAGTTATTTTTTCTAACCAATCTTCGGAACAAGCTTCCCCTCCTAACCACTTCACCAATCCTCATTTTTATTCAACCAATAACATCAACATTCACAAAACTTTATCCTCAATAGAATTTCTAAAATATCTACCAAGGCCTCTCCCATGATAACTTGATCCCACTCATCCTATGAAATCTTAGTATAATCCCAATAAATTTTGTTGGTTTTGTGTTAGTTGGGTCATTCTCATGAGACCTATAGGTAGATTCATAATTTAAATATGGATTTACTTGTTGGTCCTAATTTATAGCATGATTCTATCATTAATTAATGCCAACAAGCCTATTACATTGATTTCAAAGCCCATGAAACATAAACTAAATCTCAAGCTTTGAATCAAACTAATGCTCATTTGGCTGTCTATAAAGATCCTTTTCCAAATCACCAAGACACCCAAGATAAGCCCACCCTTTATACCAATAATGTTGATAGTATCATTGACCCAAATCCTAAATAGAATGTGGTTAATATGACTAACATGTGAAGGGTGGTTACTTTCATTGATCTTCGACCCATCTACACTACTCTATTGTCTCTTACATTTCATGTTATCCAAGATTCTTCTCCAACTCACTTAAATCAGTTGGGCAAGATGACCTTATATATTTTGAAGAATAAATTCCAATTACTCCATTAGATCATTCTTCCCATTCTATTTCTACCATCCCTCCATCTTCTTTAACTATCATCAATGATACTCAAACTTATATCACCACTTCTAATAATTTTCAAACCCAACCTGCATCAACTGCTCCATCTTCTCAACATAATCTAAAAACTTGTCCTCCTACCAAACCTTCTACCTCTTATCAACATAAATCCACATGTACTTTAGCTCCACCTTCTAAGGAACTCCTTTAACACTATGCACCTCTTTCCAACAATCTTTTTATAGCTTATGATGAGTGGGATCCTATCACAAAACTCATGAATCTCCCATACCAAATACCATTTCTTGAACTTATGAGGACCTCTCTACATCATCATAATCATCTCATTCAATTTTTTTTTGAAATGAACATCCCTTTTCCTCCTCTAGCAGGATGCAAATCAACCTTATCTAGATCTAAAGATAGTATTTTACAACAGTGTAAAGAGATGGTCATCCATGTTGATGAAATAATGGAAACTTCTATTTCCTTCAAATTCCCCATTGCTTCCATGATTCTCGATGAGATTCTACTTCATGTGTATGATCCTCATATTTTCATTAGTGTTAAAATTGGTGATATCCAAGTCAAGTGTGCCTTTATTGATGAGGGTTCTAGCACTTGGGTTACCTCTCTCAATTTTATCAAAACCTTTAGATATTTTGAATGCAATATTAAATCCACATGCAACAAATGTCAAAGTTATGACCAAATTCAAATGCTTCCTTTAGGTTATGTGTGGTTCCCCATTACCATCCCACCTATCATTGTTCATGTGAAGGTGATGATATTTAACTTTCCTCTATCTTACAACATTTTGATTGGTAGACCATAGACTCATCGTATGAGATCAGTTGCCTCTTCTAATTGATAATGCATTAAATTTCCTCAAAATGGAGCCATTTATAAGATTTAGGGTGACATTAATCCTTATAATTTAAAATAATTCCAAGACTAGGGTGTATTTAATATTCTTACCCTTGAACCTTTGTCAAGTGTTCCATTTCACTAATCTCAATGGTTTAACTTTCTTATTAATTTCACTCAAGGTTATAATGGTCATCCTAAACTCATTGGGAATATTCCCTCTAACCTCTTAAATTATGATGATGATGAGCCTAATGAGATCAATCTTAAGATTAAAACTTCCAATCTCTCACCTCATCTCTTAGCTTCCTACTTCTTTACGACCTCTTTTTCATCAACCACCTTGTGATGATATCCCCATTATCTTAACTAAGACTTAGCATTCCATTCAACACACCACATCATATGATAATGTCATCCCTACCTACACCAATCATCTTTATACACCTGATTATGATGATGGTTATACCTTAGATGATCCGTTCTTAGGATTACTTGTTCAAGATCGAGATGTTGAGATCATTTGTTATCATTCCTCTTTGTTTCAGTATTTTAGTATATCTTCTTGTGTTTCATCGTATATTATTCCTAATTTTAGTATTTTTTTCTCTTTATCAAAGGGTAGAGATGGTGTAGACACCTATAATTTCTGAATAACCTCATATGAGTATTCTTATGAATCATGTTATGATTGGTATTTATCATTTTTCTAGATACCATGACCCTTATAGCCTACTTATCCCTAAGATGTGTGTGACTATCCTTTAGCCTTTTGTGGACCTTTCCCCTCCCTCAATAAAGCCTAGTTTGGATCTCATTCCTACTCCCATTCTATTTGAGTCTCTTCCCACTTCTAATCCTATCACTCCTTCAATCAAGCCTTGTCCAATCTCTCCACCATCCCCACCTTATCTTTTTAATGGTTTAATCCCTTTACCTTATCTAGCTCCTTCATCCACCAAATGGGTTGATCATCCTTATTATGACATTCATAAAGTTGTCAATTATTAGACTTGAGATTATTCCCTATACCAAGCTCCTTTCACTTTTGTTACACCTCCTCCTGTGAGTACACCTACCAAGACTACTTACAAGCATATTTTTTGCTTCCATGGAATAGATAATCATTAATCCATGTATTGTCATAAACTATAAAAATATATTGATAGTTTCCATCCTACCACTCCTTAGTCTTTAGATAAGACCATACCTCCCTCAAAGGTACTACCTAAGTACATTCCTAAGTATGAAGAGGTATATTTTCTCTAGCACCAATGTGGTACACATCACACTGATGGTTATCTCATCCTTCAACAACATCTCAAGGATCACCTCCTAACAATTCTTGTACCTTCTACCATTCCTATCACAAGTCATTCTCGTAAGAAGGGTACCCCTTCTTCCCCCATGGTTCCACTTCTTATTGTTCCATCTCCTTTTGTGGTCTCTTTTACACCTCTTATTCCTCTACCTATGAATCCTTTACCCATGTACCTTCCCTCACCTGAGGATCCTTCTCTACCCATAAGTTCCTCACTCGTGGTATCTTCCCCACTAGTGACCCCTTCATCTCCCATAAAAACCAATCCCATGCATTCTCTTGAGTATCCCATGCATGATACTCCTCCTTAGCATGATCCTTCAAGCATTCATAAATTTTATATCAAATATATTTGACATGAAGTATTTTCCCAACTTTCATCAAAGATCGATGAGATATTAGCTACAATTCACATTCAAATTCATAGAGATTTATCAGATGTTATGGATAATGCACATGGACAAATATATCAGTACTTATGAACACATGCATGGTGCTTTTACATTTTCATTTGGATTGGACGTGTACTCCAAATTTATCTTTATCTATTTGTTATATCATTTGACATTATGTCAAATTCTTATCTATCTTACATGGTGACTTTGGTTTCATACTTTATATTACTTATGATGTCATTATGTTCTCTTATGAATTTCTTATTTGTCATTGCCTTTTTTTTGTGAATTCATTTCTTATGACTCCCTTATTCTCTTTTCATGATTTTTTTCTATCTTATCTCTATACACACGGATAATTGTTATTATGACTTGGTTATGCAAATCTTGCTCCCTTTAGTCATTCCTTCTTTACCATGTGGTCAATTAGCAAACAATTCATCTTACTATAATTTCTTTTTATCAATCCACTTTGGATCTCCTTTTATTCCCTTTCACAAACCAAGCATATACATGGTTGAGACTTGAGATAACATGTTGATTCATAGTTAGGCCTAAGTGTTCCAGACAACCTTGTCTTTGGATACTACACTTCCTTTGGCCAAAGCCTTAATCTCATTTGTGTGTATCACTCTATCTCTCATGATTGGTCATTCCAAGTCTATATGGAGGTGGAATATTAAAAGGCATAAAAATATGTAAAATCCAAATCATTTAAATAAAAGGCAATGATCTAAAGGCAATATTCAAAATTATCAAAAGCCAAATCATACTAAAAGATGTGACTCTAAGCACATATCCTTATTCTAATTGAATCTCAAATTACACATTTGGCCTCACGATAGAGTCTAGGTCCATTGTGGTGTGGTAGGATAGTAGATTAGAAAAGGAGAATTTTAAAAAAAAATCTTTTAGTGCTACCTACTTTCTCGCACAAGTACCCAATATTTGTAGTAAACTAATGGCTCTATAAGGGGTATTAGGGAATGGGGAACACATTGTGGGAAGGTAGGTCCATTTTACTTTTATTTTCCAAACCTAACTTCATGAGTTAATCTTAGTAACACACTTATTTGCCTACACAACTTAATGTCTATAGCGAATATGTATCCTCTGTATATTGATGGTCACTAGTCACTTAGTATCTTCTCATGTCCTTAGTATACCTTATATATCCTAAGGTATTTTCATTAGATGCATATGTTATGATTTTTACATTCCCTTTTTGTCACTCCCTACCATCCTAATATTTCCCCTTGAGAAATATAATTTTATTCATTGATCACTCCCCTAGGGATTCCTTTTGTGAGTTGCATTATAAGACCATGGATATGGCCTAACCTTCCTCACAAATTATAAAATTTTCACATTACCATTAAAAACATCCCCTTTCACCATATTTTCACATTATTTCCACCTCATTGGTGTTATTTTTGTGAGTTGTAGTGTAAGACCACGGATAGGACTTGGTCTTTCTCACAAAATTTTCCAATATCCAAGTCACAACAAAAATTACATGTGTCAAATATGAGTTATGATGTGATTGATTATAAGTTACATGACATTGACAAGCTTTCCATCTTGATTTAGATGTTTTATTCTTGCTTCATTAATCTTTCATCTTTTATCTTCTTATTTTTTGATTGCATGTAATAATCTAACCATTTTTCTTAAATTTTTCATACTTCCCAACTTGAATTAGTGTGATTAATTTAAGACCCTTTTTTGCCAATTTTGTTTCTCTTTTATACTTCCCAATGTGATTTAGTATGATTGATTGACTTAATTGATTTGTTTTTATACCATTGCTCTTTCACGTGCTTCCCATTTTATTACATTACTTTTTTACTTCCCAACGTGATTTAATGTGATTTTAATTGTTTTAATTTGGTGCCAAATCTTTTTCTTTGTTTAAAAACAACTTTTTCCCCTCTTGATTTCCATTCTTTTGGTTCCTTATACTTATTCATTTCTTGCTATTACATATTGCCCAATGTGAAATAGGGTGTAGTACATTTGTTTTTAATTAATTATATTTTACCAAAGTCCTTTTCACCTATTTCTTTTTAACCATGCATTTGCCTTACATATTGCTAGAAAAGAAAACATAACACATATATTTCCTATAGCATATACAACAAAATCAAAATACATGTGCTAGAAAGAAATATATCCATACATCCACAACCACAAACACAATCCAAACACATAAGCTCAACATCCAACTATCACAATCACATATATCTATATATATCATGTGTTTTTGATACAAAAGTACAAAAATACATCGCTCTAGCTCTAAGGTTGGGCTCTATCATGTATATCTTGTGTCCTAGTCATGTTTCCCATAGATTCCTTAGATAGTCCCCTCTAAATAGTATGTTGTAAAGAGGATGTTTGAGATGTCAAGCCTGCTACCTACCCCTTTAGGTTAGCCACTTGGGCCTATAACTATCCTAGTTGCATCACAATAACCAAATGTGAGGCTTTTTCCTGAGCTAAGGCCTATTAGGCTTATGCCTCTCCCACTCCCACTCCTTCCAATAGATGTAGCTCATCTACTCATTCTTGTAATCACCTCGCATCCTATCCTTCTAGTCTAAACTAGCTCACTTGGGCTAGGGAAAATGGTACCATAGTATCATCCAAAGTGATAGGGTTGTATGGCATTAGTACCCCATCTAGGATATCATGGAGTGTTCTCCTCACTAGGGATACCCATCTGGTCCCCTCCTCTTTTATAGGATCTAAAAAATTCACACTAGATAGATTTTAGATCACATATACATCTCAAAATCTATATATCTATAATCTATCTATCAAATCTTACACAACAAGTATTCTATTTTTAAAAAATTAAGCAAATTTCAACAATTTATTACTTGTCTAGATATCACCTAGCACTGTCTCCCTATCTACTCAAACATCAAGCATGATCTTTTTATCATCTCATCAATCAAATAACTCGTCCATGGGATGTATCCAAACCAATGCAAACCCTAGGGTCACCAACCATGCTCATCTCAAGCCTCACCTTAGTGGTGCCTCTATAGACCAGTTCTACCATGGGCCAACTGATGGGTCATCTTGGATGACCATGCTCTATGCTTTCTCTCATCACTAGCATTTATATTGTTGGTATGACTAAGGTGGTTGTCATTCATCATGATATGGTGCTAATTATGGTACCTATGACACTCCTACATCCACATCTATATCCTATCTAGCTACTAGCCATCATGTTCAACCTATCCATGGTCTTTCATGTCATGATCTGATCTCTGATCTCATAACTAGCGGTCCCTCTCCTCTTCTCCCCCTTGGTTCTCTGGCATGTTTATCCCAAAATTTGGGCACCAATATAGTATCCACCAAGTGAGGGAGTCCAAAATATCATGGTAAACATACCACTAGATATGACTCTACGTACTAGGTGTAGTGGCCTATAATCCATGTTTTTGCCAACTTTGGTACCACCATCCTCCTAATCAACCAAACGATCACAATGTGTGTATATGGCTACCACATGATATCTAATCATGTAACTATCTATAGCATTAACATGTGGGGCATGTCCTATGTCACCTGATCCTAATTCAATCTTAGCACTTGAGGTAAGTGATCATCAACCACATGGGGAAACCTACCTAGTTGGTAAATCAGGAACCTCTCATATATCTAAGAACTCAATAATATCACTATCCCCATGATATTCTACCCTCTATACAACATCCCATATATATCATGCATGAAGTAAACCTAAATGATATAACCCAAGTCATAGAGTGTCCCCTACTCTAAAATTGATTGGCATAAGGCTATCACATATAGCCATACCTTGCCATCTGACTTGTGACACAACACCTATGTTATCACAAGTCCTATCACCATCTTCTAGATATCTAGAATCTAGGATATATATATACATTAAAAATCTCACCCTCAGCCTTGGATATATCTTATCCAAGCAAGTCACTTATTTGGCTAATGCTCATCTCTCCTCCTATCCATCTGGTATCTCCATTATCACTAGTGTCCCTTTTATCAGAAGTCCAAGTAATCATGGGCATCCTCTAGCATGATACCCACCTTTATGGTATCCCCATCCACCACACATCTAAAGGTATTATTCAATATCTCTCATGCTCCTAAGAACATGACTATTAGATCTACACTCAGTGGTACTTGACACATCTCCATGATACCTCCTAAGCCTAGTGCAACTAACCTAACTCGGTCCTCTACTGTCAACCACTCTAATATATCTAGTAGCCAAGATGAGTCCATTAATCACTAGAATCTTGATGCCCCTATAATCATCAAATAATAAATATGTATCAGACCTCCATGTCACTTATAATCAAATACATTCTTTTTAAATTTTTAATAGAAATGAATGTAATTTACCTTTATTTATTTATTTATGATCAATTTCACCTATTCTTAGCCTACTTAGCCAATTTCATACTTAATAAAACTAGGCCTTACACATACTATTTCAGCCAATTTCTCACATTTTAGTATTATATTGACCAATTAGTCACATACTAAGTTGACCAAATAGTATTGGGTCAACCCTGTGGACTTAATTAACTAAGTTGACCCTTTCATTTTCCCCTTAGTACTAAGTTATTAGAGTGGATTAATCAACTAAGTTAGCACAAGGGTACTAAGTTGTCACTTTACCTAAATAAACTAATTTAACCCATACTTACTAAGTCAGTAGTGTCAAAATAACATTCTTAACCTACTAGGTTGATTGGGTCAACCTAGTTGGTTTAAACTACTGACTCTTTGACCTACTTTTAATAAATGCCTTCATCATTTATTACTTTGATTCTTTTCAATCGATTTCCGTTTTTGCCTCTAGTACCCTTAGAAATTCTATGGGGTTCATTTTTATTTCTAGAAATGGTGTAATTTACAAATTTTAATAAAAATAGTTAATTTCAAATAAAATAATCAAAAAAAGTTTGAAATTCTCAATTGCCTATCTGTGTTGCCCCTGATATGGTCGCTAGGCATCCTCCTCATCTCATCTGTCATCTCCTCACCATCTTGGCTCCTTAGGCTTTTGTTTGGTCTCTCAAATCTCTATTTTTTTCTCCAAATAAGTCAAACCATAGTAAATGATTTTATTTTCACCTTATTTAAAGTTACTATTCATAATTATTTACCTTTCAAATATTTATCGTTAGATTCCTTATTTTGATCATATCTTTGTTTTTACTCACTCATTTTTAAAATATTAAAACTTAATGGAATCATGACATCATAGAGAATATTTTTCACTACTATATGCCTATATTTAAAAAATGATTTTTTGATCTTTTTACACTAATATCTATAGGTTCACCTAATGTTTCTTACATTGGATGCCTTCACCTCTCTCATAGTGTCCTTTATCTACAACACTAAGGTAAGTAAAGGTATGTGTTTTCTATTTTTTTCCTTTCATTTATATTATTTTCTCTTTATTATATTTTACTTAGCATCAACGTTATGTGTTGTCATGTTTTATACCTGAAGCACCATCCCATGTTGCACTTATGTGACACATGATGAGATTCAAGTGAGGCATATGTATACATAATATTTTCAATCTTTTATCAATTACTGATTCTCTTTATCTTTTAGTAAGTTTTCAAGTCTTAATCTCTTTGAGTGCATGCCTTAAGGGGTACATCAAGAAAGGGGTGGGTAGACCATTGGTGCTTTGCAAGATTATTGTCCTTTTTGCCACTTATTATCTACACCTATCTCCTGAAAACCATTCCCCTAAGTTTGTTATTCTCTCTTGTATACTCCTCCAATAATTTCCCACCTTTCATCCCCATTTTCCTAACCTAAAACCCCTTTAGATAGTTTATGGTACTAGGTCAACAGGGTTGACCTTGTACTCTTATTGGTGAAATTCATTAGAAGAGCCAACTTATCCCGTGACCTAGTGAATTTTTGTCAATATCAGTACTAGGTTGACTAGGTCGACCCTGTTGATTGAAACATTTGAAAGGGTTTAGCATTAAGTCTGCATATATATAAGATATCATTTCACCATTATTTAGAGAAGAGAAGAAGTAAGAGTTATTGCACATATACTTATCCACCATTCTACTCAAGGAGAAAGCTTAGGATTTCATACTTTCTTTGGATATTTGGATCTTGTCTTGTGGAGAAGTATTTTAGATGTATTGAAAGATTTTGTACCCTAAAGCTGATTTATCCTTGTCATCCTTACATACCACGACAACCTCTTGCGAATCACCTTAGCCAAGGGAGAGATTGAGGCTCTGTAGGTTTGTCTTCAAAGGTAAGTATTCCTAACTTTGTTCCTCCTTTGTAAGAGTATATAGATATGCATTTTTAATTATCTTCTATACATTAGCATTTCGTATACATTGATGTGAGTATATGTCTTCTATGAATGTTTACTTTTATTATTTATTACCCCCCACTTTGTGTCACAAAATTTGGTGAGTACTAGATTAAATTTCTTTGCTTTACTTGTTATTAATATAATGAATATGAAATTGAGGGCTTAGTTAGGGTTATTGCATGATTTTTCTTGACTGGAGGCTTTAGAACCCTCCCTAATATTATTATTTTGATAAGATGTCTCCTAATTAGGTCTAACGGATCCACATATTGGTCATGTTTTTTATTATCTAATGTATCCCTGATAGAAAGTGTAAGTATGATCTATATTCTTCGAGTTAGGATTGATTTATAGATATGATGCATTTTTATTGCATACAGGTGACATGTTGTAGAGATACATTGATGTTTTAGATACTTTTATGCATAAATGTAGATTTACCTCTTTGAAATAAAAAATTACTTGAATAATGCTTATCACATTTCTTTCCTCACAACTACACCATTGTGTTGATGAGTGTAAGATAATATGAGATGGTGCTTGATCCCATTTTCCTTGGGATAGGTTTCAATTTTTTTGATGTGAATTCACCACCATTGTTAGTCCTCAGTGTCCCAATATGGGATTGAGATTTATTTTCAAACATTGTTGAAAACATTTAAAAAGTTTCAAATGCTTATTTTTTTATTTTATAAATTAGATCCAAGTCATTCTTCATTAGTGATCAATGAACAACATGAAATACTTAAAGAATTAATAGATAACACAAATTAGAGTGAAACAACTAGAATTATATATTATATTTCCATTTTGACCTTTTAAATGGTTCTCTTTTATGTTTAAAAAATATACAAAATTCATACTTTTCAATATTTTTGGGTAAAGTTGGCAAACCTACAACACCATTATTTTTAATTATTCAAATTATTAAAGTGCACAATGCACTTATATAATGGTAGGATTGTTAAGGTGTGGAGCTAAAAGCTTCACCAAATGAGCGAGTTTGAAAGTTGCAGGATTTACACAGTGACCGGCGTCGGTCAGGAGTGACCGACGTCGGTCAGAAGTCGACTAGGAGATGCCGGCATCGGTTATGTTTGGCCTATGTCAGTCAGGTGCAGATAGGCAGGGACCAACGTCAGTCACTTGTGCATCTAGAATGCTATTTCTGTGGATAGAACAGAATGTTTACATGATATGATTAAGTGTTAGTCTTAAGTCTGCATCTCTATCTTTAGTAAGACTGTTTAGAGCCCTTGATTAGGAGGTGCATCTAATGGCTGTAATTGTATGCTCATGTTTCCTAATATTATATATAGGATTAGATCTTCTTAGCTTATGGAATTGAATAGTACAAGATTGTATACGTGTATCAATCCAGGTTGTTGGAGTTGATTGTAATTGAGAGAGAGAGCTCTTGAGGGAAAGAGATCTAGAAAGAGATCTATACATCTGAGAGAGGTGTGGAAGAAAAGAAGTTTCTTCAATTGTATTCCTTCTATAAAGAGTTTAATACAAGTTTTTAGGGTGGTTTCTTGTATCTCTTATTCTTTGTTATTTCTGATTCTAATTACTTATCTTTCTGGTTTAATTCCGCATTTAGTTGCTTTCACATAGTAATCAACTTTGTTGGTTGATCCCCAACAAGTGGTATCAGAGCTCAGGTTGACTAACAGGTATTTCAGATCTGGTTAGTGTGTATTGATTACAGATTACTCACAGGGATTTTTGTTTGAGTGGGAGAAAGCAATGGCAGAAGAAAGTAAACTGAGAATGGAGAAGTTTAATGGCAAGAATGATCAACATTGGAGAATGCAGATAGAGGATTATTTGTATTAGAAAGATCTATACTTACCGTTAGGTGGGGTTTTAAAGAAGCCCAAAGACATGGATGATGAAGAATGGGAAGTTCTTGATAGAAAGGCTCTTGGATCTATAAGATTGAGTCTGGCATCTATTGTGATATCTAATTTATCACAGGCAAAGTCTACGGTAGAGTTAATGACTACTTTAGCAAATTTATATGAAAAACCCTTAGCTTCAAATAAGGTATATCTTATGAAGCAGTTATTCAATTTGCAAATGCAAGAAGGTGGATTTGTATCTAATCATCTAAATGATTTCCATGGAATTGTAAATCAATTAAATTTAGTCAAAATAGTGTTTGATGATGATATTAAGGCTCTTTCAATATTATGTTCTTTGCCTGAAAGCTGGCATAGCTTGGTAATGGCAGTTAGTAATACTGCATCTGTTTCAAATATTTTAAAAGTAGAGGATGTTGTTAGTGTAATCTTGAAAGAAGAAATTCGTAGGAAAAGCATAGAGGAAACATCAGGGAACGTTTTAAGTTTTGAGAGCAGGGGAAGGCAAAAAGAGAAGGGCAAGAAAGGGAGATCAAGGTCTAAGTCAAAGATGAGAGGTAAATCCAAATCCAAAAATGGCAGGAAGCTACAATGCTAGAATTGTGGAAACATAGGGCACATAAGCAAAGATTGATGGTCAAAGCCTAAAGAGGACAATCAGCATGAAGGTAAAGAAGAAGCAAAAGTTGTAGGTATTGCACAAGATGCTCTTATATTCTCTTTGCATAATAATATAGAATTTTGGGTTTTAGATTCTGGTGCATCTTTCCATGCAACCCCTAATAGAGAATATTTTAGTGACTATGTCCATGGAGATTTTGGAATAGTTTACTTAGAGGATGATGAGCCTTGTAAAATTGTTGGCAAAGAAAAAGTGCAGCTAAAAATGTAGAATGGCAACACATGGGTGTTGAGAGATGTCATGCATGTTCCCAGCTTGAAGAGGAATTTGTTTTTTGTAGGAAAGTTAGGGGATGAGGGTTGTATAGTAACTCTCACAACTGAATCTTGGAAGGTGACCAAGGGTGCACTTGTATTGGCCAGAGGTAAGAGAGTAGGTACTCTCTATTTATGTAATTATATTACTGATAATTCTCCTTTTGTATTATCTACTTCAAATGTGGATGCAAAGTTGTGGCACTCTAGGCTCGGCCACATGAGTGAGAAGGGAATGTCTATTCTTAAGTCAAAAGGTAAGCTTTCAGATTTGAAAAACATAGATCTAGATTTTTGTGTGCATTGTGTGTTTGGAAAATAGAAGAGAGTGAGTTTTCTCAAGACTGGGTCAACAAAGAAGAAGCACAAATTGGAGCTTGTTCACACAGATGTGTGGGGGCCAGCTCAAGTTGCTTCTATTGGAGGATCACAGTACTATGTTTGTTTCATAGATGATGCCACAAGAAAGGTATGGGTCTATTGTATAAAGAAGAAATCTAATGTTTTTGACACTTCTAAGATTTGGAAAGCTATGGTTGAGAATGAAACAGGTAGGAGATTGAAGTGCCTGAGATCTGACAATGGTGGTGAGTTCTGCAGCTACAAGTTTAACTGGTATTGTTATATGCATGGAATACGTAGGCAAAGGATGGTTCCAAGGACACCTCAGCAAAATGGGGTTGCTGAAAGGATGAACAAAATAGTAATGGAGCGTGCAAGGTGTATGAGATTGCATGCTGGTTTGCCCTTAGAGTTTTAGGTAGAAGCTGTGGATACTGTACTGTACCTGATTAACAAAGGACCCTCTACAGCTCTTGATGGTGGAATTCTAGAAGAGGCATGGATAGGTAAAAAGGTAGATCTCTCATTTCTCAAAGTTTTTGGTTGTGAAGCCTTTGTGCACGTTGATAAGGAAAATAGAAAGAAGCTGGATGCTAAGTCTATGAGGTGCACATTTATTGGCTATGGCTCTGATGATTTCATATTCATGTTTTGGAATCTAGGAACTAACAAAATAATTAGGAGCCATGATGTTGTTTTCAATGAAAAAGTGATGTATAGTGATCAGCTCAAGAAGCTGAATCAATCTGGGCATAGCAATGGAGAATTAGACAAGGTGACGGTCCAAAATAAGCTCACAGGAAAAATTAATCACATACAAGAAAACATAGAGACTGACGTCGGTCAGGAAGGAATCGATGTCGATAATACAAGAACTGATGTCGATCAGATAGTGACTAGCGTTAGTAAGGTAGGAATCGATGTTGGTCAGGAAGAATTGATGTTAGCCAGTTACAGGCCTGGAAGTGACCGAGGTCGGTCACTATCAGAGAATTTGGGCAGATAGCGTGTTGTGAATGAGTCTCAGACACCCATCAAGAGGTCAGAAAGGGTAAGTAAACCTCCAATTTGATATTCCCCTTCATTATTCTATTTATTACTTACTGATGGTGGAGAACTAGAGAGTTTTGATGAAGCAATATAGGTGGAATCCAAGAATCAGTGGGAGCTAGGCATGAATGAGGAAATTGATTCCTTGAAAGAGAACCAAACATGGGATTTGATTGAGTTTCCAGCGGGAAAGAAGACATTCAAGAATAGATGGATCTATAGATTGAAGGAAGGTGAGAATGGACAGATGAGATATAAGGCCAGGTTGGTAGTGAAAGGATTTGCACAAAAACCTGGTATTGATTTTGGTGAATTTTTTTCTCCTGCTGTTAAAATGACTTCTATACAGACTGTATTATCTTTAGTTGCTATTGAGGATTTGCATCTTGAGCAGCTTGATGTTAAGACATCATTTCTTCATGGAGATTTGGATGAAGAAATATATATGGACAGCCAAAAGGATTTGAGGTCAAAGGTAAGGTGAAGCTAGTGTGCAGATTGAAGAAAAGCTTGTATGGCCTCAAACAAGCTCCTAGACAATGGTATTTGAGATTTGACAGGTTTATGACTGAGCATGGCTACAGTAGGTGTCAATCTGACCATTGTGTTTATTTTAAGAGATTGGATAATGATAGACATATTATTCTGTTGTTGTATGTAGATGATATGCTGGTTGTAGGATCACACATGTAGGATATCTCTGAGCTTAAGGTGAAATTAGCTCACACATTTTCCATGAAGGATTTGGGAGCAGCAAAGAAAATCCTTGGCATGAGCATTAAGAGAGATAAGAAAAATCACAGGTTGATTTTGTCTCAAGAGGATTATGTGAACAAGGTGTTGAAATGATTCAATATGCAGGATGCAAAACCGGTAAGCACACCTTTGGCTGGACATTTTAAATTGAGTAAAGAATAGTGTCCTAATTCACATGATGAGGTAGAGTACATGAGTAAAGTTCCATATGCTTCCACAGTAGGGAGTTTAATGTATGCAATGGTTTGTACTAGATCAGATATTGCCCAAGCAGTGGGAGTTGTAAGTAAGTATATGGCCAATCCAGGAAAGGAGCACTAGAAAGTAGTTTAGTGGATCCTTAGATATCCAAGAGGGACCAGTAGTAGGTATTTATGCTATGGAGGTTTAGATACTTCTCTACATGGTTATGTAGATTCAGATATGGCAGGTGATTTGGATGGTAGGAGAAGCACCACAAGATATGTTTTCACTGTTGGTGGAATGACGGTTAGCTGGATATCAAAGTTGCAGAAGGTTGTTGCCTTGTCAACTATAGAAGAAAAATATATTGCAATCACAGAGGCTAGCAAAGAGATGCTATGGATGACACAGTTCATGGAAGAGCTTGGAGAGGAGCAAGAGAGTTGCAGATTATACAATGATAGTCAGAGTGCAATCATTTGGCTAAGAATTCAGCCTTTCATTCAAGAAAAAAGCATATACAGCTTAGGTACCACTTCATTAGATAGGTATTGGATGATGGTGAGCTGAACCTGGAGAAGATCCATACAAATAAGAACCCTGATGATATGTTAACCAAGCCGATAACAAAGGAGAAATTGAATCTTCATTCAACTTTTGTAGGTCTTCATGATTGAGTTTGAAGATGGAGGAGATATAAGATGTTGTTGTACAGGTACTGGTGCAGCTATTTATCTCCAAGTGGGAGATTGTTAAGGTGTGGAGCTAAAATATTCACCAAATGAGCGAGTTTGAAAGTTGTAGGATTTACACAGTCACCGGTGTCGGTCAGGAGCAACTGACATCGATCAGAAGTCGACTACGAGATGCCAACGTCGGTTATGTTCGGCTGACATTGGTCAGGTGCAGACAGGCAGGGATCGACATTGGTCACCTGTGCATCCAAAATGCTATTTTTGTGGACAGAACATAATGTTTGCATGATAGGATTAAGTGTTAGTCTTAAGTCCACATCTCTATCTTTAGTAAGACTATTTAGAGCCCTTGATTAGGAGGTGCATCTAATGGCTATAATTGTATGCTCATGTTTCCTAATATTATATATAGGATTAGATCTTCTTAACTTATGGAATTGAATAGTACAAGATTGTATATGTGTATCAATCCAGGTTGTTGGAGTTGATTGTAATTGAGAGAGAGAGCTCTTGAGGGAAAGAGATCTGTACATCTGAGAGAGGTGTGGAAGAAAAGAAGTTTCTTCAATTGTATTCCTTCTGTAAAGAGTTTAATACAAGTTTTCAGGGTGGTTTCTTGTATCTCTTATTCTTTGCTATTTCTGATTCTAGTTACTTATCTTTCTGGTTTAATTATGCATTTAGTTGCTTTCACATAGTAATCAACTTTATTGGTTGATCCCCAACAAAGATCTATCTTACACACCATTAAAACAACATTAATCCATCATGAATCCATACACAAATAATATCATGTAAAATATAGTATCTTATAATGATATTCACAAGTCTGGGTGTTTCAACCGTCAAATACAAAGGGAGTTCCCAGATTTATAACTAGCAAGGGTTTGTTTAATGCAAAAATAATTTATTGCATAAATAACCATAAAAATAGGAGGATATCATAAATTAATGCACCATTCAAATGTACATGCACACATAGATTTTCAAATCCAAAAATATTAATAACTCCCTAATTAAAGTTTAACTATTATAGTGGGTGTGAAAATGGCTAACACAAAGCTAGTTTGGAAATAACCCAAACCACTATCTATGTGAATATGACCAATTTAATACCCTCCCATTTAGCATAAAATGGGGAGTGAGAAAAGATGAAGAAAAGAGATTGATGGGTTCAAATAACTAGACCTGATTAGGTACTCATGTATAAATGCATAGTGAAATACTAAGTGTCCCTATGGTAACTAATCCATCTTACTAGAATACATGGATGTTGAGTCACTATAACCACTGATTCAAATAGGAACTAGTAATTTTTACGAGGATAATTTAGTAAAAAAACATTGATTAAGGGAATGGGAAAATAGTTACCAATGATGAAATGTGTCACTGCAAAGTACTCAAATAAATAGTAAAATGAAAATAAAAGTGGAGCACAACTCAAAGCTCATACACAATGTTGAGGTAGGTGCATTACATGGAAAACAGGAAGTCAAACAAAAGTGCAATCTTTGTATTTGAAAGTCACAAAAATTATGGTCAGAATATGTTGTCTAACTTTGGACAACATGTTCTAGATTTGACAACATATTCTCATAATTAGATAACATTGTCAAGTTCAAATCTAAAACTCATAAAAGTTATAAATTTTATAATCAAATGCCTAAAATATAAGATGTGATACACAAAATTCTAGCAAGGAACATGACACCTAAAGAATTATAATGCTGAAATAGGTGTAGTGATTTAACATATTTGTGTGAGTGGGAAAATTCCACCACTCAAATACATGCTAGTTGGAACCAAATAGTTTCTTACGATAAAAATACTACAATTATAAAAGATATAGATATAAAATATATTCAAGTAAAAATGTCCCTAGTGGTAATGGGAGAGCAACTAAGGAAGTGAAAAGGTGTGCAAAATAAATAACTCACACATGAAAGTGTATAAGGTTGAAGCAAGAAACCCCTATGACACTTTATAAGTTAGTGTAATACAATAATCACCCAAAAACCTAACCCACAAAAATATGAAAACAAATGGATGCTAGAGACTCAAGAGTTATGTCAATATGTCAGATAAGGCCATAATATGAGAGATGGTCCTAATATAATTTCCAAAAATAGAGCTCAAACACTAAGGGATTTACAAAGGGCTAGAGGAGTAGAGTGCAAACTAAGAAGCTCAAAAGTGGAGGAGGAATGTCTGTAGTGCCCTCTCAATGAATGCTTAATGTTTTTTCAAAAATGATCTGAAGACCATTCCTTATGAATATAGATGGAAGAATATGATATAATTGGTTTAAAGTACACAAATGGAGCATACATCAAAATAAATGGTAGTG